>BTHU01000008.1:97342416-97917416 GCA_036184795.1 Tokudaia tokunoshimensis
TGGAGGGTTTCATGCTAGCCTGTGCTATATAGCAATATCCTGTCTCCAAATAAAATAACAGAAACCCAAATATAATTGATATTGCTATGTTTGAAGGGATTAGAATGCAGGACTGGCAAGATAGCTTAGTAGGTAAAGGCCCTGGCAGTCAAGCCTGATGACCTGAATTGTTTCCTGTGACCCACAAAATCCTGAAGGCTGAAGGCTGTTTTCTGTCCTCCACATAAGTGCTGTGGTCCATGCATTCTGTCTACCCTCCAGCATACACAAAATAAGTATATACACAAATATAGTAAAATTTTAAATAATTAGGATGCAAATAAGTTTCAGACTTTTGGAAATTTGAATTTCTGGTTCAGATATTACAGCTCTTTATCTAAAACCTTTGTTCTGCTTCCACTAATCTGAAAAGGGACATAGTTCTGTATGACCAGGCTTCTAATCCATCTCTTAGCACCTACCCCTCTTTGTTTTAGGACCATACTTCCTTGAGCTTTCTGTGTGTTCTTCCTCTGATTCCCCTGTGCTATAGTGTAATTACCCTTGGCTGCCGTGTACCTTTTTCTCTCAGCCAGCATTTGCTGGGATTTTGTTTCCTTAGTGCATATCTATGTTGTGCTGTTTTGGTGCTTTGTTCAAACTCAAATTTAAGTCTTCTGTAAAACCACCATGTTCTCATTTATCTTTTATGTGTATTTTAGCAGTCATATTAATTGTCACTCAGTGGTTAATTGTGAAGTTCACTTGTAGATGGGTGTTCTCATAGTTAAAATGTAGCACCACGAAGGCATAGACTATGTCAGTGTTTTCCATGGCACCTGTAATACTTGGCAGTTAATGCTCTTCTTTGCCATTCAGTGTTTGATACATACCTGATGATTAGGAATAATTTATTTAATAAGTAAATAAATTAGTAAAGCTAAAATAACATTTTTGCATCATTTCAGTGTACACATGTGGTATTATTGTTTGTTTATAATATTATAATATTAACCAGGTTTTGTCATTGTAGAATTTGTGTAAAAGTTTATATAAATCTGGATTTTAAAAAAAATAATTAAGGGGCTGGAGAAATAGATGGTTCAGCAGTTAAGAGCATTGACTGCTCTTCCAGAGGTCCTGAGTTCAATTCCCAACAACCACATGGTGGCTCACCACAATCTGTAATGGGATCCGATGCCCCTCTTCTGGTGTGTCTGAAGACAGAGACGGTGTGTGTATATATATAAATAAAATAAATCTTTAAAAATAAACAAACAAATAAAATAAGCAATGAACATAGAAATAATTCAGTCTCTTCTTTTTAAATAATGTACAGGATGGATGGATGTGGTGGTGTATATCTTTTGTCCCAGTACTTTGGAGGCAGAGGCAGAGGCAGGTGGACCTCTGTGAGTTCTGGGACAGCCAGGGCTGTGTAGCAATCCCCTCATCTGAAAAGAAAAGAAAAAAGAAAAGACAAAGCCTAGTGTTAAGCTGGGAGTGTAGTTCAGCAACAGGACATTACTCTGGAATCTTTGAAGTCCTTGGGAAACCTTTAGCCTTAACTTACAACAGGGTTATTACTTATTTTTATTACACTAACTTTTTGTGTGTATGAACATGTATGCATTTGTGTGCTCATGCTTATAGGGGTGTGTGTGTCGGGACAAGTGTGCTGAGGGCAGAGGACAGCTTGTTGGAATAGTTTCTCTGCACCATGTACATTTTGCGGATTAAACTCAGGTTGTCTGGCTTGGTAGTAAACACCTTTACATGATAAACCATCATGGAGGTATATTACATTTACCTCCATGTATTTGATGTTTATGGGTGTACATCTGCAATGGTATATATGTGGAAATTAGAGAACAGTTTGGGAAGTCGATTTTTCTCATATCAACTCAGGTCGTAGAGCTTGGTGACAGGCCTGTGGAAAACCATCTTGACTGACCCAAATATAAAAAAGCTTAAAAATTTGTTTGTCCCTTCATCATTGTAATCATAGAGTATAGTACTATTTAGAAGGAATGGCATGTATCTGCTTCATTTAAGAATTTATCTGTATCAGGCTTATCTGCATCTGAAACCAATGTAATATCAGGAAGGATACATTCTCATTCAGAAAGAGAAAGCAAAGCCAGTTTCCTGGTGCTACAAGAGAATATTTCTGTCCCCATCTTTCTAGTAACCCACAAAGATATGTTCTTTCAGACCTTGACTAGATAGTTTAATTTTCTTATGCATGCAGAACAATGGTTTGTCTTGGGACACCAACAAGTTCCTTTTACTGTACATACAAGTGATCTACCTCTAAACAAGATCAAGTGAAAATGATTACCATTTAAAGGGGTGATCTGAGTTCTAGGGATAAGGGACTATGTTTGAGGTCACAGAGGTAATTACAGGCATAAAGGATTGTCTTGTTTTTCACTTATTCATATTATTTTTATCACTATGGACTTATGCACATATATTTATAGTTTAGGTTATAATCCAAGAGTGATGTTTTTGTGGCTTAAATTATCTCATTTTTGGACTCTTATATGTGTGTGGTTCAGGGACTGAAACACTGGGCTTTGTACATGCAAGGCAATTATGCTACCACTGAGCTTTGTCCTTAGCCCTGTGACTTTTTTCTGTCTGTCTGTCTCTGATGTGTATGGGTGTTTTGCCTGTGTATGTCTGTGCACCATGTGAGTACCTCTGTCCACAGAGGCCAGAAAACAGCACTAGATCCCCTGGAACTAGAATTATAGACAGCTGTGAGCTACCATGTAGGTGCTGGGTATTGAACACAGATCCTTTGGAAGGGGAGCCAGTGCTTTTAACTCTAAGCATCTGTCTAGCTCCCTAGCCTTGTCTTTAAAAAGTGAATTTTTATGTCTTATTCGTTTTACATTAAGAGTAAAATTAATCTGAATGCAGTGCTTATGCAAATAATCCTAGTACTTAGTAGGGATAGACAGTGTGTTTTCTATGAATTTGAGACCAGCGCAAGCCACAAAATGAATTCTAGATAACCTAGAATGAAGAAATTGAGATTCTTTCTCAGTGAAGTTATATGTTCTCTACTACAAATATATTTTACATTATAACTTTAAAAAATTACCAAAACACAAGGGGTTGGAGAGATGGCTCAGCCGTTAAGAGCACTCACTGGCTGCCCTTCCAGAGGTCCTGAGTTCAATTCCCAGCAACCACATGGTGACTTATAACCATCTACAATGAGATCTGGTGCCCTCTTCCTGCGTGCTTGCATATATACAGGCAGAACACTATACATAATAAACAAAGAAATCTTTAAAAAGTTACCAAATGCAAGTATGTTATTCTAAAATCCTTTTGTTTATTGCGATGAGACTATGATACTCAGAATTCTGCTTGTAGCTTACTGACATTTCAGATGTGTGTATGTGCTTGCTAAATATTTCTCTTCATTTTCCACTGCTAAATTGTATTGAATAGATTTTTTTATTTTTTTAATTTTTTGAGACAGGGTTTCTCTGTATAGCCCTGGCTGTCCTGGAACTCACTCTGTAGACCAGACTGGCCTCGAACTCAGAAATCCACCTGCCTCTGCCTCCCAAGTGCTGGGGTTAAAGGCGTGTGCCACCACTGCCCAGCTAAATAGATTTTTCATGTATTTAAAAATACTGATATTTATTGAGTTCCTACTGTGTGTATATACACATATATGTATATATATATGTATGTATATATGTGTGTATATATGTATACACACATGCATACATACGTGAACTAAATGAGCAGGACTCCTGCCCTCATAGAATTTATACTTTAGTTGGCAGAGATAGGCCACAATCTGAAAATCACAAATATATTATGGCAACTCAGAGTATGCTATGAAAAGAGAAAGCAGCTAAACAGTATGTAGAAGCCTCTGACCTAGTCTGAGAGGAGGAAAAGGGATTATTTTCCTTGAGGAGGGACGTCTGAGAAGAGATCTGAAGAGGAATTTACCAGATAAAACTCTCAGACAGAGAAACAGCCTATACAGAGTCCGTGAGATGGGGGAAAGAATTATATGAAGAATTGTAAAAAGGCTAGTAAAATAATAAAGAGGTAGCCCAATATATGAAGGAACTTAGCGCCAAGGTTGATGACTTGAGTTTGATCCCACATGGTGGAAGGAGAGAGCCAATTCCTTTAACATGTGTGACATGTCACATGTGTCACATGTGTCACACACACACACCCCACACGAGTAATAAGACCTTTTCCCCATTTAAAGGTGGTGAAACTGGACCAATAAGGTATATAGGATGTGGTTCAGTAAGAACCTAGGACACAATCTATACCTGATTACACTCCCAGTATGGCTTCGTTATTCATTAATTTGTCTGTTTATGTATGCATTGTTATGGTGCTGGGTATTCAATCCAGAGTCTCCCACATGCTAAGCAAGTGCTCTACCACTGAGTTTTATGTCTTTAAACTTTTAATCATGAGAATGAATTTAAAATTAGTAATGCACATATTCTCTTTGATGAGCTTTAATTTCGTAGCTTCTTTTACTGGCACTCTTAGAATTCTGTTTTGTATGCTGATAAAATAAGCCTACAAATTATGATTGAAGTGATGTTGCTTGCTTTTTCCTGAACTTTGGTTAGTATATTACCCTGGGTTTTATGCTAGAACCTCTAAAGTGTGACAGGAATGTAAAAGGGCTTGCATGTTGAGACCATCTGTGGGAGCTACATTGTCTGAAAATTGACAAGAGATCATGGCAGATGGTGAGGTCAAAAGATTGACTTTTTAGCTTGACATAATGTGCTCATGAAGCTGGAAGAAGAACTTATGTTTTTAACCAACAGAAGACATGGAAACAGGAAGGAGTGTGCAGTTGCTGAATTTAGATAAACATCATGCATCAGCACACATGGCTGGTTTAATATCTGAGACTCACCACTATTGACAAAGATAGCAACTTCTGAAAAAATTCGGTGTCCCATTATCATCTTGGCATTTCAGAAAGTTTAAAATCATATATGAAAAATTTGCAGGTAATTTTATTTAACATTGGTCAATACAAAAGGAAAACAAAATGTTTTAAAAGCATTTAAGATATTTAACCTTTTTAATTGTAATTGAAAACATTTCTTTTTGTTGTTTTTTGTTTCTTTTTTTTGTTTTGTTTTGTTTTTTTGAGACAGAGTTTCTCTGTATAGCCCTGGCTGTCTGGAACTTGCTCTGTAGACCTGGCTGGCCTGGAACTCATAGACATGCGCCTGCCTTTGCCTCTCAAGAGTTAGGATTAAAAACACGGCCACTACTACCCAGCTTTCTTCTGTTTTAAAATTGCAATTTGTGTGGTATTTTTTGTTTCTCTTTTATATTAATTATTCATTACTTACTTTGGAAGAAGAAGCATTAACTTTAATGGGAAACAAGAACTGATTTTCCCCAACGTTGATTGCTTATACTTTGTTAGATGGTGTTTTATTAACTTTATATGTGTCATCTTATTTAATATAATATATTTGTCTTTAATACTTGGCAGAAAACAGAAATTGAAGGGCAGAAATATTATGGAAAGTTTTTTTTCAATAAACATTTAGGCTTTCTTGGCTTTATTTTAAGCATTTATCATTTAGGCAACATTTAGAGATTTCGGTCTGTGCCGAACTCTACTAAGAAGATACAGAGACTACTAAACAGGATTGCACATGGCTCTGTCAGGTTCATTGATGTGGTGAAACAACGTTTTTATTGGTTGCTTCTTACTTAGTGTTCTGAAATAGTTAGATTCTGTTAAATTCCTAGTTTTTAAATTATCCTCTCCATATGATACTAGGGATATAACCCAGGCTCCTGGTAAGCCCTCTAATTATTGAACTACATCTCTAGCCTTTTGTCAGTTTCTTTTCTTTTCTTTTTATTTGCTTGAATACCACAGTGCCGTCGTTCAGTAGCCTAGTTTTTAGGAAATATGATACAGTATTGAATACTGAGCATAAAAATGAAGCAGATGCATAGAGACAAGCAGCTGTGGTCATTACAGCCATGCTCTGGGCTCAGCGAAGGAGAGAAAAGGGGATCCTTGTAGGCAGATCCTGCCAGCTCACTTCATTAGTATCTGCTTATGTTTTGTTGGCAGCATTAAGTCATACGTTATATAGACAGACCATCTGTGAGGAAGGAGAAGAGAGAGAGCATTTTAGTGAACACATTGCCACCTTCAACTTTGTAAGAAGAGAAAAATAATAGGGACTAATATCTACCCAGAATCTATACATAGAAAGCTCATAAAACTTAATGAGTTAGAATCATGTCTTCTGTGGGAAAGACTTAATTTTCTGTCATAAATGTATTTTAGTAGGTTATAAAGTAATCTAATTTTTTGTTTTCTATTATTGTGTATGTTTGTGATGTTATCTTTTAAATACTTTATTTAGTTATTTTTGAGGCACAGTCTCACTGTATGGGTTAGACTGGTCTGGATCTCACTATGTATGCTACTACGTGGGCTAAGCTCACCTCATACTTGTAATTTCTCGTGCCTCAGCTCCCAAGTAATGCTGTTATAGGCATGGGCTGCTATGTCTGCTGAGGTGATTTTTTTTTTTGGTTTTTCGAGACAAGGTTTCTCTGTATAGCCTTGGCTATCCTGGAACTCACTCTGTAGACCAGGCTGGCCTCGAACTCAGAAATTCACCTGCCTCTGCCTCCCAAGTGCTGGGATTAAAGGTGTGTGCCACCACTGCCTGGCGATTTTTTTTTTAAGATTTATTTATTTATTCTATGTATATGAGTACACTGTAGCTGTCTTCAGATACATCATAAGAGGGCATCGGATCCCATTACAGATGGCTGTGAGCCTCCATGTGGTTGCTGGGAATTGAACTCAGGACCTCTAGAAGAGCAGTCAGTGCTCTTAACCGCTGAGCCATTTCTCCAGCCCTTTTTTTTGTTTTGTTTTAAGATTTATTTATGTAAGTACACTGTAGCTGTTTTCAGACACACCAGAAGAGGGCGTCAGATCTCATTACAGCTTCTGGATCTGGCCCCACTCGGAGATTTTTATTTATTTAATGTAAGTACACTGTCTTCAGACACCCCAGAAGAGGGCATCAGATCTCATTACAGATGGTTGTGAGCCACCATGTGGTTGCTGGGAATTGAACTCAGGACCTCTGAAAGGGCAGTCAGTGCTCTTAACCGCTGAGCCATTTCTCCAGCCCCTAGTGTGGTGATTTTAAGAGAAAAATTATATGAGACTATCTCTCCAAAAATCAAATAAACACACAAAAATGAGAAGAGCTACAGAAGCAGGGCAGAGAATTCTGAGCGCCTTTGCCCAGACTCATTGGTTATAACATTTTATGCATGCTTTATTGTCCCCATTTCCTTTATGTCTCATTTGAAAGTTAGTTCTTGTCATCAGGCCCCTCACCTCCTGAAGTATCTTAGTTTATTTTTCTCCCTAAGATAAAGGATATTTAACATATAGAAAGACCCTATAGTTTATGGACTAATATTCAGAAACAATAAAGAAATTTGGGCCTTGTTGCTTGTACCTGTAATCCTAGCATTTAGAAAACTGAGGCAAGAGAGTTCTAGATGGACCAAAGCTCAGTAGCAAAGCCCTATCCAAAAAGAAAAAAGAAGAAGAAGAAGGAAAAAGAACAAAAGAGGGGAAAAAACCCACACGTTCTGGAATGTGGACTTTAACGATTACCCAATTTTGAATTGAGTTTTCCTTTTTTGTTATTTTGTTTGTTGTTGTTGTTGTTTTTTCTAGATATGGATGCTTTCTTAGCTTCTTTTGCTTCTCTTTCTGTCTTTCTTTTTTTACACTAATGGTATTGAGTTTAGGCCATTATTTTTAAGAATATCTTTCACTGTGTATTTCTCTGATATTTTTCATGATTAGGTTTTGCATGTTGGACAGTAGTATCTCAGAAATGATATTATATCCATCTCAATACATTTGAGACTCCTGATGACTTGTCTGATATTGCTGGCCATTTAGTAACTTTGATCACTAAGGTGTGTCAGGTTTCTTTATTGGAGATTTTGTGTTAAGGTATTTTATAGTAGCTATTTCAATATTAGGTTAATATTTTGTTGCACATTTCTAGGAACTAGTGTTAACCTTTGTTGATGATTCTTCCCTTAATTGGCTTATTATGATGGTTGTGGAGGAGTTTACTAACTGCAGAATTCATTTTATTTACCAGTTGGCATTCTATTGATCTTTCTATTTTCCTCCATTATCTCTTAATTGTTTTCGTGGTTGAGTTTATAATTTATTACAATCATTAAGATATTTTGGTGTTTTGTTGCCTCATTATGCAGTTTTAGACCCTTTAGGTTGGTGCTTGTGTACTTTTGACATGTGTCTGTTAGTGTTTGAACATTGTGTGCTTTCTCCATGAAGCCCTGATATTTCTTTCAGTGCATTATCTGAAGCAACATAGTATAACTCTGCTGTATCCCTTGAGAGCAGAGTTGACTTGTCAAATTATTTAACTGCTTTAAACTCCAGTTTTTATCTGGAATGTAGATTAAAATGATACATATTTTCATGGTGCTGTTTTAAGGATTAATTTAGACAATTCACTTGCAAGTACCTGTCTCAGTAAATGTGACATAAACATTGCCTATTATTACATTACTATTCCTTCTTTTTCCCTTTAACAGGATATTTTAAAGAACTGTTGAAGACGAACGTTTTTATTTTTGTGTGTTTTTTAATGGCTTTACAGAATATTAAATAGAATACAGTTTGACATGACGGCAAAAAATGTAAGTATTTGTAATTTTTAAAAATAACTTTTTAAAGTGAGCCCATGATGTTTTGCTATACAGATTTTCTCACTATTCTGGTTAACAAAATTCAAAACATTGCCTGGATTTATAATTGTTTTTGATTGTGTAGTGTGTGAGATAAACTTAATACTATATCGGATACAGTATTTTCATAGCCATTATGGGATTCTTGTAGATTGGTGCCAAGTTGTTCTTTTTCAACAGCTGCAAGTTGCTATCACTAGAAAGTTTCCAACTTGGCTCCTTTTCTGGGGACTGTTACAAATTTGTTTTGGTTGCTAGAGAGTTACTTGGCCTTATTGAGCACATCTCTGGTTTCTTTGGCTCATTTTTTACCCTCTTGTGTTTGCTCAGGGAAATGTGCATGCTCTGATGTTGTTTGGAAGCAGGTTGCTACATTCTCTGAGGTTTTTTTCTCAAAACCATTTAAACTTTAGATCTGTTGGAAAAGTTATATAAGTTTTTCCTTTTTTTTTTTTTGAATTGTCATTTCTTTCTATCTCTATTGTAAAGATGAAGGAATGTCTTAGGAATTCATAAGTCGGAATTTAGTACCCCCTAGAAAGATCTGGGCCCAAAATCTGGAGTCTGTCAGGAACTGGAACAGTATTTATTTTCATAGTTCACTCCTTTCTGGATGTTGTCTATCTGCTTCATTTCTTCCTCCTCCCCACTGAAGATCATTTTAGGTCCTTAGCTAGCCCCTCTCCATTTCTTATCTGCATGTTAAAGGACTACTCTATTCAGAGAGAGGTATGCAGGAGGGAAAGCAGTCTGACATTCTTTTCTTGTCGCCTCTAATTGCAGACTCTTTGGGAAAGCATATTTCTTATGAGGACAGAGAACATTTGTGTTTGCGTGAGTGCATATCTATGTGCAGTTACTTTTGCCTTTTATATCATACTAATGATCAGGAATAATGAAAATCCTATTCAAAAATGTTAAGGAGCCTGTTATGGAAGTGTATGATTGTAATTCCAACAACTCAGGAGGCTGAGGCAGGAGGATGAATTTGAGGATAGACTAGGCAATATAGCAAGACCCTGTCTTAAACAGCAAACAAACAAACACAAGCACTCATTGCAGCAAAATCCAATTTAAGGCAAAGATTAAATATATTGACTTATATAACTGAAAAGTCTAGAGTTCTCTGGCTTTATTTATTTTTTTTAAAAACTTAAAGGAGATGTTTATATATTAGGTGGGTTTCACTATGACATCTTCCCTGCTTACGTGCTAACCTAAAGTTTTTTTTGTTTTTTTTTTTTACATTCCAAATGATTTCCCCTTTCCCATTTCCTCCCTCCCCGAAAGTCCCATAAGCCCCCTTCCCTCCCTCTGTTCCCCATTCAACCCCCTCTCGCTTCTCTGTCCTGGTATTCCCCTACATCCAGTCTTTCCAGGACCAGGGGTCTCTCCTTCCATCTTCTTGGAAATCTATTGATATGCGAATTGTGTCTTGGGTATTCCGAGATTCTGGGTTAATATCCCCTCATCAGTGACTGCATACCATGTGTGTTCTTTTGTGATTGGGTTACCTCACTAAGGATGATATTTTCAAGTTCTAACCATTTGCCTAAGAATTTCGTGAATTCATTGTTTTTAATTGCAGAGTAGTATTCCATTGTGTAAATATACCACATCTTCTGAATCCATTCCTCCGTTGAGGGACATCTGGGTTCATTCCAGCTTCTGGCTATTATAAATAAGGCTGCTATGAACATAGTGGAGCGTGTGTCCTTATTGCATGCAGGGGAAGACTCTGGGTATATGCCCAGGAGTGGTATAGCAGGATCCTCGGGGAGTGTCATGCTCAGTTTTCTGAGGAACCGCCAGACTGATTTCCAGAGTGGTTGTACCAGCTTGCAATCCCACCAGCAGTGGAGGAGTGTTCCTCTTTCTCCACATCCTCACCAACAACTGCTGTCTCCTGTGTTTTTGATCTTAGCCATTCTGACTGGTGTGAGATGGAATCTCAGGGTTGTTTTGATTTGCATTTCCCTAATGACTAAGGATGTTGAACATTTCTTTAGGTGCTTCTCAGCCATTAGATATTCTTCAGGTGAGAACTCTTTGTTTAGCTCTGTACCCCATTTTTTAATAGGGTTATTTGGCTCTCTGGAGTCTAACTTCTTGAGTTCTTTGTATATATTGGATATTAGCCCTCTGTCAGATGTAGGGTTGGTAAAGATCTTTTCCCAGTTTGTTGATTGCCACTTTGTCCTTTTGACAGTGTCCTTTGCCTTACAGAAACTTTGTAATTTTATGAGGTCCAATTTGTCAATTCTTGACCTTAGAGCATAAGCTATTGGTGTTCTGTTCAGGAAATTTTCCCCTGTGCCCATATGTTCAAGGTTCTTCCCTAGTTTCCTTTCTATTAGTTTCAATGTGTCTGGTTTTATGTGGAGGTCCTTGATCCACTTGGAATTGACCTTAGTACAAGGAGATAAGAATGGATCGATTTGCATTCTTCTGCATGTTGACCTCCAGTTGAACCAGCACCATTTGTTGAAAAGGCTATCTTTTTTCTACTGGATGGTTTTAGCTCCTTTGTCAAAGATCGAGTGATCATAGGAGTGTGAATTCATTTCTAGGTCTTCAATTCTGTTCCATTGATCTACATGTCTGTCACTGTACCAATACCATTGCTCTGTAGTACAGCTTGAGGTCCGGGATACTGATTCCCCCAGAAGTTCTTTTACTCTTGAGAATAGTTTTAGCTATCCTGGGTTTTCTGTTATTCCAGATGAATTTTTGAATTGCTCTTTCTAACTCTATGAAGAATTGAGTTGGGATTTTGATGGGGATTGCATTGAATCTGTATATTGCTTTTGGCAAGATGGTCATTTTTACTATATTAATCCTGCCAATCCATGAGCATGGCAGATTTTTCCATCTTCTGAGGTCTTCTTCCGTTTCTTTCTTCAGAGACTTGAAGTTCTTGTCATACAGATCTTTCAGTTGTTTGGTTAGAGTCACACTAAGATATTTTATATTGTTTGTGGCTATTGTGAAGGGTATCATTTCTCTTATTTCTTTCTCAGTTTGCTTATCCTTTGAGTATAGGAAGGCTACTGATTTGCTTGAGTTGATTTTATATCCAGCCACTTTGCTGAAGTTGTTTATCAGCTGTAGGATCTCTCTGGTGGAGTTCTTTGGGTCGCTTAAGTATACTATCATATCGTCTGCAAATAGTGATAGTTTGACTTCTTCCTTTCCAATTTGTATCCCTTTGGCCTCCTTTTATTGTCTAATTGCTCTAGCTAGAACTTCAAGTACTATATTGAAAAGATATGGAGAGAGAGGGCAGCCTTGTCTAGTCCCTGATTTTAGTGGGATTGCTTCAAGTTTCTCTCCATTTAGATTGATGTTGGCTACTGGTTTGCTGTAAATTGCTTTTACTATGTTTAGATATGGGCCTCAAATTCCTGATCTTTCCAAGACCTTTGACATGAAAAGATGCTGAATTTTGTCAAATGCTTTCTCAGCATCTAATGAAATGACCATGTGGTTTTTTTCTTTGAGTTTGTTTATGTAGTGGATTACATTGATGGACTTCCTTATATTGAACCATCCCTGCATCCCTGGGATGAAGCCTACTTCATCGAGGTGAATGATCATTTAGATGTGTTCTTGGATTCAGTTGGCAAGAATTTTATTGAGTATTTTTGCATCAATATTCATGAGAGAGATTGGCCTGAGATTCTCTTTCTTTGTCAGATCTTTGTGTGATTTTGGTATTAGCATAATTTTGGCTTCATAGAACGAGTTGGGTAGTGTTCCTTCTATTTCTATTTTGTGGAATAGTTTGAAGAGTATTGGTGTTAGGTCTTCTTTGAAGGTCTGATAGAATTCTGCACTAAAACAGTCTGGACCTGTGCTTATTTTGGTTGGAAGACTTCCAATGACCACTTCTGTTTCTTCAGGGGTTATATGACGGTTTAGATGGTCTATTTGATCCTGATTTAATTTTGGTATTTGGTATCTGTCTAGGAAATTGTCCATTTCCTCCAGATTTTCTAATTGTGTTGAATACAGGCTTTTGTAGTAGGATCTGATGATTTTTTGAATTTCCTCAGTTTCTGTTGTTATTTCTCCCTTTTCGTTTCTGATTTTGTTAATTTGGATGCTCTCTGTGCCCTCTGGTTAGTCTGGCTAAGGGCTTATCTATCTTGTTGATTTTCTCAAAGAGCCAACTCCTAGTTTTGTTGATTCTTTGTATGGTTTTATTTGTTTCTACTTGATGGATTTCAGCCCTGAGTTTGATGATTTCCTGCCTTCTACTCCTCTTGGGTGTATTTGCTTCTTTTTTGTTCCAGGGCTTTTAGGTGTGCCATTAAGCCACTAGTGTATGCTCTCTCCTGTTTCTTTTTGGAGGCACTCAGGGCTATGAATTTTCCTCTTAGTACCGCTTTCATTGTGTCCCATAAATTAGGGTATGTTGTGCCTTCATTTTCATTAAATTTTAAAAAGTCTTTGATTTCTTTCTTTATTTCCTCCTTGATCAAGTTATCATTGAGTAGAGCATTGTTCAGCTTCCACGTGTATGTGGGCTTTCTATTGTTTTTGTTGTTATTGAAGACCACCCTTATTCCATAGTGATCTGATAAGAGGCATGGGATTAGTTCGATCTTCTTAATATCTGTTGAGGTCTGTTTTGTGACCAATTATATGGTCGATTTTGGAGAAGGTACCATGCTTCTCAGAAGGTGCTGAGAAGAAGGTATATTCTTTTGCTTTAGGATGAAATGTTCTATATATATATCTGTTAGTTCCATTTGGTCCAAGGCTTCAATTAGTTTCACTGTGTCCCTGTTTAGTTTCTGCTTTCCTGAACGATCCATTTCAGAGAGCGGGGTGTTGAAGTCACCCACTATTATTGTGTGAGGTGTGATGTGTGCTTTGAGCTTTAGTAAAGTTTCTTTTATGAATGAGGATGCCCTTGCATTTGGAGCATAGATGTTCAGAATTGAGAGTTCTTCTTGGTGGATTTTTCCTTTCACCAGTATGTAGTGTCCTTCTGTGTCTTTTTTGATGACTTTAGGTTGAAAGTCAATTGTATCTGATATTAGGATGGCTACTCCGGCTCGTTTCCTGGTCCCATTTGCTTGTAAAATTGTTTTCCAGCCTTTTACTCTGAGGTAGTGTCTGTCTTTGACACTGAGGTGCATTTTCTGCACACAGCAAAATGCTGGGTCCTTTTTACGTATCCAGTCTGTTAGTTTATGTCTTTTTATTGGGGAGTTGAGGCCATTGATATTAAGAGAGATTAAGGAATAGTGATTATTGCCACCTGCTATTCTTGATGCTATCTTTATGTTTGAGTGGTTATCTACTTTTGGGTTTGATGAAAGAAGGTTACTTTCTCATTTTTTCCAGGGTGTAGTTTCCCTCCTTGTATTGTCGAGTTCCACCTATTATCCTTTTCAGGGCTCGGTTTGTGGAAAGATATTGTATAAATTTGGTTTTATCATGGAATTTCTTGGTCTCTCATCTATGGTGATTGAGAGTTTTGCTGGGTATAGTAGTCTAGGCTGGCATTTGTGTTCTCTTAGAGTCTGTATGAGATCTGCCCAGGATCTTCTTGCTTTCATAGTCTCTGGTGAGAAGTCTGATATGATTCTGATAGGTCTTCCTTTATATGTTACTTGGTCTTTTTCTCTTACTGCTTTTAATATTCTTTCTTTGTTTAGTACATTTGGTGTTTTGATTATTATGTGACGGGAGTTATTTCTGTTCTGGTCCAGTCTGTTTGGAGTTCTGTAGGCTACTTGTACGTTCATCGGCATCTCTCTCTTTAGGTTAGGGAAGTTTTCCTCCATAATTTTGTTGAAGATATTTACTGGCCCTTTAAGTTGCAAATCTTCACTCTCATCTATACCTATAATCCTTAGGTTTGGTCTTCTCATTGTGTCCTGGATTTCCTGGATGTTTTGGGTTACACGTTTTTTGCATTTTGCATTTTCTTTGACTGTTGGGTTGATGCTTTCTATGGTATCTCCAGCACCTGAGATTCTTTCTTCCATCTCTTGTATTCTATTGTTGATGTTTGCATCTATGACTCCTGATTTCTTCCCAAGGTTTTCTATCTCCAAAGTTGTCTCCCTTTGTGATTTCTTAGTTGTTTCTACTTCCTTTTTTAGGTCCTGGATGGATTTGCTGAGATCCTTCACTTGTTTGTTTGTATTTTTCTGTATTTCTTTAAGATATTTTTGCATTTCCTCTTTCAGGATTTCTGCCTGTTGACCCAAGTTTTCCTGTATTTCTCTAAGTGATTTTTGTGTTTCCTCCTCATGGGCTTCCATCTGTTGACCCATATTCTCCTGCATTTCTTTAAGCAGTTCTCGTGTTTCCTTTGTAAGGGCATCTACCCGTTGATTCATTTCTTTAAGCGATTTTTGTGTTGCCTCCTTATGGGCCTCCATCAGTTGACCCATATTCTCCTGCATTTCTCTAAGCGATTTTTGCGTTTCCTTTGTAAGGGGTTCTACCCGTTGATTCATGTTCTCCTGTATTTCTTTATGAGATTTATTTGCGTCCTTCTTGAAATCCTCTAATAGCATCCTGAGAAGTGATTTTAAATCCAGATCTTGCCTTTCCAGTGTGATGGGGTATCCAGGACTTGCTGCTGTCGGAGAGTTGGGTTCGGATGGTGCCATATTGCCTTGATGTCTGTTAGTAACTTTCCTACATTTGCCTTTTGCCATCTGGTTACCTCTGGTGTTAGTTGTTCCTGCTGTCACTGTGAGCCTACAAGGCTATTTCTGCCCCCCCTCGATTACCGGGATTCCCCTGGCACCCATTGCTGAGGGGCTGCCCTGCTCCTGAGTGACTTTGGAGCCCTGATGTGCCTTGCCCCAAGTGATATTATATTGGGGAATCCCTGCACATCCGAAGGCTCAGCGTGGTCAATCCCCAAAGCAGAGGTCGCCAAGGGGCGGCTGGTGGGCTCTCTCCCAGTGTGGGTCCCTCTGCAGGGCAGAAGTCCCACAGCAGAGCTGGCGAGCAGGTGACCGCAGACCTGCCCAGCTCTTGGGAGCAGGAAGCACACAAGCTGGCTAAGTCCCAAGCGATATTATGCTTGATTGTCCCTGTGTCTGGAGGTCGCAGTTGCTCTGTTGCCGGAATAAAGATGGCCCTCTGGCTTTAAATATCTCTAGATTTAGAGGATTAAAGAATGGCATAATCCGTGTATGTCCGGGCGTCTCTGTGTGTATGTGTACTAGTTGGTTTTCTGTGTCAACCTGACACAAGCTGAAGTTATCACAGAGAAAGGAGCTTCAGTTGGAGAAGTGCCTCCATGAGATCCAGCTGTAAGTCATTTTCTCAATTAGTGATCAAGGGGGAAAGGGCCCGTTGTGGGTGGTGCCATCCCTGGGCAGGTTGTCTTGGGTCTTTCAAGAAAGCAAGCTGAGCAAGCCAGGGGAAGCAAGCCAGTAAGTAACATCCCTCCATGGCCTCTGCATCAGCTCCTGCTTCCTGACCTGCTTGAGTTCCAGTCCTGACCTTTAGTGATGAACAGCTGTGTGGAAGTGTAAGCTGAATAAACCTTTTCCTTCCCAACTTGCTTCTTGGTCATGATGTTTGTGCAGGAATAGAAACCCTGACGAAGACAGTACGTGTGTGTTTGTGTGTCCCTGTGTGTGGCCCAGTCCCAATTTTTGGCTGTATATATGGTAGCATAATGGCTTACTTGGGTCCAGTAGTACCAGTTTATACGAAAATAAGGAACTTTCAATTTTTTTGCTAACCAATTTTAAATTTCACAGAGGCAGTTTGATTACTCTGCTTGGCTCATAGATCTAAACAGTGTGTGGAAGGAAATGGGATGTGTGAGGCCTGGGCCAGGAGCCTCTCCCATTAGTATTTCTTAACAGAATTACACAGGGTACAGGATGGACCCTTTGCCAAGGGAGTGAGATAAGGAACTGACATATATTCTCTGTATCTCTTCAAGTAGTGCTTACTATCCAGTGAGTCCTCTAGACCAAAACTTAGGTATATTCCATTTTAAGTTTGCCTCAAACTCACAGTCTTTCTGCAGTTGTGTCCTAAATGCTGGGGTTACAGACATGCAGCAACATGCCTGTTGGTTGTGTGTATGTGTGTACACGCACATTTCTGTGTAGACTAGGTTGCTGGATTGTCTTGAGTTGGAATTATAGGAGGTCATAAACTCCACCATCTTGAATGCTGGGAACCAAATCTGATCTCTGCAAGAGCATTGATTGCTTTTGACCATTCTCTCCAACCCTATAATTCCTTATTTGTTTATTTGAAACAGGATCTCCCTATCCCTAGCTAGCCTAGAACTTGATAGATTATTTCTCTGCTTGTGAAATGAGCCAATTCAAACCAGATTAGATTATATTAAAGGCAGGTTTATTCAGAAACTTTTGGGTGACTGCACTGGCCCCAAGGATTGTGGCTAGAGGAATTGCCAAGGGGAGAGAGGGGTTGGGGGAGGAGAAGAGAAAGAAAGAAAGGGTATAAGGTCCCAAGGACAGAGAGACAGAGACAGACAGACAGACAGACAGACAGAGACAGAGAGACCCAATTGTTTGGATTTTATAGGGAGGAGCCTCTGGGGGAAGGGTAGCCCAGCCCCTGGCCTGGAAAGTTCAAGGTTGGAGACTGGGTATGACAGGTAGGGACTGAGGGATGCTGGGAGAACCTGGAGGCCAGGTCTGTAAAGTTTTGATATGTAAAATATGCACCTTAGTCCCTTGCTCCTGGGTCCTAACCAAAAAAGAACTCACTATATAGACCAGAATGACCTTAAACTCACAGAGATTTGCCTCCCAAGCCCCAGAGTAAGGGCTAGTACCACTCTATCCCAGTCCTTAATTCTTTTTTAAATAGAAGAATACTTTTGTTGTTGTTTGTTTGTTTGTTTGTTGAGACAGGATCTTTCTACAGAGCTCTGGCTAGCCTGGAACTCATTGTGATGCCAGTCGGGCCTCAAACTTATAAAGATCTACCTACCTTTGCCTCCTGAGTGCTGAGATCAAAGGCCTGGGCCACTGGGCCCTGCAGAGTGCTGTGCCTGAAGATCAGGAGCTCTGGATTTCTTGGAGCTTGAGTTACTGATGGTTCTAAGCTGCCTGACATGGTGCTACATAATATACATTCTTAATCACTGAGCCATCTTTCCAGCCTGGGAAGGAATATTTTAAAATGCCTTCCCTAGCCAACATTTTTATTTTTGAGTAATGTACTTTGAGTCTTTAAACTACAAAGTATAAAAACAGAATTTAATATATACTTTAATTTGTTAAGTGGGTTTTGGCAGTATTTTTAGAACTTTAGATTAAAACATCTTTTTTCTAAGATAAAACTTAGGCTGTCATAGTGAGGCTCAGTTGACCTTTATCTGATTTTTAACTGTACAGTTAAGGTATGGATGTATACGTTTGTAGATTTGTTTGCTGCTTACACTGCAGAAACTGGCATGAAGAGCAGGTGTTAAAACCTAACAGTAACCCAGTAGCTGCGCTCTCTACTGTGAACATGTGGTTTTTGTTGAGGTTTTTTTTTTTTTTAACTGTTATTTTTATAAAATAAGAAAAATGTAAAATGACTCTCCTGAAGTTATTATTATATGTATTTAATGGTCCCATATTAATCATGGGATGAATATTTTTAAAAGATGTCTGTCATTTTTGCTTTCTTTTCAAAGTAGGACTGAGCAAAGTTTTGTTTTCTCTTTGTAGCAGAAGCACTTGCTTATAATGTCGGGTGGGCTTCTTAGTAATGACAGCACACAGCTCAACAGATGGTCCGTTGCCTAAATGTTTAACATGTATTTGTGAGTCATCCAGGAGAGCCATGATATGGCTATTGGTTGCAGTTGTTTTTCTTTAAGGCTAATTGAACTTAAATCTCAGTGCAAAGTATCCACACCATAACATAGAATTGAGAAGCTAGTTTCTAGACATCTCAGTGTCAATTTCTTTCATAAAATTTTGATCTTAGCCGGGCGGTGGTGGCGCACGCCTTTAATCCCAGCACTTGGGAGGCAGAGGCAGGCGGATTTCTGAGTTCGAGGCCAGCCTGGTCTACAAAGTGAGTTCCAGGACAGCCGAGACTACACAGAGAAACCCTGTCTCGAAAAAAGAAAAAAAAAATTTTTGATCTTAGGTGCCATTTATCTATCATTCAGAATTACTTGGCTGTGTTAAATGTATATAGAAATATTTTGGTAAAAAGAAACTTCACTTAGTAAAGGATTTTAACCACCGATTAATGAAACCATTAGCTCTTAAATTATAATGGGCAAAATATGTGCTTAAAGAGGATATATAATGTAAAACATTACATAGGTTTTAAAAAATAGTCCATTGTGGGTTTAAAGAGATGGCTCAGCAGTTAAGAGAACTAACTGCTCTTCTGGAACTCTTGGGTTTGATTTCCAGCAGCCACATGGCAGCTCTACTGTCTGTAACAACAGTTCCAAAGGATCTGATACTCTCTTCTTGCCTCTGTGGGCACCAGGCACAAACAGTTCATGGATGTACATGCAGGCAAAATACCCATACACATAAAATAATAATTATAACTTATTAAAGCCAAGTCTACAAAGTTTCAAAACTTTGCGTTCCTTAAAATTCTTTCAAGTTACTTAAGACCTGATATGCAGTGCCCGCGGTGATGTTCATTGTTGTATTATATACTTGTAATCTGTTATATTCCTATGGCTGTTTTCTCATTACTACCTCACAGTGAATCTTCTAGTCATCCTCATGGTCTCTCTACCATCTCCTCCCTCCGTCTATCTGTCAGTCTGCCCCACCCCCTCTCCTCTCATCTCTTTGGGATCCCCTGACTGGGACTGGAAGTCCCACCCTATTCTATTCTTTTCTGCCCAGCTAGTTGGCTGATCAGCTTTTTATTAGCCAATCAGAGGTGATGGAAAACAATTTTTACATAACATTGAGACCAGAGATGCTTGACCTTGCAACCTGATGTCTGGGCATAGAAATCAGCATCTGAATACACAGTGCACAAAACCATCCCCCAACCTTATGTTTTGTATTAGAATAGTTTGTTTCAGAGGAGGGGCAGTACTGGGAATTGAACCCAGAGACTTGGACATGCAAGTGAAAGCCTGCTGAGCTATACACCAGCACAGATTAATATTAAATTAAATCTACTCAGTGCATAGACTCATGCACACATACAATATACCATAAAAGTAAGAATTTGTTAACTAGCATGATTGTGGTGATTATTTGATATGTAGACATGGGCTGGGTAGACATGGGTAGTGGTGGTGCATGCCTTTAATCCCAGCACTCAGGAGGCAGAGACAGGTGGATCTGAGTTTGAGGTCAGTCTAGTCTACAGGGGAGTTCCAGGACAGTCAGGGCTACAAAGAGAAACCTTGTCTCAAAAAAACTAATGATGATGGTGGTGGTTGTGGTGGTGGTGGTGGTGGTGGTGGTGGTGGTAGTGGACTGGAGAGATGGCTCAGTGGTTGTTCTTCCAGAAGACTCAGGTTCAATTCTCAGCACCCACATGGTAGTTCACAAATGTCTGTAACTACATTTCTTGGGGGATCTGATGCCCTCATACATGTAGGCAAAACACCAATGGATATAAGTTTAAAAAAAATTTAAAAAACAATGTAGACATATATCAAAACATCAAGATAAGGATCAATAATTTGAGACCATATGAATTTTATTACAATAAAACTCTTTTAAAAAAAAGATTTATTGTTACATGTAAGTACATGATAGCTGTCTTCAGACAGACCAGAAGAGGGCGTCAGATCTCATTACGAATGGTTGTGAGCCACTATGTGGTTGCTGGGATTTGAACTCAGGACCTTTGGAAGAGCAGTCAGTGCTCTTAACCGCTGAACCACCTCTCCAGCCCTACAGTAAAACTCTTTTTTTTTTTTTTTTTTTGTTTTTCGAGACAGGGTTTCTCTGTGTAGCCCTGGCTGTCCTGGAACTCACTTTGTAGACCAGGCTGGCCTCGAACTCAGAAATCCTCCTGCCTCTGCCTCCCAAGTGCTGGGATTAAAGGCGTGCGCCACCACCGCCCGGCAGTAAAACTCTTAAATGTATCTTTGAAAAGAAGTTTTGAGGTATCAAATTACAAATTTGAAATGTTGAAAGTTAACAGAATATTCCAAGTTTGTAATAGTGTAAGATTACAACTCTTTAGTGTATAAAACCATAATGTATAATAATAATGGGTCCATGTATTATAACTTTCTTTGAGCTAAGTTGTTTTTGTATGTTTGTGTTGTTTTTTCTTCTACACAAGGTTTCTTTGTGTAACCCTGGCTGTCCTGTAGACAAGAGCTCAGATATTGTGCTAAATAAAAAAAAATATTTTGTGTGTATATGATGAGGGGACTATCTGCATGCCAGGGCGTACTTGTGGAGATCAGAGGACAACTTGGTGGAATTTATTCTCTTTTTTTTTTTTACCTTTATGTGGGTTTGAGTTTGAACTCAAATCTGCAGTCTGACTCAGCAAGCACTTTATCTACTGAGCCATCTGAATCGCCCGTGTGCCATGTTTTCAAAATGGGGATTTCCCTAGGCTCTGAAGCAAATTTTTAAGAGTAGTCATGCATTCCTATAATTTCAGCGATCTCAAGATAGAGGAAGGAGGATCAGAATATTAATCCTCAGCTATACAGTTTGAGGCCAGCCCGGGATATATGAGGCCCTGAATCCAAAACAAAAATCAAATATTTCTTATAATATACTGACATTTTCATCTAAAATACCAGGTAGCTGTGTAAATATTATATGAAATGAAATAAACCATCTGAACGGAGATTATAAACTTACTTGCTGTAGAGATTGCTGAGATAGAGTACTAACTAATAATGAATGTTGACACAGATTGAAGAGTGTGTGCCGCATACTGTGCTGTGTATTGTGCATACCCATCCCCTTGGGTCTTTCTAACAACCAGAATTGGTCAGGACTGGCAGCACATTCTACGTTGCCAATTTGTAACTTGAATGGCTTTACCAAGGCACCCAGCAGTGGGCTCTATAAGCCAGTGTGGACCCAGATAAATGACTTGAGGTTGCTGTCCTTGTACTTGGGGCGTTTGTGTTACTTATGTGGTAGTTCTTAAAATCATTATGGAAATGATGAAGAACATTAGAAATTAAGGACAGCAATGAGGATATAATTTTATACTCTTATTTTTATAGTTCTAGAAGAGTAAAGCAAGGCATTGCACATGCTAGGCAAGTGTTCTGCTGCTGAGCCAAGCCCCCAGCTCTAGGGATGGAAGTGTGATTTATCTGTTGGCAGCTGCATATTACTTGCCTTCAAAATATTTAGAAAATTTGTGGATTTTGATTTAACTCATAAGTAGCATTCCATTAATTTTTAACCTAAAATTCTTAGTTTTCCCATTTCAAGCAACATTTTCTTATAGTAACATATTCCTATGGATGATATAACTAGTTTATTTTGTAAGACTATATATAATACTTGATATATACTTCTGGTGGAAAATATAAAATATTTTATTAAATAAATCTATAATACTTCAGATCCAAGTATTAATTTTTTTTTATTCAGGTTGGTTTGACATCCACAAATGCAGAACTGAGGGGCTTTGTAGATCAGAATTTCAGTCCAACAAAAGGTAAGGATTATTGAATAAAAATATCTGGATTTAATTTTTTTGCAGTTTCCTATAACATATACAATTATAAGAATTCCTTTGCATATAATAGTTACATAATGTTAGGATGTTATCACATACCAAGTCTTATTAATTTCAATTGTCTGTAAGAGATGGAAGGTCTTTGTGTACAATTTTTCTCTATCTCCTTCTTTATTTGTTTCAAAGCCCCTTAACCAGTCATCTTATTCCTGTTGACACTGTTTTAAATCTACTTTTTTGGTGTGGTAGCTCATGGCTATAGTTCTAATGCTCATGGAGCTGAACCAGGAGGATTGCTATGAGTTTGAGACTAGTGTGGACTTTATATTGAGTTTCAGGCTAGTTTGAACTGTTAGTAAGTCTTTGTCTCAAAAACAAAATAAAACTGGATGGGAGTTAAAAGGCCCAGCGGGTCCCAGCTTTCTTGTGTCTGTAGTTATTGGCTGATTGAGGAAGGAGAGGAAGGAAAGATGTTTCCTTCAGAGGTGTAGTGATGCATTAGGTGCCCATGCTCCTGAAACAACCTTAATGAAAGCTATTGGATCACCAAAAACAAAACATGAAAGTAGGAAGAAGGCTAGTTGAGAAGGGAAAGAGATTAGAAGAGGTAAAAGGGAGATAGATGCAGTGACAGGAAGACAGATGTGATTGACATACATTGTATACATGTATAAACTCACAATGAAATCCATTATTATGTATAGTTAATATAGGCTAGTAAAACATTTAAAAATTAAAAACTTTCCCCCAACTTTCTACTTTCAAGTTAAGTTGTAAGAAAATGCAGTAGAAAAAAAAATGTAATATATGTGTGTTTTCTAACAGATAAATTTCTGTAATCCATGACTTACTGGGTATTTAATATCAGACATGTGACTCATCAACTAAGAACTTCCAGGAAAACTGGCAATATCATTGTATACATTTTTTCTATGATATCTTTCAGAAGGTAGGCATGTGATGAAATATTTATGGAAGAAATGATAGAATGTCTGCAGCTGGATTCACAATAATGAACTGTGAGGAAGTTAGAATATATGGCATTACAGATAAAGTGATATTCTTTATAAGGTGATTGAGTGTTCAGACTGAGTGATGTCTGTGTGGGGTTTCATCATTTCTCCGTCCTGCTTTGTAAATGCTTGACATTTTCCGTTGTACAGGGTAAGAACAGAATATTGTCACTGTATTCCAGTTTTGAGAAAACACCAGCTTCTTTAAAAGATTTTGTCTACTGTCTGAGATGTGCCATGGAGGCTACTGAAGTCTGTACCTCGCATAAAAATATCTAGCTTAGTGAATAATATTAATAGTCAATAGGAGTTACTCTGAGAGTTTATGTGTTATTAAAGTATTTGAGAAATACTTAAGTCTTGGCGCTTTTCACTTTTTTCCCCCACTTGACGTCATGCACAGAAAATGGTACATTACTGGTTACTTATTGAATGCACTAGGGCTAAACAAAATGACTGTTAAAGGTCATAGGTATAATACCTGGGAGCTATAACCACCCCAAGCCATAGGTGGAAGGAAATCAGTATCTTTTTTGTTTGTTTGTTTGTTTGTTTATTTGGTTGGTTGGTTGATTGGTGATTGGTTGGTTGATTTTTTTTTTTTTTTTTGAGGTAGGGTTGTTTTGTTTTGTTTTGTTTTTATAGCCCTGGCTGTCCTAAAACTCACCCTGTAGACCAGCCTGGCCTGGAATTCAGAGATCTGCCTATGTCTGCCTCCCAAGTGCTGGGATTAAAGATGTATGTCATCACCATCCAGCTAGGAGACACTTTTTTTTATCCTGTTTTAAAAAGTATTTATTTATTTATTTAAATTTATTTAAATTTCAAGTGTTATCCTCTTACCCAGTTTTCCCCTCTCCCGGAAATCCCTCTCCTATCCCTCCTCCCCCTGCTTCTGTAAGGGTATTCCTTCACCCACCCACCCATTCCCACCTCCCCGCCCTCAATTCCCCTACACTAGGGTATCTATCAGACCTTCACCAAGGACCTCTCCTCCCAGTGATGCCTGACAAGGCTGTCCTCTGCTACATATGCAGCCAGAGCCATGTCTACTCCTTGGTTGATGGCTTAGTCCCTGGGAGCTCTGGGGAGTCTGGTTGGTTGATATTGTTGTTCTTCCTATGGGGTTGCAATCCCTTCAGCTCCTTCAGTCCAGGAGATACACTCTTACAGCAGACTTCCTGGTCCTCTGACTCTTATGTTTCTGTCCCCTCTTCCCTGATGTCCTGAGCCTTGGGTGTAGGAGTGTTAGATATCTATCTACTGAAGCTGAGCATTCCGCACTTAGTTATTTTCTGCTCGTTAACCTGGTGTGTTTGTGTGTGTGTGTGTGTGTGTGTTTAATGGTCTCTGTCTGCTGCAAAGAGAAACTTCTTTGATGAGAGGTGAGAGGTACTCTTTATCTGTGGGTATAAGGGTAGGTATTTTGCATGTAGTTAGAAATCATGCTGACTTAGTAAACTGGAGCCAACTTAACCTTAAGTCTAGTATATAGGTCTAGAGGCGACAATTGCTGGGCCCTGAGGGATATCAGTGTTGTCTTGCCTGGCATTTCTAAAGAGAAAGTCACTGCTGGTTTAGCAGACAATGTAGTATTAGTTACCTCAGTTAAAGGTGAAAGGGGTAATATTTTCAGGGACGAGGTGTGAGTATATCTTTTGCTGAAGGTAGAGAGAGACTGCTTCCTCAGGTGAGATAAAGCCTTGAGAATCTGAGGGTTTGAAGGTCTCAGCTTTAATAGCATCCTCCCACACATTGGCATCCGAGTTACAGGACCTCATTCTTTACCAATTAATACTCTTATTTAACTACTGTCACTTCTGAAGCTGGGACTTGAATTTTTGCTGTAATTCAACCTTATAACAAGGGCTTTGGTTTGTTTTTCCACAACTTGAGCTCTGGGTGCTGGAGAGAAGATTCTCTTCCAAGGCACACTTAGAAAACTTCAAACTGTTTATGCACATGAAGCTGGTCAGTTTTGTTACTAAGTTCATTGTTGTCCTTCACATATTCTGAGAATCTAGAAGTTGGTTAATTTTTATCAGTTTATCCAGAGATGCTAGGAGCAACCAAGCAGCAATACCTTTTTCCTTATTATTTTACAACTTGTTAAAAGTTTTGTATACATAGTTACCAAATCTATTGTCCCTCACAGTTGGTGAATCAGGATAATCAAATGCATTTGTCTCACTAAGTTTGTAAAACTTTTAGTGCTCTCTGAGCGTGCAGGAGAACTTGAGTAGCTGTAGTTGTTGGCAAATTGGAAGTCTATTCCAAATACTTAAAATATTCATCTGCCTGTTACTCTAGAACCACTACTGGTACTAAAATCTGTATTCTCTAGTGTAACAGAACTTACAGAATGAATCTCTCTTTAGAAAAAGGATTTATTAGAATAATTTACAGGCTGTGATCCTGTAAGTCCAACAATGACTGCCTATGAACAGGAGTTTCAACAATCCAATACTTATTCACGAGTCTGGGTGTCTCAGTTGTTCTTCAGTATACTCTGGAATTCCAAAATAGTAGGTCCTAGTGCTAGTGAAGGAATAGATTTGCTAGTGAAGACAAGAGCAAGCAGGCAAAGAGGTGAGGATTCCTTCTTCCATGACCTTTATATAGGCTTCCAGCAGAAGGGATGGTTTAGATTGGAAATGAGTCTTTCCACCTCAAAATATCTGGATTAAAGGTGTGTTCTCCTACCTCAAAGATCCAGATTAGAAATAGATCTAATAGCTATCACAATCACCTGGACTGGCTTTGAACTGACTTTTTTTCTGCTTCTATAAGATTATAGGGCATGCATTACTATGTCTAGCTTCAAATTAGTTTATGAAACATTTTAATTTTATTTGGGTTACTTTGAATCTGCCTCATGTATGTATGTTTGGGACTCAGTCAAAGAATGGGCATTTTATACACAGAAGCTGAAAAATTCCTTGAGATTGGGTCTCCTCTCCCATTTTCTATCCTCATTTTTTACCAGACATATTTGTCTAAACTTCTGTTTTCTAGTTTTTTGAGCCACGGACACCGTATTTTTCATGAAGTTTAGCAGAACATATAGATTGTTTTCTTTTAGTTAAAAGCCATAAAATACTGAGAATTTACTGTATTTTTGTTGTTGTTTGATCAAGCATGACTCTATTGATCTCTCTGTAACTTTTAGAAAACCCAAAAAAAAATTTTATGGGTAATTTCTAGTTATCTGCAGTAGGATCGTTCTGTGTTGCTGTGGCATTCAGCCTCAAGTGTGTGTGAGGGATGTTTCCCAACACCAGTGCCAACAGAGTAACAATCTCCATGAGGCAAGACGGAAGTCTGCTTCAGCATGACTCAGTAGACAGTGCTGGTTTAAACTTCAAGAGTCTGACACTGGGAAGTTTATTTTAAGCATATTTAATTACAGTACAATCCTCCCCCCCCAAAAAAGTTTTCTTGTGCACAATCCCATGTGCACAATAAAGCTTAAGGCATAATTACATTGAGACTCATTTGAAAGTTCAAGTCCTCTTCCATAAAGGATTCTGTTGATAGACTACATGTATTATCCTAAGGGCCTGGGGAAGATCTGGTGTGGTCTCAGTCATACAGAGAGCAAGAGGTCACCTAGGCTATTAATCACCTCTGGTTCTGTTTGTAAGACTCTGGGGAAAACAGATGTGGCCTCAGTCATAGGATAGTTCAGAGGTCATTAGCTATTAACCACATCCATTCCTAGCCTTCTGGGCAAAAAACCAGGGCATATATCTCTTCTATTGAAGAGCCTCTAACATTCCTGTTTCCGCTAGGGTTTATCTGTGAGCTCAAGGGATTTGTGCCTTCTGTACTCAAGGACTGAGTACTTACTAGTTTCTTAGCTTCTCAGGTGTGATTTAGCTATTGTTACTATTTTAAAGCTTATTTAATAAATTCTTGTGTGGATATATATACACATACATGCATGCATACATACTCACTCTATCCTGTAGTTCTGTTTCTCTTGAGAACTCTGTCTAAAAAACCATGTTTTTCTCATCATTAAATATTGACCTACCATGTAATTCTATAGTTTTTCCAGTTGTTAAAATATGTTTCTTTCTTTCTTTTTAAAGATTTATTTATTTGTTTTATGTATGCAAGTACATTGTTGCTGGCTTCAGACACACCAGAAGAAGGCATCAAATCTCATTACAGACAGTTGTGAGCCACCATGTGGTTGCTGGGAATTGAACTCAGGACCTCTGGAAAAGCAGTCAGTGCTCTTAACCACTGAGCCATCTCTCCAGTTCCAAAATATGTCTCTTACTTGAAAATACTAGGAATAAATGTAATATGATTATAACTGTATAAAATAACTACAGAAAAATATTTGAAAGAAATAGTTGTTTTACTTTTGTATATAGGAATTTTATCTTTTAAAATTTGTTTATGTATTTTAAACTTATGTATTTAGTGTATGTTCCTGGGTGCATTTGTGCCTTAGCATATGTGTAAAGGTCAGAAGAAAATCAGTTCTCTCCTTCTACCGTGAAGGCCCTGGGGCTTGAACTTGGGATGTCAGGTTTGGTAGCAAGTGCTTATCTGCCTGGCCAACCCATCTTGCTGACACCCTTCCTCTCCCCCCCCCCCTTATTTTTTGTATTTTGAAATGGTCATACTTTGAAGTCTTGGCTGGCCTGGCCCTTGCTATGTAAACCAGACTGGCCGTAGGGTTGCGGCGATCCTCCTGCCTTTGCCTGCTGTTTCCTGGGACTATAGGTTTGAGCCACCATACTAGCACTTTTTATTTTTGAGATAAGAGTCTCACTGGTTGAGATGGTCTACTCCTTTAATCCTAGCACTTGAGAGGTAGAGGTGGACCGATCTCTGTTAATTCAAGGCCACGATGGTCTACAGAACAAGTTCCAGGACAATGAAGGCTAAATAGAAAAACCCTGTTTCAGGAAGGAAGGAAGGAGGGAGAAAGCAAGCAAGCAACAGGTAGAGTGTTGCTGTGTAGCCCAAGCTTCTTGATTCAGCCTCCTGAGCATTGGAGTTATAGGTATGAGCAACTGTACATGGCTTTTGTTTTTTTTTTAAATTGTATTTGAACTCATTAGCAGCTTTAAAAAAGCTCTTAATTTTAGAACAGTTTTAGGATTACAGGAGATTATCAAAATAGAGTGAGGGACTGGCCGGATGGCTCAAGAGTATCTGCAGGCTTGATGGCTTGAGCTCAGTCCTCAGAAACCCTGTAAGTGTGGAGGGAGAGCGAAGACTGCACAGTTACCCTTTTATTCTTTGACCCACACACTCACTATGGCATGCATGTGCCCTCACCCATACATTATTCACACACAAAACATGCCTTTGTTTTTCAAATAGTGTAGGAGCCCTTAACATGGCTGCTGGTTAAGAGCACTCCCTATTGCACAGTATCCAGATTCGGTTCCCACCACATGACAGCTCATAATCATCCATAACTCCAGTTCCAGAGGATCCAATGCCTTCTTCTGACTTGTATGGGTAGTAGGCACCACACACATGCAGGCAAAATATGCATAGCCAAATTTTTTAAGAAAATTTAAAAATTCTTTAAATAAAATAAAAAAGTAGTGTCTTAGGGTTACTATTGCTGTGATGAAACACTATGACCAAAGCAACTTGGATAGGAAAGGGTTTCTTTGCCTTACATGTCCATATCACCTACTGTTCATCACTGAAGGAACATAGGACAGGAATTCAAATGGAGCAGGAACCTGGAGGCAGGAGCTGATGCAGAGGCCATGGAGAGGTGCAGCTTTCTGGCTTGCTCAGTCTGCTTTCTTATAGAATCCAGGACTACTAGCCCAGGATGGCATGACCAACAATGGGCTGGACCCTGCCATATCAGTGACTAATTCAGAAAACCCTAGAGGCTTCCCCACAGCCTGATCTTATGGAGGCATTTTCAAAATTGATATTCTCTTCTCTCAGATGAATTTAACTTGTGTCAAGTTGACATAAAACTGTCTGGCACAATTTACCATTTGTCAGCTTGACAAAAACATCATCATGAAGCCACAACCTTTTCTTTCTCATTCATCCCCAAGATCTCTCATTAAAAACATAACTAACTTTAAAAGTTATTTACACATTTACAATGCAAAAGTCTTTACAACTTCAATTCAATACAAATTCAAACAAATTACAAGTTTAGTGCAGACTGTTACCATGCAGCATGGGCAGGTGGAAGCACTCCAGAGGCCCAGAGCTGGGCATCACCACAATGAACAAGCGTGTGGTGGTAAGATGGGAGAGAAAGAGAAGCGGAATGGCTTGTGCAATATGAAGAGAGACAGAACTGGAGACATGAGGGTGGTGAGGAACAGCATGATGTGAGGAGCCTGTGCAACACTTGAGGCCATGGTGATGTCTTGACTGTACTGCCATGGAGGGCCATGTCTGGGTCTGTGCCACTGCAGCAGCATGGGGCTGTGTTGATGTCTGTGGTCCATGTTACCACCAAAGGTTATGAGGACATTCCTGGTCTAGACTGCCACCTGTGACTATAGTGATGTCTGAGGGCTGTGCGGAAATAGCCCCAACCCTCGCCTGAGCAAAGCAGGAGAGCTGGCTCTGGTGACCAACTCAGCTACCACCCAGGCCCAGATCCAGAGCTTTGAGTTGGTCTACCCCCAGATCTACCCCACTGATGAACTGCTGGTATTCAGTGAAGGGGCTGGTCCTGCAGAACCAAAGCTTCAGGATCTCCATGACACAGGGCAACAACAGGATATCTGAGAGGAGCCCCAGTGTTGATAGTGTAGCAGAAGCCAGGGGCCTCTAACCAGACTAATGACTCATTGCAATGCACATTTGCAAGTAAAGCTGTTTGGGCAAAAGGGTATACTGTGTGACACACTCTAGAGATTTTTTTTTTCTTTTGAAGGGAGGGTGTAAGGGTGGGAGTGGATATGGAGGGATGGGGAGATAAGTGGGATTGGGGCGCATGATGTAAAATTCACAAAAAATCCCCCAATAAATAGCTATTTTTTTAAAGTTCAGTCCCTTTAAAATATTCAGTGTCCAAAAATTTTTTTGAGACTGTTTTTCTGTATACCCCAAATCTCTCAACTGTGGGTTCCTATACAAATCAAAATTAAGTTAAATACTATCTGACTTCAAGAGGGAAGAACCAGGGCACTGTCACAATCAGATCAACAGAAAACCAAACTCTCAACACTATCTATAACACCATGTTCAATGTCTGGGATTCATGCATGATCTTTTTGGGATCCTCCAAAGCGATTGGGGTCAGTTTTTCAGCTCCACCCTCTGCAGCACACATAGCTTGTTTTCTAAGCTCGGGCTGGCTCCACTCCACTGCTGCTGCTGTTTTTGGTGGTCCTCCCATGGTACTGGCATCTTCAAAATGCTGGGATATTTTACTGCAACTGTTCTACACTTTCACCAACAACCTCTCTTAGGCTCTCTTTGTGGTGCTAGGCCTTAGCTTCTCTGCATGTCCACCCCCTCCCCACTTCAGTCCTTGGCCTTCAACTACCATTGAGGCTGAACCTTCACCAATGGCCTCTTCTGGCCTCTTACTACTGCTTTCCACAACTCTTTCATGCCTTCAAAACAGTACCACCTGGGTGACTCTGACACTGTCTAGTTCGGCTGCTATTGCAAGGCACAACCTTGGCCACCTCAGAACACATCTTACATGTGATGAATTCTAGGAAACACTTCCTATATTTCACCTCAGTGATGCTGGTCTCTTCTTAATCACTGGTAATTTTTAGCTCCAGCTGACCAGCATCAATTGTCCTAGTAAAAGAAGGGTTTTACTGTAGTGGTTCTGGTCTCCTGTTAATCATGGCTGATTGTTCTGCTCCAGCTGACCAGGGAACCCAGAATCTTCACACAAATGGCCTGGTGGAGTCTTTGTTTTCCTCACAAACTTCACAAGGTAGACCTTGATCATCTGCATTGCTCTCAACATTCTTATCTCCCAAGCCCCACAGAGCTCTCAACACTCAATGGATTTTTTAGCTCAGATTTCCAAAGTCCTTGCACAGTCCTTTTCAAAACATGGCCAGGTTGTCACATCAATATCCCATTATGCTGGTACCAGTTTGCCTTAGTTCAGATTACTATTGCTATGATGAAGTACCATGAGCAAAGTAGCTTGGGTAGGAAAGGGTTTGTTTGGCTTACACTTGCATATCACTGTTCTTCACTGAAGGAAATCAGGACAGGAACTCAAACAGCAGGAATGAGGAGGCAGGAGCTGATTCAGAGGCCATGGAGGAGTACTGCTTATTGGCTTGTTCCTCAAGGCTGGCTCAGCCTATTTTCTTATAACACCCAGGACCACCAGCCCAGGGAAGGAACCACTCACAATAGCCTGGGGCCTCCCTCTTTAATGACTAATTAAGAAAAGTGTCTCAGAGGCCTACCTACAGCCTGGTCTTATGGAGACATTTTCCTTGTTGAGTTTCCTTTCTCTCAGATGACTTTAACTTGTGTTAACTTGACATAAAACTATCTAGTACAGATAGTATAAAGCGCACATATGTCTGTCCGCATACATATTTTGGGATGAGGTCTTGCTGTGTAGCTCAGGCTGACTTTTCAACTAATGACCCTCCTGCTTCTACCTCAAGGGTCCTCCACCAGACCAGGCTGCATTTTAATGGAATCACTGGTCTTCATCTCTTGATTGCAAGTTAAGAGGTTAGAGACTTTTATCTTATTCATTATTGCATTCATCATTGTCCTAGAGGACAAATATTTCAAAAGTCTATCTTATAGAATCTTTCTCAGAGTAAGAACATTGAAAGAATTTGTTATCTACCTGTAGGTACTTTGACCACTGGTCAAACTTCTATGTACTTTTAAAATCTGGCTCAGCCCTGCCCTGTCTCTGTGCATTGTGTGTGCTACCTTCGGACCCTGTGCACACTTTGTTATTGCTTTCTCATATGATTGCCTTTCTCAGTACGGTTCTCCTACCAGACTGGGAGCTCCTTGAGGGTAGGGTCCAGCTCCTATTTTCACTTTCAGAGTCTCATTAAGTGTCTACGGTTTGTAAATGTTGAGCTCATATTCTATATATAACCTACTCATAGTTTTTATCAAATCATTTAACTTTTGAGAAGTGAGGTATCTCAAGCACTTACTTTTGAAACAAAATGTTAATGTACTTAATAAGGAGCATGTCTGACCTCTTTGTTTTGAGGTTAAAAGTTAGTTGTACAGTTAAGGCAAGACTGAGGCTAATTATATGCTACCCATGGTGAGTGGACAACATAGATAAACTGGGGGAGAATTCACCAGCTTTGGTGAGATGGAATAACAAGATACAGATTTCCTCAAATATCTCAGTATAACAATTTAAAGCTTAAAAGATTACGTACTTCTGGATTTGAGATACTTTTGTACCACAGTTGACTTCTTGACTGTAGTTAATTGAAAGCGTAGGAGTGATCTTATAGCTGCCACCCAGTGAAAGCCATTATTTGTTCTAATAGCTCCTCTGTAACCTATGTTGCCATGCCATCATGACTAAAGACAGTCTGCATTTCTGTTGTTTGTTTTCCTAAATTCACTAGTTAGGTCTATGAGAAAAGGTTGAGAAACAAGAAATCCTTTCCTTCTTCCCTATATCAGGAGGAGGAAAATTTTGTGTTTTATTTTTTAGATAGGCTGTTAGTCATAGATTTTTTTTCTCACTGTTGCTCTATTATCAAGGAAGTTTTCTCTGTGGCGTGTGTGTGTGTGTGTGCGCGTGCGTGCACGCGAGAGAGAGAGAGAGAGAGAGAGAGAGAGAGAGAGAGAGAGAGAGAGAGAGCATGCATGCGTGCGTGCGTGCATGTGGAGCCAGGGTCCAATGTTGAGTATCTTTCTCAGTTGCTCTTAACCTTCTTAGGTTTGAAGATAGGATCTCTCATTAAACCTGAAGCTCATTGATTTGGCTAGGCTGGCAATGATTATGTGAAAGGATATTTTTAGCTCATTAATATGATAAGTTAATTGGATAAGCTTTTATATTTCATACCAAATTTGAATTTCTTAGATCAGCCCATTTAGTTACCTGGGTGGTGGCTCCAGCCTGTGATCCTTGCACTTGGGAGATTAAGGCAAGAGAACTGATGTAAATTCAATGTCAGCCTGAGCTTCAGACAAGAGACTCCGTCTCAGCAGAACAAAACAGTCAGTAATAAGAGAAATGTGTATTTCTGTATTTGGGGTATTGTTGAGTAAAACCTTTATTGTTGTTATGTTTTTAATCCTTTATTATCTTGGATGATTGTGGGAGAATTGTTGAATGCTACTTAAAGTATTACTTGGTAGTTCTCTAGCCTTGGCTATCCTGAGACTCATAATATAGACCAGACTATTCTCAAACTCAGAATTTGGACTGCCTCTGCCTCCTAAGCACTCTGGGATTAAAGGTTTGCCCTCCCGTGCCCAGCAGGGTTCAAAGTCATAGCAAATGTGGTAGGTTACATAGAGTTCCATGATCAGTTCAGCAGATGCTGATCTATTCCTGAGTGTGCATGGCGGGGTAGGGAGGGTGGGAGGGAGGAGGGAGGATGGTCTCACATAACCTCCTAGATTGGCCTTGAATTTTCTGTGTAGCCAACACTGTCTTTGAGTCATTAATTCTACTGCCTCCACTTCCCAAGTTCTGGAATTACAATCATAATAAGAATATTAGAACCATATTCTTTTCTTCATTTACTTGATGTACTGGCTGGTTTTGTGTGTCCATTTGACACAAGCTGGAGTTATTACAGAGAAAGGAGCCTCCCTTGAGAAAATGCCTCCATGAGATCCAGCTGTAAGGCATTTTCTCAATTAGTGATCAAGGGGTGAAGGCCCATTGTGGGTGGTGCCCTCCCTGGGCTGGTAGTCTTGGGTTTTGTAAGAAAGCTAGCTGAGCAAGCCAGGGGAAGCAAGCCAGTAAGAAACATCCCTCCATGGCCTCTGCATCAGCTCCTGTATCTGACCTGCTTGAGTTCCAGTCCTGTCTTCCTTTGGTGATGAACAGCAATGTGGAAGTGTAGCCTGAATAAACCCTTTCCTCCCCAACTTGCTTCTTAGTCGTGATGTTTGTGCAGGAATAGAAACCCTGACTAAGACTCTTGACAAATCCAAGCCTTGAGATATTTAGTACTAAAGTTTCTGCTTTATTCTGTAGTACTTTGAGGAACAGGGAAATGGCATATGGTTGCTATTTCTATAACAGTTCCTTGGCAGACTTCTGAAGATAAGGTCATGTTAGGGTGAGTTTGGCCCCTTTCTTACTGGGCGAGGCTTGATGGAGGTTGTATTTTAGTGAATGGATATGCCTTAGTCCTTGAGTTTGTATTTGGTTTCAGGATATTTTAAAATATCTCAGTGATCTGAATGTAGACTCTTGCAAACTATTCTACAGGTAGTTTTATTATGGACCCATTCACTCTAGTCTTTTCCTGACGGATGTGATTTATCAAATACTTTCCCCTTGTTTGTATTTTCTGTTTATCTTCAAGATAAAGTACATCGAAACTACAATGATAGGTCAGTCGTGTTATATAACTAAATAATAGAATAATTCTGGAAATGAAAATCTAGAGCCAGATATAGTAGCAGATGCTAATAATATTTTACATTTGAGAGTGTGAGGCAGGAGGATCAGGTGTCCAAAGGCAACTTGGGTTACAGAGTTAGACCTCCATCTTAAAAAACAAAACAAACACATATAGCAAAAAATAAGAGAATGAAAATGAGATCCAAGCAGTTTCCAATTTAAAACAAAAGATTAAAAAGAAAAGACCTAAGTAAAAGAGACTGGTCACCACACATCTCTCTTCTCTGTTAACTGCTTTCATGGCTTTTATTGGGGTGGGTAGAATTATGTAATGGTCCAGTTTTCAGCCACATATTCTAGAGGCATAAATACGAAAGTCCTTTTGTTTGTTGTTTTTAGATTTATTTATTCTATGTGTCTTGCCTGCATGTATGTAGGTGTACATATGTTTGCATGGTACCCAGCGAAGGCAGAAGGTGTCTGATGTCCTGGAACTAGAATTACAGATCGCTGTAAGCCACTCTGTGGATGTAGGGATTGAATCTGACTCCTTTACAAGAGCAGTAAGTGCTCTTAACTGCTGAGCCATCTCTATATCCCTTTAAATAGTTTTGATAATGATAATCTGCCTTCTGAGTACTGGAATTAAAGGTTCGGGCAGGTCTTTTGTCTTTTTCTTTTACTTTTCTTTCAAAACAAGGCCTCCTATAGTGTAGTCAGGACTCAAACTTTGTAACTGAGGATGGTCTTGAACTCCTGATCCAGTGCTAGGATTACAGGGACGAGCTACCATTGCTGAGTTTCAGAAATTTTTGTGCTTTCAGTTTGACTGTGTACCCAACTTGCTTATCCACTCACGAATTGTTGAACACTGGGGTATTTCCAACAGTGTGACTGTTATGAATGAGACTGCTGTGAGCTTCAGATAAACACACATGTGTTGACATGCGTTTTCATTTTCCAAAGGTAAATAAATACCTACAAGTGGAATTGCTGGGTCATATGGTAAGTATGTGTTTAACTTTTTAAGAAATCACAAAGCATGTTATCCAAAGTATTAAGTTGATATCCCAATTAGCAATGTTTTTAGTGTCCTTTCCAATACTTTGTATGGTCAGGGATTGATTTTGTTTGCTTTCTTTATTCTGTTAATGGTTTGAAGACCAGTGCTAGAAAGATGGTTTTAGCAGTTCAGAGCATGGCTGCTCTAGCAGAGGACATGGCTGAATTCTAGCATTTACATGGCAGCTCAACCATCTATGTAACTCTAGTTCCAGGGGATCTGACACTTTCTTCTTAGTCTCCACAGGCACTTGGTGCACAGACACACACAAGTAAATTACTCCTAAACATAAACAAATTTGAGAAGTATTTATTTGGGAGGATGTGCATATAGGGTATGCACACCACAGGTATGTAGAAAATAGGGCAACTTTCAGGAATTAGTTTTCTCCTTCCACCACGTGGATTCCAGAAATTTAACTCAGACCATCTGTCATTGGCTTACTTTTTGAGTCTTTCTCTACCCTATTCCTTTCTCTTTGAAATAGGGTCTTATAGATTCTAGGCTGGTCTTGAACTTACTATGTAGCTGAGGATGACCTTGAACTTTTAGTTCTTCTGCTTCCACTTCTAGAGTGATGGAAATACAGGCAGGTGACAATGTATAGAGTTTATGGTGATCAAAAGCAAAGCTTTGTGCATGCTAGTAAGGCACTTTTACTAGCTGAACTACATCCTCAACCCCCTTGCCTAATTTTGTATTAGATTGTTTTTCTTACTGTTTAATTCTGGATATGAGTCCTTTAGCATATGAATATAACAAACATTTTCTCCTAGCTTATAAGTTTTAGTTTTGAACTACATTCTTGAAGAGCAGTTATTTTTACATGTTAATGTAAAATTTACCAACTAAAAGTATGCTTTAAAGTTAAGCATGTATCACATACTTATAATTAGAGACAGAAGTAGGAAGACATAGAGTTTCAGACCAGCCTAGGATACATAGTCAATTTTAGGATAATCTGGGATACATAGCCAAATTGTGTCTTGAAACAAAAGAAAATATGGGCTTATTTTGCTAAAACTTTCCCCTACCTTTTTATTTAGAAGTTTTATAATTATAACTCTTACATTTAAATCTAGTAAAAATTTAACTAATCTTGTATATGGAATGAGATGAGGGGTAAAGTTGCTATTTTTGCATGTGAATATCTAATGGTTTCAATATTATATAATGAGAATACTACACTTTATTATCATATGACACTGCTGGGGGCAGTGAGGTGGGGGAGGTGGAAAGGAAAAGGAATAAAGAACAAGCCTACCTAGAGTAGTGACTTGTGCCTGTAATTCTAGAGCTTGGGAGGATAAGGCACAAGGATCACCTCAAGACCAAGTTGGTTACAGAGTGAGACCCTGTCTTAAAAAACAAACAGATATTAGGGCAGAGCAGCAGAAGCAGATCGATCTCTAAGAGTTCAAGGCAAGCCTGGTCTACATAGCAAGTTGCAGAATAGCCAGGACTACACAGAAAGACCCTGTCTCAGACAAACAAACAAAAAGATCAGGCTCCAGAAGAAATTTTCATGAACCAAGCTAAAGATTCCAAGACAGAATATCGAGGACAAGGTGAATGTGCAAATTTAAGGAGTGGACTCTTTCTGTTTAGCTGCTTGCAGCTAGTTGCTCCTTGTGTTGCAAAGTCTTTTCTATGGCTTTTTTCTTTCTTCTCCTTGTCTCTTTAATTATCTTAGTGACCATAGTTATCTATACACATAGTGTATTTCTATACATAAAAGGACGACTAGTTGGAAGTAGCAGAGAAGCCAATTAGTAGGAACAGCGTGCAGTTTTTCAGGTCTGTCTTAGTTCACTTCATGCGGCCGTAACAAGATACCTAAATGCTTAATACAATTAAAGAGGTGTATTTAGGTCACAGTTTTGAAGGCCACAGATCAAACTCTGGCCTTTTGGTAAGTCCTTCCAGCTGCAATCAAAGAATACCAGATGGTAAAATGGCATGGAAGAGGGTGGGGGAGGGAGAGAGGCAGAGAGGCAGAGGGAGGGAGGGAGAATGAATGAATGAATGAATGAATGAATGAATGAATATGAACTCAGGGCAGGATAAGAAGGGGGAGTTGGGGAGATCAAGTGTCATCTTTTTATATTAGTCTGTTCACACAGGAATTAAGACCTAGCCATTCTTTGAGGCCAGCATTGATGAGATTTGAGCCTATAAATCATCTCTGAAAGTTTTCATCCGTTAAATATTGTTACTTCTTCACAGTGCTATACTGGTAACCACCCTTCAGCACATGATCATTTTGGGAACACAATCATTTCTAAACTAAGGCAAAGTCCTATATAATATAAACTCAGAAAGCTTTTTACTGTAATGTTAAAACAAATGGATTTTGTTTGTTCTTCAAAGGTTCATCTTTTAGGGGCCTGTGAGATGCCTCAGTGGGTAAAATTGCTTACTGCAAGGGCCTAATAACAGACTTTAGACCTGAAATCCACAGTGGAAGGAGAAAATTGAGTTCTGAAGCTTGTCCTCTGGAACCCCAGACATGCGATGACACATTGTGAAAGCTTGTGAGAGAGGACATGTACACACACACACAAACAGGAGTAAAAGAAAGGTGCTTAGAGGAAGTTTAAGACAAATACAGGTGTGGGTGTGGGCTTTTCAAGAGCGAATTTCCCTAAATGTCCGTATAGTAGCCATCTATACCATTTTGGTGGCTTCGAAAGTTTTGAAACATTGAAATGTTGCTGAGAAACTTATTTAAGTTATTTAAATGAACTTATTTAAATGAGTCGATAGTGATTGCTGACGTGCACTGGATAGGATTACGGTTGAGAGAGTAAGAGAAGCTAAGATGGTTTAGTGTAGTCCTGCACACAGCTGAGGATCGCTGTGAATCTGGCTCAACAGAAGGAAAACAGACCTAGAGCATGATGAGACTTTCCTTTGTTTTATTCTTGTTTTGAGTCCTAGCATATCCCAAGCTCACCTGGAACTCACTGAGTAGCTGAAGATGACCTTGAACTTCCAATTCTCATTCTTCTACCTCCAGTACTAGGATTACATGCATGCACCACCATGCCATGTTTAACATTATGAGGGTTTATTGTTGGTTTTTGTAATTCACTTGTGTGTTTCTTGAGCATGAACTTTGAAAATAACATTACAATGTTGCAGTTAAATGGTTAGACATGCTTGTGAATATAAATGAAAGTTGGTAATTTTGTTTGTGAGTTCCCAGAGTTTCTGATTAAGAAAAGGGTAAGGTCAAATTATATACTTAGGCCTTAAGTCTGGTCCAAAATGATTTTAACTATTCTTATTTGAAAATATTCATATATTAAAAGAATATTGGGCCTGGAGAGATGGCTCAGCGGGTAAGAGCAGTGACTGCTCTTCTGAAGGTCCTGAGTTCAAATCCCAGCAACCACATGGTGGCTCATAACCATCCGTAATGAGATCTGATGCCCTCTTCTGGTGCATCTGAAGACGGCTACAGTATACTCACATATAATAAAGAAATAAATCTAAAAAAAAAAAAAGAATATTGTCTTTTTATATAGGCCATCTTCACAGGAAATGATAATTGTATTGGTATTATTTCTTTTTAATTATTTTAGCTGAACTATGTATGTGTGTGTGTGTGTGTGTGTGTGTGTGTGTAGTAAGTATACTTGCCAGTAGGTTTACATATTAAATCTAGGGGGTAACATTAGGTGTTTTCCTTTATTACTTTCTAGTTTTGTTTTTTTTTGTTTGTTTGTTTGTTTTGATTGATTTAATTAACGTATGAGTACAGTATCGCTGTCTTCAGACACACCAGAAGAGGGCACCGGATCCCATTGCAGATGGTTGTGAGCCACCATGTGGTTGCTGGGAATTGAACTCAGGACCTCTAGAAGAGCGGCCAGTGCTCCTAACCTCTGAGCCATCTCTCCAGCCCCTTTAGTTCATTTTTTGAGACAGAGTTTCTCACTGAACCTAGACTGCTTTGTCTAGACTGACTGGCCAGAGACCTTCTGAGATCCTCCCCTCCACCCGAGTTGTGCTGAGGTGACAAGGCATGCTGCCGAATCCAGCTTTTATGTGGGTGCTGGGGATTCAAACTCAAGTCCTCCTGCTCATACAACAGGTATTTTACTATCTCCCTAGCTCACGTGTTGGAATTGTTTCCTGTCATCTGGTGAGATTTAAAGTAGACTCCATACTGAAGCTCCTTTTTTCCCTTATATCCCTCCAGCCTTCTTGTCTCTCTATCCAGCCTCACCACTTCACTTCTCTGTGAGGGTCTCACCAAGGCCTGATATACCAGATGCTTGGCACCTCCAGAACGTCTGAGTCAAACAAACCTCATTAAGCCCTTTATAAAACTTGTTTGCTTCATATATTTCATTGTAGTGATGAAAATGAACTAGAACATAAGGAATTTTTTTCAAAGTTTATTATATATATATGTGTATGTATGCGTATATGTATATATATATATATATATGTATGTATGTATGTATGTATGTATGTATATTTGGTTTTTTGAGACAGTGTTTCTCTGTGTAGCCCTGGCTGTCCTGGAACTTACTCTGTAGACCAGGCTGGCCCTGAACTCACAGAGATTTGCCTCCTTTGTTTCCCAGATGCTGGGCTCAATACTCTTTGTTGTTATTGTTTTTGTTTTAATTTTTAAAATTATTTTCATTAGTATGTGTATCTATATGTGTGCGTGTGAACATTGCTTTCACAACATGGTATGTATGGGGAGGTCAATAGACAACTATGTCAGCTCTCTTATTCTACATTGTTTTTTCTGGTCATCATGTTGCCCAGTCTGGCCCTCTGACTCCCAGGCTCCAGTAGTTGTGCAGTACCTCACAGCTGAAGCTCATTCACCTCAGTTGGGAACCCAACCTTCATGGTTTGGCATTTTCAAAACCCATTTAAAGGAGTGTCTTGTTAGGCTCTTAACTAAAACTTTCTGCTACCTCCCAACAGCATTACTGGCTGACCAAGACTATTGTGGTTGTTGTGGTGGTGGTGGTTGTTGTTGCTATTATTATTGTTGTTGTTAGCATTTTGTCTATGCTCTGCCCCAGTTACCTGGCAACAGCCAGGTGTGCCTGACTGACTCTCTCTCTCTTGTCCATGCCTTCTCGCTCCCGCTCTGTCCTTTTGCCCCTTCTCCCTCTCTCCGTATTCCCTTTCCCCCTCTCTCCATATGCTCATGGCTGGGCCTCTACTTCTCTGCTCCTCTTCTCGGATCTCTCTCTCTCTGCCTTTCTCTGTCTCTACTACCCTCTTAACTCCCTCTCCCATGCCTGAACAAACTCTATACTATACCATCATGTGGCTGGTCCCTCAGGGGGAAGGAATGCCTCAGCATGGGCCCGCCAAGACACCTCCTTCCCCCATACCTGACTACATGTCCACCAAACATATCCCCTCTCTCTTTATCCTTTTATAAACACATCTATAATAATAATAGTAATAATAGTAGTACAAATTTACAAAGGTATATCTGATTACTATGTGACATTGAAGTCAGTATTAGCTGGGTAGTGGTGATGCATACCTTTAATCCTAGCTCCTGGAAGAAAGAGACAAGTGGATCTCTGAGTTTGAGGTCAGCCTGGTGTACAGAGCAAGTTCTGGAACAGCCAAGGCTACACAGAGAAACCCTGTCTCAAAAAGGGAAAGAGAAGAAATCAAAAAAGAAAAATTTATTCAAGCAAGTAGTTTCATGGATCCTTTGGTTTGGTCTTATACTGGTTAAGATTAGTCATTTTATTTAATAAGTGAGAAAGCACAAGTTCAAGCTTACTGATTGCCACTCCTAATGTGTTCAACTATCAGTCATTGTACTGTGAGTATCATGTCTACCTATAAATTCACAAGTCTGTCATTAAATGTACATATTTAGTCATGTTGCTAGTATACATAACAAATTCCAGTTCAAAAAAAAATCAATATACAAACCTAGAAGAGAAAATGTTTAGCACCATCTGGTGTTTTCTAGTCAGTAGCTGTAATTAATGATGCATAAATAGATTTAAATTTTTTTTGTGTGTAGCTGTTTGGCTGCACATATGTCTGTGTACTATGCATATACAGTGCCCGCCCACAGAGGCCAGAAGAGGGCATCATATTTCATGGAACTAGAGTTAGAGATGGTTGTGAGCCACCATTTGAGTGCTGGAAACCAAATCTGGGTCCTCTGGAAGAGTGATCAGAACCATAACCATGTAGCCAATTCTCTAACCTCAAATAGAGTATATATATAAAAGATTAAGAAAAGTCATTGAAGAGGATGCTTTAAAGCTTTTAAAAATACAGTGTGTGTGTGTGTGTATGGATTCTGTATAGTTTTTATCTTTTATTCAAAAATATTTGAATTCTGACTTGCCATATAAACTTAGTTAACTGAATTAATTAATTTGTTGCTTTTTGAGACAGGGTTATTACTCTGTATAGGCCTGGCTTTCCTGGAACTCACTCTGTGTACCAGGCTGGCCTTGAACTCAGTGATCCTTCTGCTTCTTCCTCCTGAGTGTTAGGAGTAAAGGCGTGCGCCATTATTGCTTGGCAAATTATTTTTTTTTAAAGGAGGGTGTCAGATCTCCTGGAGATGGAGTTACATGCAGTTGTGAGCTGCCCAATATGAATGCTGGAAACAACTTGGGAACCAAACTTGGGTCCTTAGAAAGGACAGAAAGTGCTCCTATCACTGAGCCATCCTGGCCCCAGTTCATTGAATTTTAATAGATTGCCCAAATGTTATAAGTAGCCTCACCATTTGTACTTTAAGATATAAGAATGAAAAGATTCGGGGTTCTAAAGGTTATATTTTCAAAAATTTAAAACATGTTTACAAAACAAGCTAATTCATACCCTATATCATATCATTGTTGGCACATGTGTGTGTATTTTAGTGTAACATGTGTTAGAAAGACACGTTTGAGTAAGAAGAATCATCTAGTCTCTGCAGTCAGCATTTATTGGAGTGTCAGACAGGTAGGACTAACAGCAAAGCTCTAACTTCCTGCCTCCTGGAGCTGTTGTCAAGAAATACATTCAAAATGTACTTGGTGGCTCCGCGCTATCATTGTGACACTTAGGAGGCTGAGATAGGATTTCTGCATGTTGTAGTGCAGCCTGAGCTACAGAGAAGGAGCCCAAGCAATATACAGGTCAGTTACATTTGAACTTTAGTCACTGTCCAGCTCTGGGTAGAGAGAAGCAAGCAAGGAAGCAAGGAAACCTTTTCAGAGGGGAATTTTTCCAGTGTAGGTGATGCGTACATGATAAGAAACAGACAACTTAGTCATGTTGGATTGTGGAACTCACTGGCAACGGAGACATGACAAGCTAGTAAGTCCAGTGGAGACAGAGATTTTAGTTTGACTTTTGAATGTTTTCACTACTACTGTATACCCAGGCCCTAAAATAGCACTTGGCTTATGATCAATATCCAGTAAATACATATTGATGAAATTGCTTATTTTAAATTTACATACTCACAGAAACTTGCTTTAGTATGTTATTGTTTTTATATCTTGGCAGTTGGAAATTTTATTTTCATTGCCTTATTTGTAATATTATTGCAGTAAAAGTATTAATATTGGTAGCTAAACTTACAGTTATCTGATATTGCAAAGAGTAGACTTGGAAATGAACTTTAAAAGGTCATCTTTTGTTAAATTTCCTGTGTTGGAAAATTGAGTAAGATGATTAGGTATGTAACTGTAATTAATCATTTAAAAAATAGGTCAACATAATTGTTACTCTCCTGAGAAAATGGAGAAAGGTACTTAACCCTAGATGTAAAAGGACTAGCCCAAAAAGTTTAAGACTAACTGTGGGAAAGTGGGAGGGCAAACAGCACAGCTAAGCTGCTCTTTGTTGATATCAGAAACAGCCTGTCATTCACTCTGCCGTTGAAGCTTGGCCTATCTCAGGGGGCAGGACCAGGACTCTCCCCTCCCACAAGGGCTGGGCAGTTTCAACAAGCTCAGAAAGCTCTGAGCAGGTTTTCAGGACTTTCTCCTCCCCCTTTTCTGGGAAATTCATGGTGCGTTTGCTCTGCTTTCAAAATGCGGTAAGGTCTTCTGCTTTGTGGCTGACTGCCTTGGAGCCAGCAGACAGTCGGACATGTACAATTCGAATTATGCAGGTCTTGTGAGTAAGTTAATTTTATTTTTAAACTACTTAAAATTCAAATGGCATTTAGAAAAATTATAGCTTGGATTTAGGGATTTTACCACTTTTTATCTTTAAGCCCCCCCTTTTTTTTAAATTTTAAAAAGCCTCTGTAATTTAGTAAGAAAGCCAAGCTCCATGCAGAAAGCTCCTTTCTTAGCACCTGTGTTTTGAGGTTTTCTTGGATGTGTCTTTCTTTCTTGGGCAGCAGCACAAATCTTGACCGGTTTTCTTGAGCATCTTTTTAGTTTTATTGAGAAGTATTTTAAGTTGAGCTTGTCTGAGCTCGATTGCTTACGTCTGACCACAGTCTCAAGTTTCCAGTGAATGGTAACAAAGACTGTAGAGTGTTGTTGGTACTGCAGTGAGAGGCATGCTTCCTTAGACCAGGTAAGAGAAACAGACCAGTTTGTTTCTCACAGCCCTGTGAGTTTTTACTGGGTTTTTATTTGTTAAGCAGCTGCCAGACTAAATAGAAAAGTAGCCAGGAACATGCTGATTTCAAGACGTCCTTGCTGGTTACAGATAGAAGAACTACAGAGCGTGGGGGAGGGTGGGGGAGGGGTAGTTATCCTAGTTTATCCTCAGCTATTTATATAAATTAATTACAATGCAGAGATAATTCTGGAATTCAGTTTTTTCTATTTAGGAGTTAAAGAAGCAGTTGAAGACATTAATCATTTTAAAGGTACTTCATAGTTATTTCTCGTGGAAGCAATTCTAGTGATAGTTTTTACTTTCATTTTTTTCCAGTAAATAAAATAAGGTTTCCTCTTATTAAATATTTTCCCATTTATGAAAACTTTTAAATTGTCAACAATAAAGTATGCTTCCTCAGAATCTTTAGAAATCAACCTGACACACGAAAAAAATTCAGCCTTTGTAGTTATTTCGTTCCTTTTTTCCCCTAGTACAATTTTCTTCACAGTATTTGTGCTTTGAAAATGTCAGCTGTATTCTAATGAAGCTCTGGCATTGTTTGCTCATAAAGGAGCCGGTGCATTCCACTGCTTGATGGTTTATTATGAGGCGCCGCGTGAGAGGGGGTGGCACCATTTGGTGTCTGCCTCTTGGGGTGGTGACTGCCATTATGTTAGCTTTGGATTGGCAAAGAAAATATAGCATGCAAGGAGCTATACAGAATCTGGATACTGTGAAGAAAATCCTATTCCTAAACAATTCTTAGTGAGCCACGAATGTGTAACAGCTTGATTGAGTTGGTCATTCCAAGTGTACCCTGGAAGTCTGCATTATGGTTACAATTTATATTCTGTGAAGCACATATCTTGTTTTTTTTAAAAAACATCATTCTTTTTGCTTTAATAAGGAAATAAATGTTTTTCTTAGCTATGATATTTTAATGGCTATGACAATATTTTAAGTAAAGAAGTTTAAGGAACTCGGTGTGGATAGGGAGGGGAGTTGGAGAGGGGCAGAGAGCCTTTCTTTCAGTTAGGAAAGCCCTGGTGAAGAAAAAGAAGCAACAGATGTTTCTTCTGTTACAGTTGAAGTTGTTTCATTCAAAATTCAACAGTAGCTGAAATGAGGAGAGAGGGGTCATAAATCCGACCTAAATAGCAAATAAATAAAACAGTCGTTTATCATTTATTTAAAATTCATTCTTTATAGTTAAGCTTTGAGAATCAACATAACAAAAATGAGTATAAGTTTTTGTTAAAGAGGCTTTTAAAAAGAAACCTTAAAAGTTCTGTAATGAAAACAGGAGAAAGTTTTAGTGCGTTTAAGTTAGAGGAAATAGAACATTATATTAGATTTAACTCTTAAAACCCAAAGTCAAATAAAATATATGGAAAATGCTTAGTTGCAGAAGTTTGTAATTGCACAAAGGCTTCAGATAGAGTAGGAAACACCAGTTGTCCATGCTGATAGGCCATTTCTACAAGAAACATGAGACTTACACCAAAGATTTTCTGGATGAAAAACATGGGAGAAATGTTTTGATAATTAAAGTGATTTGTTGCAGTTTGTCTGAAAAAATGGTAAGCTTAGGTTGGTTGCTCATGGAAAAAAGGATGATGTTTATTTTCTGGAAAGAGCAGGAAGGAAGATAATATGAACATAATTTTTAAATCATTTTTAAAAAGTTATTTATTCATCAGATTCATTATGAATAAAGTAAATACCTTTCCTTTTATAAGTAACACAAAGAGGAATTCTGTGTTCTTATATAATTTGCACTTATACATTTAAAAATATTCTTTTTGGGGATGGTGAGATGGCTCAGTGGTTAAGAGCACTGACTGCTCTTCCAAAGGTCCTGAGTTCAAATCCCAGCAACCACATGGTGGCTCACAACTATCCTAACAAGATCTGATGCCCTTTTCTGAGGTGTCTGAAGACAGCTACAGTGTACTTACATATAACAATAAATAAATCTTTTAAAAAATATTCTTTTTATGGTGGGGGAAGCTATATGGTCTTATATGTAGCTCAGTCTGTTAGAACTTTGGGGGGGCGCGGCAGGTACAAGGTTGCACTATGTAGCTCTGACTGGCTTGGAACTCAGATCAACTTCCCTCTGCCTCCCTCATGCTGGTTTTAAAGGTGTAAGCCACCATGCTGTCCCTGGTCTAGAACTGTTGATCCTCCTGCTTCTGTCTCCAGAGTACTAAGATAATAGAAATAGGTTACCATGCCCGTCTAACTTTATGGGGGTCTTTTAGCCTTGGTAGTATGAGTGACTGAACCTAGGCACGAATGATGCCATTAAGCTATATTCTCTCAGCCTTTATACTTTTCTTAAAATCTTTACTGGGCTGGAGAGATGATGGCTCAGCGGTTAAGAGCACTGACTGCTCTTCCAGAGGTCCTGAGTTCAATTCCCAGAAACCACATGGTGGCTCACAACTGTCTGTAATGAGATCTGATGCCCTCTTCTGGTGTGTCTGAAGACTACTACAGTGTACTCATATACATTTAATAAATAATTCTTTAAAAAATTTTTTTACTATTATTAATGGGATAGGCCACGAATGCCGTAGCACACATGTGGAGTCAGCTCTCTTCCCTCAGCTTTGCATGACTCCCAGATCCTGAGATTGAACTCAGGTCATCAGCCTTGAGGAAAAAACACTTTACCCACTGAACTGTGCATATCTTGGGCCTCTTTATACTTTTCTTAAAGTTAAGCTTTTTGTTTATTTGTTTGGTTTGGATTGGATTTTACTTTTTGCTTTTTTTTTTTTTTTTAGACGGGGTTTCTATATAACCCTGGCTGTTCTGAAACGTACTATATGGGCCAGACTGGCTTGAACTCACAGAGATCCACCTGCCTCTGCTTCCTGAGTGCTGGGATTAAAGTGTGTGCACACCAGGTAAAGTTGACTTTTGAAAACTGGTGCTAAAGCACCAGATCTTTTTTAAAAATTTTATATGTATAGGTGTTTTGCCCAAATACATTTCTGTTCACCACTTGACATTCCTGGTGCTTGTGGAGACCAGAAGAGGGCATCAGATCCCCTGAACTCTGGAAGAGCAGATAGTGCACCTAACCGCTAAGCCACCTCTCCAGCGCAAGCATCAGGTCTTTTACATTAAGTATTTATTATTTTCCATATCTTACTCTGTAAAGTTAGTAGTAATATTTAGCTGCCAAAAAATCTTTAGCTACATTTTGAATTTTGTGCATTGGTCAAATATTATGTAGTTTCTAAATATTTAATGGCCTAAGAAGACTGGAAATAAGTTCAACATTAAAGGAAAATATTAAAAATTTTTCTTGTTTTTAGCTAGGATCTGTAGGTTTCCTTGGAGGTATTCTTCAAATAAGGATGACAGACTTTAGAGACGTTGAAGTTTATCAGCTGATTGCTCTAATTAAGATTAAGATAAAATTCTAAAATTGATCTGCATACCCTTTAAAGGATAACAACAGCAATTGTGATCAGAGAATATAAAGTTCAATGGAACAGACAACCTTTAAAAAAGTGTTTGCCAGGTGGATTTCTGAGTTCGAGGCCAGCCTGGTCTACAGAGTGAGTTCCAGGACAGCCAAGGCTACACAGAGAAACCCTGTCTCGAAAAACCAAAAAAAAAAAAAAAAAAGTGTTTGCCTCAGGTAGAATATGTAGCTGTAATAGCAGTTTTCATTTACCTATACTTAAGTAAAGTATATTTTAAGTAAACTATACATTAAGTATATTTTTATTTACTTATAAGATAGGCTCTTTTGGGGCTGGAGAGATGGCTCAGTGGTTAAAAGCACTGACTGCTCTTCCGAAGGCCCTGAGTTCAAATCTCTGCAACCACATGTTAGCTCACAACCATCTGCAATGAAATCTGACGCCTTCCTCTGCTGTGTCTGAAGAAAGCTCCAGTGTACTTAGATATAATAATAAATAAATCTTTTTTTAAAAAAGATAGGCTCTTTTGAAGTTGAGGCTGGCCTCAAACTATGTATCTAAGTACAACCTTGAATACCTCCATTGCAGGTATCAGTGTTGATTTTATAATATAGACAACATTACCATGTTATTCAATAAGGAAAGTAGCAGCAGCAGCAGTAGTACAGAAATCATTGGAATTTTAACATTTCAAATTAAGTCTACCAAATAGGAAGTTGAATTATCTTAAGATGAACAACTGGTATCTCTATAGGAGTAAATTATGCAATCTTTGTATATTCAACATATAATTGTGTACACGTATGATATATATACATGCCACCATATATATGGTGTACAGAGAACCTTGTGGACTCATTCTCTTTTTCTCCCTTCATGTGTGTCCTTGGAACTGAACTCAACTTGTCAGGTTTGTGTGGCAAATGTTTTTGCATGCTGAGCCATATTGCTGGCCTACATTTATTTTTATTATATTTATACTATATAGGAGATATATATGTAATATATATATATTATATATATATCCCCATATATTTATCTCTACATCTTTATCTCTATATACCCTATATCTATATAATTGTGCATACAGGGTATATTTACATATACCCCATATAAGAACCAGTTTCTATTACACTATAGAGTTATATCTTTTCATGCACTTATAAGACAGGCTCTTTTTATAGTTGAGGCTGGCCACAAACTATATAGTCAAGTACAACCTTAAACATCTAATACTAACTGCATCCTTCTTAGGGTTGAGATTACAGACCACTACTCTCAGTTTCATGTGGTCCTGATGTGGAACCCAGGACTTCATGCTTGCTAAACAAGCACTACACAGTACTTTGTTTATGAGACAAGGTCTTCTTCCATGACCCAGGCTGACTTCGACTCACTATGTAGCTCTGAAATAATTTCTTTATCCACATATATTCCTTAATTCATATTCACTCATGTTCTCTCTCCATTTCTTTTTTTTTTAAGATTTATATATTTTATATATGAGTACACTGTAGCTATGTTCAGTCACACCAGAAGAGGGCGTCAGATCTCATTATGGATGGTTGTGAGCCACCATGTGGTTGCTGGGACTTGAACTCAGGGCCTTCGGAAGAGCAGTTAGTGTCCTTAACCACTGAGCCATCTCTCCAGCCCCTTCTCTCTCCATTTCTATCTATATATCTAGTAGTCTAGATTGGCCTCAGACCTACTATACAGTTGAAGATGGCCTTGAACTTCTGATCCTCATATCTTCATCCTCCAGATGGGGGAATAATTGAGCTCTACCACATTCAGTTTGTAAATAGAAGACTTCCTTTTTTGAGGCAAGGTCTCAATTAATAGCCTTGCCTGGCCATACACTCGAATGAACACACACACACACACACACACACACACACACAGAGTTCAGGCTGACTTCTGACTAGCCACCGTCCTCCTGTTTCAGCCTCCAGAGTACTGGGATTAGGATATAGGCATATGCCATCATACCTTAATTCCATTAAGCCCTACCACAGTTAGTATATACTGTACAAAGCATGTGATGTTAGAAGACTTTAGGAATAAGATGTGCTTGTGGGTTTGTCTTCATTGTGAACTCTTCATCATAAAACTAATATCTTAGAGAAGCCAGGTTTACCTGTTTATTATTTCTTAAGTCAGTATCCCCATAGAGTAATTGATAAAGTTATTCTCACTGTCTTACATAGGCATATACAACTTGGATGACTACCTATGAATTTCTCATTTGTGGGGTAGGGGTATGAGGGAAAATTTGCATGCTGTTTATATTTTTATTCAAAGAAACCTTTTACATTGTTGTGTAGTAATACACGAATACTATATTTCAGGTAACTTTTTTTTAAATGTATCCATGGACACTCTGTGTGTGTGTCTGTGCCTGTGTATGTCTGTGTTTGTGTGTTCATGTATACATACTCATGTTACATAGCCTATGCTGGCCTTTAAAGTTCCTATAATCCTCCTGCCTCAGTTTTTCAAGTGTTGGGGTTACAGATATTTGCTGCCATGCAGGTGAGGATCCAGGAGCTTATTGTATAGTAACATTTTCTACCACGTTTTAGACAACAGATTTTAATTCAATTTCAAGTAAATTTTTAGGTGACAGCTCTAAACGTGGAATCTAACAACACAGAACTTTGGTTTTGGTAAATTACTCATTTGTGGTGAAAATCTGGCAGATATTTGATGCTACAAAACTCACTGACTTGAAGTACTTTCTGTGTGCTAGGAAGAGGAGAACTTTTTTTCTTAGTGTTTTCTTAGTGTATATTAATCATGCATAATGGATTTCATTATAACATTTTTACACTTGTACATAATGTATCTTGATCATAATTATCCCCCCTAATTGTCTTTGTGTCTCCATTGCTGCTTCTAATCCCTTTCTTCTTCCCAATTTGCCTGCCTTCTACTCACCCACCTCAGTTTTATCTGTGTGACCCAATGAGTTTCATTAGGGTTGTCCACAGAAACATAAGTGAGAGTTTGTTTACAGGAAACATGTGCACCTTACAAAGTGGCTGTATCACTGGAAAAAAAAATTCTTGTTCTATTATCAACCATTAAGTGTGTATAAATCTTCAGGGAAAGATGAGGAGATAGACCTTTCTAAAAGATTTTATGTATATGGGTGCTTTGCATGACGGAAGATCCCATTTTAGGTGGTTGTGAGTGCCTTGTGGATGTTAGGAATTGAACTAAGACTCTCTGGAAGAGCAGTCAGTGCTCTTAACCACTGAGCCATCTCTCTAGCCCCAAAGACAGAATTTTTAATGAAAGTATGCAACTGAGTTTGGCCTGGAACTTGTTATATCCTCAAGACAGATCTCAAACTCATGATCCTGCCTTAGTCTTCTAATTACTACTACTAGGGTTACAGATAGATTATGGAAATGTGACAGCCTGCCCAGAATACCATTTAATACAGATAGTGGGTTCTCTCCCCCTTAATATGTTAATTGAATCTACAGCTTTGTATAGCTAATCAAGCACTCTGACCACTGAGATACATTTTTTTTTTCACTTAAAAAAAAGTTTTGGTTTGTTTGTTTAAGCTGGATGTGGTGGTACATACCTTTAATCCCAGCACTTGATAGGCAGAAGCAGGTGGATCTCTGTTGAGTTTAAGGCTAGCCTGGTCTCCATACTAAGTTCCAGGACCAAATAATAGAGAGACCCTGTCTCAAACAAAACAAGTATTTTTAAACATTTATTTGTCTTGTATGTTTCTGTATGTACATGAGCATATTATGCACATGTGTGGAGGTCAGAGAAAAAATGCGTTTTCTAGGGATCAAAATCAGTTTGGCAGACTTGGTAGCAGGCATTTGAATCCATTGAACCATCTTGCTGGCCTCTTTTTGAGGAAGGCTCTCAGTAAATGCTTAGGCAGACCTGGAAATTTCAATCCTTTGGACTCAGTTTCTCCAGTAGCTAGGATTTCAGGCCTTTTCACATGGCCTAGGTATGAATAAGTTTTTAGTACACAGTAAATTTTGTTGATGTTGATATATAACAATAAGATTTCTTGCTTTTTATAGTCTTCTAAAAATACAAGACTTACAGAAAGGCTCTGTGGGTAAAGGTGTTTGCCACCAAGCCTGATGAGTTCTGCTCTCTAGAACTCATGTGGAAGGAAAGAATCAACTGCAAGTTGTCTTCTGACCTCCATGCTTATACCATACCTGCAATGAATGAATGTGTGTGTGTGTGTGTGTGTGTGTGTGTGTGTGTGTGTGTGTGTGTAAAGAACTGTTAATATAGGAAACTTCGGTAATCTTCCTGTAGTGTGGATCTTCTTGTCAAGTGAGAACACAAATACCCTGCAGAGGTTTGAGTGACCTACTTAGGACGTTGTGGGTCATAGTGATCCTTTTTTATTTTCTAAGGAAAAGAACTTCCTGTGACTCCTAATTCATGGATGATTTTTGTTCTGTTTGAACTTATGTCCTAAATTATAAAATCTTTAGATCCCAACTTTTTAATTTAAGATCTATTTCTAATAATTCTAAACTTTTATAAATAGAAAATCTTTTACTTAAGTGTAAATTAAAAATGATTTATTTGTTAATACAATCTGGATGCCATCTGAGAGGAATTCATAAGCTTCATGAGATTAATTTCCAATTAAGTTTTGAGTATTTTTACAGCCATAAGTTCTGATCATGTGGTCACACCCAGCCACCTCCATCTCTTACAGCCACTCAGTGGCTGTTTGTCTGAGATAAAATGTGCTGCTTTCTGCTCATTCTCTTCACGGGGCCTATGAACAAAGCTTACTTGCCATCTGGCCATGCGTCAGTGACAGAACAGTTAAAGATGGGATGAACATTAAGATACTAGGACATGTACAAAGAGATTGTAGAAATGAATTACTAAACACTTTCTCTTTTATAAAGGTAAATTCAATGTGGTAGAAATAACTATTATTTTCTTAATTTGAAACATAACAGTTCTTCCCAATCAGTTGAAGTGCTTTTAAAAACATGAATTTCTACTTAGTTTTTGACTCAATAGGTGTCCACTGGATCCCTGAAATGCATTTTGAATGAGAACTCATGTCCCCTCTCTCGGTGCAGTGCAGAGTATAACCAGACACATAGGGAAGGACAGTTATACTGGACGAGGTAAGCCAGGCTGCTTGAGGATCTGTAGCAAACGTACCAAATTATTTGTCAAAAACCAATGTACCAAAATAAGTATTAATCAGGCTGAATGGAAGAGACATGGGAAAATTAAGAATTGAGTGTTTCTAAGTGAATAAGATAATAGAAAAAGAACAAAATTGTGTTTTGACTAAATATAAAGAATGGAGTGAAGAAAGAGCTAGAGCAGACTGGTGGGTGAGGCAAGTGTTTGGAGGTAAGTGACTTTACCATGTTAAAGAGAGGACTAGATGTGTGCCTCGTACTTCTTAATAAGCCTTTGTACATGTACTAATGGTTTATAAGAATAGCATACAATTGGAAATGCAACTTGTTAAGATAGGTAGACTATGACTGTGTGCGCGTGTGCCTGCACCCCCATCCCTGTCTGCGTCTCCATCCATCTGTTGGCTCACGTATAATGTGAACTTCAGATTAGGGAACAAAAGTAAATCAGTATTACTTTGACCTCCTTCATTTTAATATTAAAAAATTTAAGAGAAAAGGTTTATAAAGTTGACTACTTCCAAAGCAAAATGTGGAGAATTAAATATAAAACAAAACGTGCCAGTTGTGGTGGCTCATCCTGTAATTCCAGTGCATGGGAAGCTGAGACGGAATTACTGGGCACCGAGGCAAGGCAGGTCTCAAAAAGGAAAGGAAAAGACAGATCTGCTGGCTCTCACCTTGTAATCCCATTACTTATGGGGCTAAGTGAGGCAGGAGAGTTGCTGAGAGGCCATCCAGTTCCAGGACAGATTAAACTACAAAATCAGATCCTGTCTCAGGTAAAAACAACACACAGCAAAAACTATCAAATTGGAAAAAAATTTGCTGCAAGCATAATAAGATAATCTTATTCTTTCATTATTTGAAGAGATCCTACAATAAGTGACTAACAACTAGTAGAAAGACCAGAGTAATTCTTAGGAAAAACAATTACATAACTTTTATTTTGTTGGTTGGTTTGAGTTCCCCATGTAGCTGAGGATGGCCTTGAATGCCTTATTGCTGAGTACACTTTCAGATACACACACACACCCACACCATGGTATAAATGTAGAAGTTAGGACTTGTAAGAATCTGTTCTCTCTTTCTACCATTTTCCTCCAGGGTTATAACTCAGGGGGGTCAAACCTGGCTGTATGTGCTTTTATTTGCTAAGTCGTCTTGCAAGTTCATCCTTTGTCTTATCTTAAAGTTATTTATTTATTTACATAAATCTTACTTTGTAGCCCATTTTGACCTGAAATTCACTATGTAGCAAATACTGGAGTTGAAATGATTTCAACTCGAGTGCTGAAATTATAAGCCTTAGCTTCTGTGCACAGCCTCCTTTGTATTCTTCCTTCTTTGTTGTTGTTATTGTTGTAAATAGGTTTTTCCTACTTAAAATAATGTGTATGTATGCATGTCTGTGTGGCACATGTAGGCCAGAAGACATCCATTTCTCTGGAGAATGATTTGAACATATAGACATGTTATATATCACATTGCTATGTGAACAGTGAAGCAAGTGCTGCTGCCTTGGCCTCTGAAAAGACGCTTGGCGCTTGAAGTGGTGAGAATGGGCATGGAAGATGTTGGGGGGACAGAAATTTGAAAGTAAAAGGGGACATTTACAGGTAACAAGAAGGAAGGAGAGCTACAGATGATATATGGCTTTATATATCCTTATAAGGACTTAAGCCATTTTTTTCCTGTTTCAAATGTCATTTTATTGCAATTGGTATAACTAATTACAAGTTTAAACTATAACTTGGTAATTTTAGTCAGGCAGCAAGTTGCTACAAATTGCTTATTCAAATGTGATCACTAGACAACTGTAGCTTTACTGGCCAATAGGGTTAAGCCACTAACCATTTAGTGGCTTGTTCATTTCTTAGGAAATGTACACTGTAATTTCAATAGACAGCAATATAGGAAGAGTTCTTCACACAGACAAGTTCTCACTTAAGTTAACTCTCTCTGGCTGTCTCAATTAAGGTAGATACATTCACATAACTGGCTGAGCTTGATACTCTGCAGGTAGCTTTAGCTCTTCAATGCACTTGGCAATGGTCTCCTTTTCCTGATGTGCAGAAATGCTCTGCACCACATGCTTCCCCACCAGTCTATCATATGCTCTTGCTCCTGGTGACACATCATGTCCTGTACAGAATATGGTAGTCCATGTGGTATTTACCTCCTTACATGCTCTATGTAGCTGTTCCCAGTAAGTGACCTCCGCAGCCAGGGCAATGTATTCCTCTGAACATAGTCTGCTTTCTTATGCAACCTAGCTTCACCTGTGGGCTGGTTCCATTAGCATTTGTAATTAATCAAGAAGATGCTCTAGAGGCTTGCTTACAGGCCAGTCTTATGGAAGCATTTTCTCAGTTGAGATTCCTGTTCTCAGATAACTCTAAGTGTGTCAAGTTGAAAACTAACCAGGACTTGGATCTAAATTCAGCAATTTAATCCAGAGGATCATTAGACTCTTCAGTGTATTTAAGTGCATGAGGCTGAGGTCAGTTTATCCAATAAGGAAAGGTTGATAAATGAGGTTGGAGAACTGAGGCCTAGGGCTTCAGAACAGTTCAGAGAAGAAAGCCAGCCATCAACAACTGGAATAGCCAGTTGGCTAGGAGAAGACTAAGAGTCTTGACCCAGATGCCAAGTGAGAAACAGTGTTTCACAGGATGTAGTAAAATCATGTAAAATGCTACTGAGAGGTTAACTTGAGTTGAAAGTTAAGACTTGATCTTGGATTCAGCAACATGGAGATATGATAAGAGTTATTTAAGTGAAATTTTTAAAGAGGAACATGGGAAGGGGTTCAAGAGAATCAGCAATGAAGAATGTGAACACTGTAAATGTCTATAGATTTTGAAAGTAGTTTTACTGTAGAGGTCAACAGGAATGGGTTGGTAGCTGTAGCTGTTAGCATTAAGTGGCAGAAAGTACCTTCGTGGGTCCTGGCCAATGTATACTACATAGAGCACACCACACAACAGATCTAACGCAAGAGACTGATTGGGAGGGAGGAGCAAAGAGGCAACAAAAGAGAGAGACAGACAGGAGTGGGGAGGGTGTGCATGATGTCAACAGGGACCTTTTAAAGGTGTGCAAGTTGCATAGGAAAATAAGAAACTCATAGGGACAGTGGAAGGAAGTGCACCCACCGTACCTGGCCATGATGGTGACGATGTAAGCTCTGCTGGCACTGACATTATGCATGATTAAGAGAAGTTGGATTTTTTTGTTTTGTTTTGTTTTATTTGTTTTCAAGATAGAAGAAATGTGCTGAGATTGGTCCAGTATAGAGAAAGATTGTTTTGATGCAGGAGACCTTTATAGGGACAGTGGCTATAGTAACATAATTTAGACAAATAAATGAATTAGGTGGCTTAAAAATAAAAGAGCTGGTTGAAGTAACAGGTGAGGAAAAGCCAAGAGAAATGCATGACCTATATTACACTTCTTACTAATAAACATGAGTTTGCTTATACTGTTTTCTTTCTTTAAGTCAGGTCTTCCTATAGAACAGGTTAGTCTCAAACTTGCTTTGTAGCTCAAGATGTCCTTGAACTCTTAATCCTGATTCCTTCTTCTCAGGAGGTGGGACTATAGCTATGGGTCTCCACACCTGGCTTTCTCCTTCATTTTTGTATAAAAGTATAGTTTACAGGCCAGTCAGATGACTGATGAGTGAAGGTGCTTTACCAAGCTCAAGCCAGGCTCTCAGGAGCCCATATAGAAGTGGGAGGAAAGAACTGACTACACAGAGCTGTTCTCGGAGACTCCGTACAGGTGTCCCGCTAATTATTATTAACAAATAAATTTAAAAATATATAATTAATGTACAAGAGAATTAACCCTTCTTAGCTTGGACTTTTAGCTCCACAAACACTACCACAATGTAGATCCCACTTTGTGACATGTTCTTGCTGTTTAGTTATGGCCAGTATGGAACCTATAACTCACAGCAATCATTCCCCTCAGCCTCAAGAGTGTTTACAGGTGTGGACGCCATGCCAGCAATCATCTTAAACAGTGTATGTGTGTTTGTTGAGACAGAGTATCTCTATGTAGTCATGGAACTCACTACGTAAAAATCAGACTGGTCTCGAACTCACAGAGATCTACCTGCCTCTGCGTCCCAGATGCTGGGATTAAAGGTGTGCACCACCATACCCAGCCATTTTAAACTTTTATTAAGAAATTACAAAGTTTTTGCAAGGCAAAAGACACCGTCAAAAAGACAAAGCGGCAACCAACTAACTGGGAAATGATCTTTACCAACCTTACATCCGACAGAGGGCTAATATCCAAGATATACAAAGAACTCAAGAAGTTAAACTCCAGAGAGGCAAGTAACCCTATTAAAAAATGGGGTACAGAGCTACACAAAGAGTTCTCACCTGAAGAATATCTAATGGCTGAGAAGCACCTAAAGAGATGTTCATCATCCTTAGTCATTAGGGAAATGCAAATCAAAACAACCCTGAGATTCCATCTCACACCAGTCAGGATGGCTAAGATCAAAAACACAGGAGACAGCAGTTGTTGGCGAGGATGTGGAGAAAGAGGAACACTCCTCCACTGCTGGTGGAATTGCAGGCTGGTACAACCACTCTGGAAAGCAGTCTGGCGGCTCCTCAGAAAACTGGGCATGACACTTCCGGAGGATCCGGCTATACCACTCCTGGGCATATACCCAGAGACTTTACCTGCATGCAATAAGGACACATGCTCCACTATATTCATAGCAGCCTTATTTATAATAGCCAGAAGCTGGAAAGAACCCAGATGTCCCTCAACGGAGGAATGGATTCAGAAGATGTGGTATATTTACACAATGGAATACTACTCTGCAATTAAAAACAATGAATTCACGAAATTCCTAGGCAAGTGGTCAGAACTTGAAAATATCATCCTTAGTGAGGTAACCCAATCACAAAAGATCACACATGGTATGAAGTCACTGATAAGGGGATATTGACCCAGAATCTCAGAATACCCTAGACACAATCAGCATATCAATAGATTTCTAAAAAGATGGAAGGAGAGACCCCTGGTCCTGGAAAGACTGGATGTAGGGGAACGCCAGGACAGAGTAATGAGAGGGGGTTGAACAGAGAAAAGAGGGAGGGAAGGGGGCTTATGGGACTTTCGGGGAGGGAGGAAACGGGAAAGGGGAAGTGATTTGGAATGTAAATTAAAAAAAATAAAATAAAATTAAATTAAAAAAAAAAAAGAACTGTAGGTTGGTTTAGACTGAAACTGAAACCTCTACATGTAGATTTTTTAAATTACATTTATTTATGCATGTGTGCGCACATGTTTATGTGTGCAGCTACTTTCCTTTTACCATGCCAGTCCCAGGGATCAAGTTTAGGTCCTTAGACTTAGCAAGCAACAAGTGCCTTAATCCACTGAGCCATTTTGCCTCAAATTCTAGAACCTTCTGCTTCAATGTCCTATAGTAGGATTAAAGGTTGTCTTAGTCAGGGTTTCTATTCTTGCACAAACATGACCAAGAAGCAAGAAGGGTAGGAAAGGGCTTATTCAGCTTACATTTTCCACGCTGCTGTTCATCACCAAAGGAAGTCAGGACTGGAACTCAAGCAGGTCAGGAAGCAGGAGCTGATGCAGAGGCCACAGAGACCATTACTGGCTTGCTTCCCCTGGCTTGCTCAGTCTGCTCTCTTATAGAACCCAAAACTAGCAGCCCAGGGGTGGCACCACCCACAAGAGGCCCTCTCCCCTTGATCACCAATTGAAAAATGCCCCACAGCTGGATCTCATGGAGGCATTTCCCCAACTGAAGCTCCTTTCTCTGTGATAACTCCAGCCTGTGTCAACTTGACACACAAAACCAGTCAGTACAAAGGTATACACAGCCATATACAACATCAATCTTGAGAAAATAAACATATAATTTAGACAGTTTGATAGGAAGTTTGGCATCCAGTTGGAAAAGTTAGGGAATCCAGTCTGCTGATAAGTTTTTAGAATTTTATGCAAGAGACTAAGCTAGGTTCTGGAATACAATTAAGGCAGCCTAGTTCATTTCCTCTAAAGCCAAAAGTGAGAGCAGGCTTTACAAAATGCCCAGAGGCCTGTCCAGACCTCGACTGCAGGAGCTAGGCACAGTTTTTCAGGGTAAGATGACACTTAGAGTAGAGATTCCTCTATAGGACAGTGTACAAATTACTAATTTAATTAAACTTCAGTTTCTTCACGTATAAAAGCTGTTTTACACTTTTACCTTCAGCATAGTGAGATCCCTGAGGAAAATGCATGGGGTAGAGATAGAACATTTTAAAAGGGATAGAAAGAATATAAGAAATAAAGGTTGGGGCAGAGTGTTTGGGGATGCTGTCTTCTGGGTGTGACAAGGCTATGATATTCTTAAACTCACAACAGCTATAATTACCTATATAAGACCTACACAAGATTGGACCTGTCGGCATCTCATCATGGAGTGGGAGAAGGACTCATGAGTGTGTCCCCACCCAAGGGTCTATAGGTTGTTAATGGTTATTGGTTTAATTCAGTGGCATAACTCTGGTAAGATGCCCGTGCCCCTAGCTTCTCGCCTCTAATGAAACCCATGGGCTCCGGAGGGGTGGTGGTGGGGTGGTGTAGAGAGGGATGAAATGAAAGAGAAAGGGACTTAGTAGTAGTTGGAAGACAAGGGAGGGTAAGGAAGAGCAGGTAAATATGATCAAATATATGCATATAAGAAAATGTTATAATGAAACTCATGTGTAATATCATATATCATATGTATTATGATATATATCACATATTGTGATATAATATATTATATCATGATATATCACATATATAATATTGTGTTAATATCATATGTATCATATTTATATTATATAAAGCCGTAATTTTTTGGTTTGTTTTGTTTTTTGTTTTTTGTGTTTTTGTTTTTTCGAGACAGGGTTTCTTTGTGTAGCCCTGGCTGTCCTGGAACTCACTTTGTAGACCAGGCTGGCCTCAAACTCAGAAATCCACCTGCCTCTGTCTCCCAAGTGCTGGGATTAAAGACGTGCGCCACCACTGCCTGGTTAAGTTTAAGGAGCAAGTTTAAGTTTTTAAATGGCTAAGTTTAAGAAGCAAGCAACAAAAGAAACTGCTTCTGGTACAATAGCAGCATCACAAAAAATATTGTAAAACATCTGTTTCATGATGCTGTAACTTTGTTGTTGTTAAGTAGACAAACTATTTTATAAATTTCCTGTTAAATAAGATTATTTAACAGAACTGCTTATATTCACTTCAATAAAGAGGTTTGTATGTATTTCGATTAAGATTTTTTGGCTTTTTTGTTGATTTTGTTTGGTTTTTCCTGATAAGATTTTTCTGTATCCCTGGCTGTCCTGGAATTCATTCTGTTGATTACACTGGCCTCAAACTCAGAGACCTACCTGCCTCTGCCTCCCAAGTGCTGGATTAAAAGTGTACACTACTACCCCAGATACAATGTCTCCAAATATAAATTAGTAGAATGGGATAGGACCATTGGTATATATGCAAAAGTCAACTTGATACTGCAGAAGACTGACTTCATACTTATCTGTCTTTTCAGGTAACATTTCACTTGTTGCCTTTCCAGTTTCAAGCACCAACTCACCAACAAAGATTTTACCGAAAACCTTAGGGCCAATAAATGTGAATGTTGGACCCCAAATGGTAAGAAAATTATTAAATTTCAGAATTGACACTTTGCTCAGGCAAGACTAATTTATAGATAATTATGCTGAAGATGTTTGATCAAATATTCTATTTAATTTTAGTTATCTCACTTACCCTAAATAAAAGTTTTGTTTTTATCTCAGTATAATTGATTAAGTATTAATTTATATTAATAAATATTAATAAATGTTTTGTGTTCTTAATGTTTAATTTTAACATTTCAATCTGTGCATTCTGAATATGTAACATTAAGGGTTTTCTCCCTTTATAAGGCCTTTCTTAACTTTTGTTGCTTAATTAACTTGAAATCTATTGTATTCTACCGGTCTTATAATTTTTGTGGAAACCATGTGTGCTTATATAAACTGAGTGTATAATTGAATAATTGAATTTATACTTGGAGCTATAGATCTCTTTTTTTTTTCATTAAAAGATGATTATAAGTAAGCTCATGCTTGAACTCACATTTTGGGAGGCAGAGGCAGGAGAATCACCACAAGTTCCAGGATAACTAGTCGACTTAGTGAGTTCCAATCCAGGGATTACATAGTGAAACCCTGACTAAAGACAGATGGGGATAGGGTAGACAGGTGGAAAGAAAGAACGTGAGAGAGAGAGAGAGAGAGAGAGAGAGAGAGAGTGCAAATAACCAGGGAAGCAACAGTATGCCATTTAATTCTTAACCCTAAAAATACTGGATGAAAAATAAGTATGCGTGTGTTTCTTTAAAATCATTTATTAATCATGCTAGAGCTTGAAATATGTAGCCCTCTCAGAAAACCTTGTTTATAATTACAGTTGCATTAGATTACTCTGCCCAACTGGGTATAGTGGTGCATGCCTGTAATCCTAGCACTTGGGAGGTAGAGGCAATCGGATCTCTGTAAATGTGAGGCCAGCCTGGTCTACAAAGCAAGTTCCAGAACAGCCAGGACCATTACAAAGAGAAACCATGTCTCCAAAAACCAGAACAAAACAAAATTACTCTACTCAGATTCGATGGTTCTTGCCTATAAGCCCTGCACTCAGGAAGCTGAGGCAGGAGGGGATCTTCGTACATTTGAAGCCAGGAAGACTCTCTCAAAAAGCCTACTGCAGGGGACTAGAGAGATGGCTCAGTACTTAAGAGCACTGACTATGCAGAGGGACTGACTTGATTCCCAGCACCTAGTCATGGGGCTCACAGATGTCAGTGATAGGGATCTAACACCTTCTCCTGGCCTCCATGGCACCAGGCATGGAAGTGGTACACAGACATCCATGTAAGCAAAATACCCATACATAGAAAATACCTACTGTTAAAAAAAAGTAAACCAAACCAAAACCTTATACCTAATTTAAAATCATAAATATTTTTATTTTAAATTATTTATTTACTGTATGTGTACATGTGCACTTAAACACATGCTACAACATATAACATGTGAAGAGGTCAGAGGATAACTTGCAGGAATAGATTCTGTTCTTCCACTATGTAGTTTCCAGGAATTAGAACTCAGGTTTTCAGGTTTGGTGACAAATACCTTTCCAGTGAATCATTTTAAAAAGACTATACATAAATATTAAAGAATAACTCTTCATTGTCTTGTGTTTATATCTTTTCATTTATAGAATAGTACCAATACATTTTGCTTATGACACAGAGCATTCTGTGGACTATTTTTGAATTCAAAGTTTAGATAGAACTGTCTTTTAACATTCTTACTGGTTTCAGAGAGTCTTTAAGGTATTATAAGCATGATATTTCCTTGGGTCAGTTGAAGACTATTAATCATCTACAAATTTCAAGTTAAAGATAAAACAATTTACTGTAAGTATGTGAAGAATGTGATCTATCTCTATACCCCATAGAGACTGAGACTCAAATAAATCGTCCCCGTTTGAAAGTAGCTCAGGAGAGATTTTCAAACAGTGGTTAAGCATTTGCCCTTCTCTCTCAGCCACTACAGTAGATATCGATAAGACACTTAACTAAAGTCTGTACTTTGAAATGGAATTATGTAAATACTAAAATTCCTTGTCATCACATGTGTGGCTCTAAGGTGCCTATGTATAGTGTAGTCACTCCTTCAGAGGGTACAGATAACACCACCTTGGCAGCAGTATCCATGTGCTATCTCTACTAGGCTACAGAATTCTGATTCCACTTGGATTTCAAAGAATCTTTCAGGTAACCTCAGGGACTAGGTAGAGTACTATTACTATGGCCACTGAAGAGAGACCTCATTAGAATGCTTAGGGGAGCTATGGGAATGGGGCCATCCTCAAATGGTGAAGATGCCACCAGCAATAGGGCTACCACCCTTAGCAACCTGAATATTTTCCTTAGAATTTTAAAGACTTTAATGGGGACTAAACCTGAATTTGTGGCTTCCAAACTGAAAAGAATTTTAGGCCTAATCAGTTTATAAAGCAGAATTGGAGATTTTATTAAAGATACTGTATTTTGATAGAATTTTATGTGAATGGATATTTTTCTTGTGTGTGTATCTGTGCATCATGTGCAAGCAGTACCCGTGAAGGTCAGAAGAAGGCATGAGATCTCCAGAAATTATGTTAACAGGCTGTTGTGAGAAGCCATGTAGGTGCTGGGAATTCACTCGTCCTCTGGAAGTGCTCTTAACCACAGAGTCTTCTCTCCAGCCCCATTATTAAAGATATTCTAAGGTTTAAACATCAGGGTTAGGAAGGAGATGCTCAGAATAAAGTAAGGCATTTTGGAGAGTATGTTATAGGGCTCTCTGAGAGTAGCAGCTCCTAGATTTTACAGTAGTTAGATGAAGGGTTTTTGTGGGATTTGAAGTTGTGTGTTATCGCTGAGTGGTTCCTGAGGGTCACCTCATAGTTGATAAGATAAAATCCTAGCCCACAAAAATTCAGGAAATGTTTTTGAGGTTCTCAGGCAAAGTCTGGGGAATGGAAGCCTACCCAAGATCATACATATTTGAACTTTAGCCCAATTTATTGTTACCTTAAGATAAAAATGTCTACATGTAAAGAAAATATTTCTATGTTAGTAAACTTCATAGCAAATGCTGATGTACTGGTGTTCTTTCTTTTCATTTGGCAAGAGAATTTAATCCTGGGTGGGAGCTACTCATGTCCCCCAAACTTCCCTGTCTTTCCTGCCTCAGTGGTATAGAGAAAAAACATTCTACAGTATGGATCCTACAGCCCCATAGTGCCGGCTGAGACCTTACAGGCATCAAGTCCCTCAGAAGCAAATTGGTACAGTTAACTCTGATTTAGAGCTTTAACAAACTTGTGTAGTGCCTCCACCTTATTATAGAAGCAGCAGCTGGAGGCCCTAGGGTTGTATACCTAGCTGTGCAGCAACATATCTGAAATGTGTGTGTCCAGTTCTACTAAGTTGCTTCATTTGTTTTCCTTCCTTGATTGCATTGAATTCAAGATCTCTCTGACTCTAAGGAGATGGCAGTGTTGAAGGAAGTTGTGAGTCCTAGTGCCCAGAAGTCAAGTCTAGCATAATTTATGTCCTCCACATTGCCTTTGACTAGGGATATGTGGGTCTGTAACAGTGAAGATATGTAAGAAGAGGCTCTAGAGGTGTGCAAGTATATTATCACATTAAGAATATAATTACTGGGGCTGGAGAGATGGCTCAGTGGTTAAGAGCACTGACTGTTCTTCCGAGGTCCTGAGTTCAAATCCTTGCAACCACTGGTCGCTCACAACCATCCATACATAATGAGGTCTGACACCCTCTTATGGTGTGTCTGAAGACAGCTATAGTGTACTTAGATATAATAATAAATAAATCCTTAAAAAAAAAAGAAAGAATACAATTATTGCCAGGCATGGTGGCACACTCCTTTAATTCCAACACGCAGGAGGCAGAGGCAGGTGGATCTCTTGAATTTAATGCCAGCCTGGTCCACAAAGCAGGTTCCAGGACAGCCGGGACTCCAGGGCTGTTACACAGAGAAATCCTGTTTAAAGGGGGGGGTGGGGGTGGGGATTTTTTCATCTTCTTAACTTATCTTCAGGCTAATGAGCTTTTCTAAGGAATGATCTCCTGGCCAAATGACTGAGAGGTCCAGTTGGAATAATACGGTTTAAAACATTGTTATCTCTTATGTGTGGGTGTTTTGCCTGTATATGTGTCTGTACCATCTGTGTATAACACCCATGCAGTTAAGAAGTTGTCAGATTCCCTTGGAAGTAGAGTTACAGTTGTGAGAGCTGTCTTGTAGCTGTTGAGAATTGAACCCTAGATCCCCTGATAAGAGCAGCCAGTGCTCTCCATTAATACCCCTTCTTTCTAGCCCCAGTTGCATTAACTCTTAAGATTGGGGGCAGCAATATGTATTAATCTGGGCAGCATTTTTTCATTCAGGATGAAATTGAAGTCATCTTCTAGTTTTTTTGACCAAAAAAAAAAAAATCGTAGCTTTCCTTTAATAGGCCTAAATGATAGCTTTGTATTTTTTTAGTATATTGTACATCTTTTTTTTAAAGTTTTTAAAAATTATTTATTTATCTTATATATATGAGTACACTGTAGCTGTCTTCAGACACACTAGAAGAGGGCATCGAATCCCATTACAGATGGTTGTGGGCCACCATGTGGTTGCTGAGAACTGAACTCATGACCTCTGGAAGAGCAGTCAGTGCTCTTTACCGATAACTTTCCAGCCCGATATTTTAAAGCTTAAGGAGATATTTCCTTGGTAGTGTTTCCAGGGAAGTAGTAGGTGGGTTCAAAGTTGATGATGAGGCAGGGGTCTGTCTTCAGTGACCTTCAAGCCTGCCTTCTAGCTATTTCACAGGAACCTCAAGCCATTCTGTCTCAAAAGGATGCTTCAAAAAGCATCTTAGAAGCAGAGACTCAGCCTTTCCCAGACATTGAATATGCTGGGGCTTTGATGTGAAACTTCTGGTTACTAAAACTGTTTTCTAGTTACGTGGTTCCTTGCAGGTTGGAAATTAAACACAGACTAGTTTTGAAATAAAGGAAGAGTAAATGTTTGTTGCAAAGAGAAGTGCAGTAGCATTGCCCCAGAAGTAGAGTAGCCATGAAAAGACACACGAGGTGTCCCTTTCAGGGACAGAGTAACAAAGTTGTCCTAGAAATGCCAGACGAGATTAAATTACAGATATCTGAGGTTTGGAATGTGAGGAATAGTTGATTCTAAAATTTAAAATGGCTTTTCCTTTTCTTAGCTGAATGTTATAGAAGTATGTTTATACTTATTTATTAATTTATTTTCATATGTGTGCATGTCTATCCAAATAAGTTACAGGGCACCTGTGGAGATCAGACAGCTCCAAGAATCATTTCTCCCCTACCCTGTGGGTTTCAGGGATTAAACTCACTCAGGTCATTAGGCTTGGTGGCAAGCACCTTTACCCAACATGGCCTTCTTGCCCACCTAGAGGTATATTTTAAATTCTTACTTAAATTTGGAACTTCAGAATTATGGTTCAAGGGTATAAAGTATGCTTTGACTCATAATCCATGTAACTTATTTTTCTGCATTCAAGATAGGTTGAGTTTTACTTTTGTTTTTGGTTTCATTGTTTGGTTTGATTTGGTTTTGCTTGCTTTGAGATTGGTGCTGCTCTACTATCCTGGCTTGCTTGGAATTGCTGAGCTGAAGCACTTCTCATGCCTCAGCCTCCTGTGCAGCTGGTGTGCAGGGGCTGCTCATCCATGTCTGTCTACATTTTCTTTATTTTGGTTTTGAGACAGAGTCTTAGTATGTAGACCAGGCTGCCTTGAACTCACAGAGATCCCCCTGCCTGTGCCTCTAGTGTTGGGATTGAACATGTGTGGCGGCAAACCCAGCATTTGTTTGTTTCTTAATGATCACTGTTATTATCCTAGTTTAAAAGAATATGCATTTTGAGTTTGCAGTACAGATTCTTTTCTATTACATTACATAACCTAATCTACAGATTCAATCTCTCCGGTTTGTCCACTCAGAAAATGTTAAGATCTCAGGACGTGGGCAGAGGCAGACAGATCTCTGTGAGTTTGAGACTAGCCTGACCTACATAGCAAATTCCAGTCAGGGCTGCATAGAGAAAGCTTGTCAGAGAGAGAGCGAGAGAGCAAGAGCAAGAGACGGGGGGAGGGGGGGGAGAAAATGTTAAGAAACTGCTGTGTAGAATGTGACAATCTGATATTGAGAAGAAAAAGAAAACTAAATTTCAGTAATTTCTTTTCAGGGTTATTCTCAATAAAGAAAACTGGTTTTTCTTATGTTTTCTTTCTCATCTTCTTCCGAAGTCTTTTATATCAGTAACACTAAGCTTCAGGCTGCCTATAACAGAAAATAATTCTTTAGTAACAGCACTGTACAAGTGAGACAAGTGTGTAGGATAGTTTTGCGATGATCCTCTTGTAGGAATAGAGTAGTAGATAGGCTGATGAAATACTCCAGTTAATTAACCAAACTGTTACTTAACATGACCGTAAGTTTGATGGACTATTAACTTGGATTTCTTAGTTAACATGAACAGTTTATAATAGCAGCTTTAAGGAACTAGGACTTAATATTGGATTTTTAAGAATTGCATAGGTACAACACCTTAAACAAGAGTTGAAACATATAGTCATAGTATGTTATAACAAAATATAACCTTAATCTGTATCAATATACAAAGACCAAACCAAATGTAAAATATTTGGTTTGTTAATATTCTTTGGTCTAAAAGTAGATTAAACAAGCTTCCCTTTTTATGACATTGTTCTAAGGTAGCATTATTGAACAATATTCTTTACTCAGCATAGTCTCTTTATTTAGGAATTTAATAGCGTGTCATTCTGCAATCTTGTCACAAGGTGGCGCTGTAAGCTTTAGATTGGATTCCTCCAAAGATCCTTTTTCTGAGAGAGTTTTACAATCCGTTTTTTATTGCTAACACTCTGGGATTTAATATTTCAATCTTTTCCTTTTTTAAGTTTTCTTTCTTTTGATTTTTTTAAAAAAGTATATATAAAATTGCATTATTGTTGAAAAATAATTATTTGTATGATGATAAGTGAAACAAAATAATATGGGGTCTAAATGCATTGTGATATTGTGTTTTCCATTTTTGAACACAGGAGGTATTTTTCTCTTTAATCTCTCTCTTCCTAAGGACTTCCCAAGTATCTTACGAAGTCTGTTGAGTTTTCAGGTTTTCTCTGTTTCCATGTGTCTGTAGCTGGTGTCTGCCAAGTCTCTCAGCCACTCAGCTAGCTTGTTGTGCTGGCTGTTGGCTTCTTGTCCCACCCCTTTGATCAGTCCCTCTCTCTAGCATGCTTTCCAATCCTTTGCTGGAACCCTGTTGTGCTTGGGAGATGCTCTGAGGCTCCAGTAGAAGAGAAACCAAAGCTCAGTTCCAGTACCCGCCAGCTGAGTTAGTTCATGGACCTCCTCTTAAAAGAACCTCTCAGGCTAGGAAACGGCTCCAGGAGGTGTGTGGAAACTGATTTTTCTCAAGTTCTAAGTCTGGATTCTCTTGACCCTTTCCCAGAGTTCCTATCCTTCTCTGCCAGATGTCTCACCTTGTAATTCTGCCTCAGCTCATTGGCCATCAGATTTTTATTGACCGGTGATACTTCGACACAATACGTGAGAGATTCTTTCTACATCTGAGTGACCATGGTGTAGGAACGTGATTTATCCCCCGTTCCAGCATGGAAGAAATTTTGTGAACTTTTATAGTCACCAGATGCATTGATAGGATTGGGAGCATCAGCTAGCAGGGTTGGTGGATACTAGTGAGATACTAAATTAGTATATTCCAAGTCTTTAACTTAATAGCTGAAAAGAAATAAGAGGTGCACAGTCAGTAGCCCCAGCACTTGGTAGGTAGAGGCAGGAAGGTCAGGAGTTGAATAATTATCTCTAAGCAAAGACTTTTAAATCCATATACATCAATAATTAAGCCCACATGATACAGTGTTTGATGTATTTTAAGATGGTCTTGAGACCTGGACTGTCCTCAAGCTTCCTTTGTAGCCAGGAATGACCTTGGATTTCTGGTCCTCCAGCTGCGCCCTTCCAAATGCTAGGATTACAAGTGTGGGACGTCATATTCCGCATGTGTGCTGCTGAGGTCAGTAGGATCAAACCCAGAACTTTATGCATGCTAGCTAGGCAAGCACTCTGCCTAAATTGAGCTACATCCCCAACACTCAGTTTATGTATGTATGTATGTATGTATGTATGTATGTATGTATGTAGTTTTCTTGATACACTGGGTAGCCCCGAATAGTTTGACTTGCTATGTAGGTAGGTAGACGAGGCTGACCTTGAACTTTTGGTAATCCTCTTTTGTCTGTCTCTGAAGTGCTGAGATGATAGGCATATGCCACCAAGCTTGACCAAAATACTTTATTTAATAGTATGAGGTAAAGTTGAGGAGGAAAAATGAAGATGGAATTACATTTGTCAATGCAAAATACAAGTCTCATTTCAAAGGAAATGAGAGAGTTTATTTTGAGACAAATACAAGTTGCCCATGACCTGAGAACATACTCAAGTTATTCCAAATGACATGTTCCCCTGTAGAAGTGCTTACATGGATTTTTTGTTTTTACTATCACATATTTTTTTTATTGGATATTTTATTTATTCACATTTCAAATGTCATCCCCTTCCTGGTTTCCCCTCCAGAAACCCCCTATCCCATCCCCCCTCCCCCTGCTTCTATGAGGGTGCTTCCCCACCCACCTACCCACTCCCGCCTCCCTGCCTTGGCATTCCCCCTACTCTGGGGCAACAAGCCTTTACAGGACCAAGGGCTTCTCTTCTCGTTGATGCCCAACAAGGCCATCCTCTGCTACCTATGTGGCTGGAGCCATGGGTTGCTCCATGTGAACTCGTGTACTCTTTGGTTGGTCGTTTAGTCCCTGGGAGCTCGGGGAGGGGGGTCTGGTTGGTTGATATTGTTGTTCCTCCTGTGGGGTTGCAAACCCCTTCAGCTCCTTCAGTCCTTTCTCTAACTCTTCCATTGGGGACCCCGTGTTCAGTCCAGTGGTTGGCTGTGAGCATCTGCCTCTGTATTTGTCAGGCTCTGGCGGGGCCTCTCAGGAGACAGCTATATCAGGCTCCTGTCAGCAAGCACTTCTTGGCATGCACAATAGTGTCTGGGATTGATGTCTGTATATGGAATGGATCCCCAGGTGGGGCAGTCTCTGGATGACCCTTCCTTCAGTCTCTGCTCCACAGTTTGTCTCCACATTTCCTCCTGTTGCTATCTGATGATATTCTTAGCTTTTGGCTTATTTAAAGCTAGTCTGCCAAGATGTATTCCAAAAGGAGTACTCAGCCAGGTGCAGAGGTTGATAATAAATGATGGTTAGAGAAACTAAGGATGCTTTAGTATCATTTTGGCTTTCCATCTGTAACATTCTAACTCTCCACTGACAAAATTTCTGAAGGTCAGATCAGTCTACAGAAGGTACATTTGGCTTTTTCAGAGAACCTAGTTTTTGCATTGTGTAACAATCTAGATTATATAGTGTTTTTGCATGTATATTGGATTCTGAAAATCTAATTTACTGTTATCCTAGGTCGAATAAATCAGGCTCTACTACAATTGTGGACTCAATTTCAAATAAAGCTTTTATTTCCCTTTTACTCAGGGGTACTGGTTGTAGGTTTTGTTTGCTTGCTTTTAATACAGTGTCTCATTTGGTGGCCCTAGTTGGCTTCAAACTTGCAAAGATCTTCCTACCTCTGCCTTCCAAGTACTAGGATTAAAAATTGATTTGTGCAGGAGCATGTTACATACGTATGTGCTTGAAGGCCAGAAACATACATTAGTTACCTTACTACGTTCTCTCTGCCTATTCAAATGGATGAGGCAGAACATCTCCATGTACTTGGAGCATGCATATTTTCAGCTATAAAGGACGCACTAGCAATTCCTTTATCCCTAATTCCGTCAGAGCTGGGGTTACAGGTATGTATGTGTCCCAAAGTGCTTACCACACAGGAAAAAAGCTTTTCATTTTTCTGATGGTAAGAAATTGTCAGTTACCAGGTTAATCCTTCTAATTTGCTGTTCACTTACTTGAATGTACACTATGACATCATGTCAGGAATCAGGGTACTGGTGTTTTAAGATGCTAGGATAGAATTAAATCAAAGGTACTAATGATTGCTTAGATGATCATCATCATTAAGCACTGTTGACAGCGCGTCCTTCCCATATGTTAGTCAGAAGCATCCTGTCTATCTATCGATCGATCTATCGATCAATCGTATGGGTCTTTTACTTGCATTTGTGTCTATGCACCACTTGTGTACCTGATGCCTGAAGAGGCAGGAAGAGGGCATTGGATCCCCTGGAATTGGAGTTGCAGATGGTTGTGAGCTCCCCTCTCATGTGGGTGCAGAGAATCAAAACCAGGTCCTCTGGAAGAACAGCCAGCGCTCTTAACTGCCGTCTCCAGCTCCCCCTTTCTTTTTTAAAAGTTAAATTAAAAGTTGCTTTTTAAACATGTATGCTTATTTATTTGAGATAGCATCTCACTATATAGCCCTAGCTGGCCTGGAACTCTGTATTTAGTAGATTGGACTAGCCTCAAGCTCACAGAAATTCTCCTGCCTCTGCCTCTGCCTCTCCAGGGCTAGGATTAAAGGCATGAATACTTAAATTTTATTTTCTTGTTACCAACTTTGCAGATTATAAGCACACCACAGAGAATTACCAATTCAGGAAGTGTTCTGATTGGGAGTCCATATACCCCTGCACCAACAATGGTCACTCAGACTCACATAGCTGAGGCTGCTGGCTGGGTTCCCAGGTAAGAGTATCAGAAATTACTATTTCTAAGCCTCCCACCCCCTTACTAGCTTGCTGTCTTATCTTCTTCCTACCTCTCTCTTTTTACATTTTACATTTATTTATTTTGTAAATGTGCGCACATAATGCCATGTAGTATGTGTGGAAGTTAGAGGAGACCTTTGAGATTCAGTTCAGTTTCCATTGTGTGAGTCCTAGAGGTCATACTTAGTTTCTCTATCTTGCCAGCAGGTGCCTCTCTATCTGTCATCTCAGCAGCCCAAACTATGTATATGTATATATAGGGGGTGGAGTATGTGACCAAGGGTACAGGTGCCTGTTGAGTCCAGAAAAGAGCATTGGCTCCCTGGAACTGGACTTACGGGCACTTGTGATCCACCCAATGTAGATGCAAACTGCAGTTCCCTAAGAGATCAGCGTGACTCTCGACAGCAGAGCTGTCTCTCCAGAAGTTCTTTTTTCAAATTTGTGTCTGTGTGTGTGCGATGTATGTGTTCATGTTTGCATGAGCATATGTATTCGTGAATATACATGTGTGTGCGTGTATACATATGGAGGCCAGAGGTTAACATAGGGTGTCTACCTCGATTGTTCGCTATTTTATTTACTAAGGGGAAGTTTTTTGTTGAAAGTCAACTTGCTGATTTGGCTAATCTACCTCACCATTTTACCCCAATAATCTCCCAACTTGGCCTCCTGAGTAAATGCTGGGATTACAGGCAGGTCACCCCAAAGTCATACCTTTTATGTGTGTGCTAGGGTGTGGTCCTCGGGCTTGCTTGGCAAGTGTCTTATACTCTGAGCCTTTTCCCCAGCCCTGAGTTTTCTTGCTTTGTTAATCTAGTTCTGTTGGTTGGTTTTCGGAGGGGGGTTTATTTATTTTGTTTTGGGAGGTCTTAAGATAGGGTCCTGATCAGACTGCCTGTACCTTCTGAGTGCTGGGATTACAGGTTGCTGGGAGTTCGGTGGTTTTTGTTGTCTGAGACAGTCTTGGAATATAACCCTGGCTAACCTGGTACTTGATACTGGCACTAAACTCTTAGTGGCCCTTCTGCCTCAGCCTTTTGAATATTGAGATTACAGTTATTTGCTATGATTCCCAGCTAGTTTAGATCTTTAGAAACTAATAAAAATATTGCTTTAAAATCACCAATTTTAATTTGGCTCAGTATGTAGCCCAGACTTGCCTCCAACCTGGAGTTGCCCATAGGCAGATACCACCATGTCCAGTAAGTACAACCATATTTAAACTGAGAAAAACAATTTAACTTATAACTATATCTTCTGACTTTAAAATTCTAAAATAGGACTACTTTTATGATTATAATACTTAGCTGCTTTGGAGATATAAAAAGGAATTTTATATTGTTTTGACACATAAGGAGTTGTGTTAAGTGTTGGCATTATTCATGAGTCTTCCTTCAACTTTCCTAAAACTCAGAAAGAAAACTAGGAAAAGAGGACAAATGTATTAACATTTTCATTAAACACTTCCCTTGATTTTTTTTTTTAAATAAAAACTAGGCAATATCCCTTTTATTACCATTTTACCACCATTACTACCAAACCATTTTTCATCTTTATTTATGAAATGCTTTCTGCTCGTCTTTCTCCTCTGTTACCTCAGCACCCCATCTTCTGTAAAAGGTAATTAACAGGAGTGCATTAGAGTAATCCCAGTACTGGAGAGACTGAGGCAAGATGACCCCAGAGAGGCAATTGAGAGTGCTCGGGGTCAGCTTGGGTTACATAGGAAAACCTTGTCTCACGGGGGTGGAGTTCGGTGGGGCAGAGTGGAAGCATGCAAGAAAGAAAAGCAAAGCTGAAGAAAAGGCTCAGTCCTTAAGAACACTTGTTCTTGCAGAGGAACAGAGTTTGGTTCCTGGCACCCACATTGGATGTCCCATAACTGCCTATCTCCAAGACATCCGACACCACCTTCTGGCCTCTGTGGGCACCCACATGCCTGTGGCTTAGACACACATAGACACACAAATACTCATAAATAAAAGTTTAAAGGATGAAAGGAAAATACTAAAATAATACCCCAAACCTTATTTTTTTTTAATCACTTTTGAAGTTTTATTACTTGAGTTACATACTTGGTAACATACTGCTTGGGTTCTAGCCTGGAGCAAACAAACAGTAAAAATCTCTTTGTTTCAAGGATACATTAGCTATTGCAGTAACAGCCCTAACAGGTGCTTTATGCTTTATGCCATATACACTGACAGACATACATTCATATACTATAAAGACAAAATAGTTTTGTAAAAATTAATTTGTAAATCTGTACTGTTTTTCTCCCCAAGTATTCATTGAACTTATTCCAATTTTGGATTATTATATTGTCATGTCTTTATCTCATTGTAAAAATAAGTTTTCTTTTGTGTACATTCAGTGTAGAGTGAGATAGTTTATAATAAATTATTTAAGAAATAGAGTTGTGTTTATGTGTTGTGCTTAAGCTATCTTTTTGTCTTTTTAGTGATAGAAAACGAGCTAGAGAATTTATAGACTCTGATTTTTCAGAAAGGTGAGTATAAGTGTGCTTTGTTTCATATTCCACTATGGAAAGAGGGGAGTTTCCTTTGCAACTTCAGCTTTATTTAGTTTCTACCATTATTTCATTCTACATTGAGGTTTTCAATTCACTTATTGCAGGTTTCAGTAGATAGCTTGTGACATTTGTCATTGAGGCCCCTCCCTTGTTTTGAGAAAGACAGTGTTCTTCCAAAGTGAATACACTCCATACTACCCTAACTTGCCCAAACGGTTAAACAGTTGGGGTTTTTTTTTTTTTTTTTTAGTTTGTTTTGTTTTGTTTTGCTTTTAAGTAGTTCTAGATCATAGCAAACACTTATTTCTCTAGACACTTTTCAAGGTATGAGGTCATCTTTTCTTAGAATATTAGTACAGTGATTCTTCTTCCTGATTATATTTCAGAAGTACTATAATGTATAATGCCTCTCAAGTCAGTTGCCTCTGGCATTAAGGACTGTCAGTTTAAAAGCTAGGAGTGTGGCTCAGTAGGGAAGCTCTGTATGATCTTATTAGTCCTGGTTCCATTCTTAGCACTAGCGGGAAAAAGAGAAGAACTATTGGCTTAAAGCCCTTCCTTATATGAGCCTAAGTTCAAAATGACATGCTGGCCACTGTACTAGGTACCATATTAGTATTACAGTGTATTAAAACGTGAGTTGTCATCTCAGGGTCCATTGACTTGATAAGATGATTGGTCCGTTAATAAAGCCTTGCCAGTAGTTTTTACAACATCCTTAGCTTTTTAGGGAATTGTAAGCCAGCCTGGGCTAATGTGAGACCCTTTCCTCAACTGAAAAAACAAAATAATAGAATCTTATTCTAGCAACAAATAAAAATAGTTAATAAGTTTACTAAAAAGTACTCATCAACATTAGTCAGTAAAAAAATAAAATAAAAACAAGTAAAAACCACAATGTAGTACTCTTTTGTATCTACCAAATAGCTACCAGGAAAAAAGGACACTATTGATTTTTTTCAAGAATTTGAAGCTATGAAACACCTAAAACGCTCCTGTGCTACTGAAGGCAGTACAAATTATCACAATAATGTTTGGAAGTTGGCACTATCTGTAAAACTTAATATAGATAAACCCTGTCTTACTAGTGTTGTAAGTATGTTCTGAACAGGAATTCATACATGTACCCACAAATATTAAAAAGTTTTCTTAGGTGTATTTATTTTTATGCCTATGAGTGTTTTGCCTGCATATACACCCACACACACACACACAAACATGCATTCTGTGCCCAGGAGATAAGAAGATATCAGATCTCCTGGTGCTGGAGTTTAACCATGGATGGTTGTAAGCTACCATGTAGATGCTAGAAACCAAACCAGGTCCTCTGTAAGAGCAAAAGGGCTCTTAACTACTGAGCTATCCTAGACACACACACACACACACACACACACACACACACACACACTCACTCCTACTTAATGAAATAAGGGTTTTGGGGAAGTGTTTTGTTGGTTTTGTGTGTGTGTTTGTTTTCTTTTATTTTTCATTTTTGAGCCTCCCAAGTGTTAATATTATAGGTAATGTGTCATCATGATGCTTGGCAATTAAAGAGGGTTTGGGGGGGTGTGTGTGTGTGTGTGTGTGTGTGTGTGTGTGTGTGTGTGTGTGTGTGTGTGTGTGTGTGTGTGTATGCATGCCTGTATGCTTTGGGGGAGGTGTGTCTGTGTGTGTCTGTATGGTTGTGTGTCACATGCATGTGGGTGCTCTCAAAAGCCAGAGAGAGCGTTGGATCTCCTGGAGCTGGAGTTAGGGTGGCTATGGGCTGCCTGATGTGGAAACCAAACTCTGGTCTTCTGTATGAACAGTATGTTTTTTTTAACTGCTGAATCATCTCTCTAGCCCTAACATTTTCAAAATTGCATTGATTGATTGATTGATTGATTTTTGTATTTATTAGTGTTGGTGTGTATATGCCACTGAACAATTATGTAAGTTAGAGGACAATTTAATGGAATCAGTTCTTTTCTTGTTTGGGGTCCAGGTCTAACGGGTCATTGGACCTGGAGACAAACACCTTTATCTATTGAGCCATCTCACCAGCCCCTCAGTGTACCTACTACTAAACACTCAATTCAGACTTTGCTATTTCTCTGTTTCTTTCTTTCCATATCAGTCAGTGCTTAGTTTTACTACTTTTTTGCTTTTCAAGTTTTGCAATTCTGTTTGTTCCTCTTCCCTTCCACTGACCCAGTTCCAGGTCATCACCTCAGCTGTTTTAGTAGCTTCTTAGCTGACTTTTCTTTCACCTCCTGTTTCCCCCATAAATTCACCTTCCACTTTAACATAAGAATGTCTGCCTAAGTCAGTAAGTATCTCCCTATGCAACTCAATAACCACTTAGTGGCTTCACTGCATTTTAAAAGTAGCCTGTGAGATACAGTGCCTGTACTCTGAGATGCATTAATGATTCTTTCCTAATTGTATTTGTCAGGGTTCTCTAAAGGAACAAAAGTACTAGAGTGAATACTTACACACACTAAAAAGCAATTTAGACTGGTTTATAGGGTGTGGTCTGGGTGGTCCAGCAATGACTATTTCATAGTGGAAAAAACCAAGAAGCCCATAGTAATTCAGTCTCTGAGGCTGGATGTCTCAGCATTTCCATTCTGAAGCTGGAGTTCTGGAAGATTCCTGGAGAGCTACTCGTCTTTGGTGAATGTTGAAGGAAAGCCTCAGCCATAGGACAGATGAGCTTGCCAGTGAGAACAAGGACAAGTAGGCAAAAGGCAGAGTTTCCTTCTTCCATGTCCTTTATCTGGGCTACCACCAGGTGTGGCTAAGAATTAAGGTGAATCTCTGCTTCAGATAGTCTGATTAAAACCTGAAGGAGCTGGGCAAGGTGGCGCACACCTTTAATCCCAGCACATGGGAGGCAGAAGCAGGTGGATCTCTTGAGTTCGAGGATAGCCTGGTCTACAGAGTAGTTCCAGAACAGCCAGGGTTATACAGAGAAACCCTGTCTCAAAAAAACCAAAACAAAAAGAGGGAGGGAGGGAGGGAAAATCTGAAGGCAGATGCAACTAGATCTTTATGAGTTTGAGGCTAGCCTTCTCTATGTAGTGAGTTACAAACTAGTTAGAGATACATAGTGAGGCCCTGTTTCAAGAACTAAAAATTAAAAAAGAAACCTAGCCACTTGGGTTTTAGTTCATTATAGATGTAGTCAAGTTGACAACCACAACAGGAATGTAGGGAAATGAAGGAAGATGTCCTTTTGAAAGAACATGGTTAGTGCCTTTTTTGTACATAACACTGAACATGTAAATAATTTGTTAATAAGTTGGATTATACTGACAAACATGATGAAATAAGTCAGACTTGTTTGCCTTGTTGTTAAGGCGCAGCCTGGTCTTCATCATGTCTGTCATGGCTCCCTTGCATGCTGTACTGGCTGACTCTGCCCTGCTTGTCTTCCGTATTTTGTATGTTATCTGGTTTCTCCGTGCTGTATTTCTGCTGCTTCTCCTGACTAAAGCTCTCCTCATGCCCTTCCTTTGGCCTTTACTCAATGTTGATGACTCTCTGCAAGTCATCTTCCTGTAGGTTAGAACAGCTGTCCATCTTCACACTTCCACAGCATTGTGAGTACCTTGACCTTTTGTTATATATGTGTTTTATCATCATGCTCTAGGACTCACTGAGGGAAAGAATTCCACCTCCATTTTTATACTTCTGGTCCCTAAAATTGTACACACACACACACACACACACACACACACACACACACACACACACACACACACACACACACACACACACACTTGATGCTCATATATTATTAGAACTAAACTGACCCCTCAAGTTTTAATGGGTAAGAACTGAGATAGTGATAGTTTTAATGTCAAAGAAAAGTATTAACTAACACATATCTCTAGGAGGTAGAGTTATTATAGCTTTTCACAAATTTATTTCCAGTGTCTAGTAGTCACTGGCATATAGCAGTAATTTGTCAACACTTGCTTACTAAATGAAGACATTATAGAAAAGCATTCTATGTATTGTTAAGCTCTTAAGATAAAAATTAAATTTGAAAACATTTCCTCTATTCAATTTAAATTTTTTTCATTTGTAACAGAAGCAAAGTGGTTATCTTCTGGTTTTTTTTACATAGTTTTGTAGAGGAAGTCTCTAAGTATAATGGAATATGAGTTTTTTTCATTAATCTTTTTCTCTTCTAGTAAACGAAGCAAAAAAGGAGACAAAAATGGGAAAGGCTTGAGACATTTTTCAATGAAGGTGTGTGAGAAAGTTCAGCGGAAAGGCACAACGTCATACAATGAAGTAGCTGATGAGCTGGTGTCCGAGTTTACCAATTCAAGTAACCATCTGGCAGCTGATTCGGTAGGTGAATCATGAATTTTACACGGACTATGATTCCTGGATTCAGTATACCTATTGGTTTCTATCATAGGTGTGAGGAATCCGGAGACTTGAGAATCCTTTGAGAGTTCCCTATTTATTTGTATGTTTGTGTATATGATATTTGTGGGCACATGCATGCCATGACACATTTGTAGAGGTCAGAGGACAATGTTGTGGGAGTCAGTTCCCTCCTTCCACCTTCACCTGAGGTCATCAGGCACACATGGGAAATACTTTACCCTGCTGGTGCGTGTCAGTAGCCCACAAAGATAAACTTTTTTGTTTCTTTGAGTCAAGAATTCTCTGTGTAGCCCTGGCTATCCTGGAACTTGCTTTGTAAGTCAGGCTAGCCTTAAACTCAGAGATCAGCCTGCCTCTGCCTTCTGAGTGCTAGGATTAAAGGTTTGTGCCACCATTGCCTGGCAATAGTTTTAAAATATAATATTGGGGTTGTGTAAATTTGGGGGCACTTAGGAGATTGAAGCTGGCTTGTAGTATAATGAGCACAAGGCTAACCTGGGCTACATAGTGAGATACACACACCCCACTCCCATGTCAAATAAACAAAAATAGAAAAGTCCAGAATACTAGGATTTTACCCAGAAAATAATGTTAAATGAAGCCTACAATGTCATGAATACAATATGTATATTCAGTTCCATAATTTAAACTTTTTATTGATTTAGATTTCATTTTATATTTCAGTGGGCTCACTGGTCCCCACTATCCTTTATTATCACATTTAATTGATTTGATTTTGTTGCTAAGAACTTCCTATGTACAAGGTAAGAACCTCATGATACAAATCACTGTAAATTTTTTCATTCAATAAAAGTCTTATTACCAAAAGAAATGAAAAGTTGGCTGAACTAGTGTGCAGAGAGTACAGAAGTATTTTGGGACATAGACTGAAAACAGCTGGTTTGCACTAGTCCATGAACCATATCATAAGAGGTACAGGTCATAGACCTTAAAACATGTGTTCTTGATGTGCATATGCATATGTATGTTGTCTGTGTTGTATACATGTGTGTGGAGGCTCATGCATGAGTGTGCATGGGGTAACATTGGGTGTCTTGCTCTCTCAGTTGTCACCTCATTTTTGTTTGTTTGTTTGTTTGTTTGTTTGTTTATAGACAGGGTCTCAGTTTGCATGTCTGACTGGCTTGGAATCACTGTGCAGACCAGACTGCCCTTGAACTCATAGAGCAATACTTGCTTCTGCCTCCCAAGTGCTGGGATTAAAGACATGGTACTATTCCTGTCATCCTCACATGAAGCCTGGGTTTCTCACTGAACTTGAAGCCTAATGATTGACTAGCTTGGGAGGCCAGTAAACACCTAGGGTCCACATGTCTTCACCGCCCTTGTATTGGGGTTGCAGATGCTTGTTGCAATTGGCTTTTACACGGGTAATGGGGATGCAGACTTAGGTTCTCATCCTTGCATAGTGAGCACTTACCCACTCAGCTATCTCCCTTGCCCCTGATGTTTTTAAAGTATAAAATTTTTCAAAATAATGCAGGCACTTTGAATACTTTACTTCCCTGTGTATATATTTGTTATATATATTAATTTTTATCTATCTTGGACTTCTTAGGAAGATTTTTTATACAGCTGAGACTTACCCACATCTCTGTTTTCTGCATCTCCAGGTTTCCACTTTTAGTCCTCCTCTTCCACCCAAGAAGCCCCTGTAGGGCTTTTGTCAGTCTAGTGGTGTTGTAATGTTTGTTTCTGAGGTTATTTTGTGTTAAAGGTATCTTCAGGACTAGAGATATAACCCAGTGGTAGAACACTCTTTTAGCATGCATGAGGCCTGGGATTCAACCCTCAGAACAACCTAAAAAAAATAAACAGAAATAAATGAAAAGTGTCTTCAGAACTGGTAAGATACCTCAGCTCACAAAGGCATTTGCCACTGAGCCTGATGACCTGAGGTCAGTCACAGGATTCATGTGATGGAAAAAGAGATTGGGCTTCCACAAGTGGTCCTTGGAACTCTATGTGGACAATATGGCAAGAATTTATATCTACCATCCCCTCCCCAAATGCACACACAAGTTAAAAAAAAAAAAAGTTTACAAGTGTCTTTGTTACATATTAAATTCTGAAGATGTTTTCACTGGGTATAGAATTTTTTCAGTACTTGGGAGATACTATTAATATCAACAGCATGTGAAAGATAACCTTTAAAATTCACCACTTAATAAAAATATTTTTTAGCAGGCTTATGATCAGAAGAACATTAGACGAAGAGTTTATGATGCTTTAAATGTGCTAATGGCAATGAACATAATTTCAAAGGAAAAAAAAGAAATCAAGTGGATTGGCCTACCTACCAATTCTGCTCAGGAATGCCAAAACCTGGAAGTAAGTAGGAACACTCTTGGATAGTTAGTTGGGTTTTGTTGTTGTTTGTTTTGCATGTAAGACATTTCATTTAGAAATATAACTATGTAAAATTAAAATGTTCCTAGTTGTTCATGTTTGCTTACTTTAACATTACTTTAAGACCCTGTGGAAAATTTTGAATTGGAGAGTTTTGGAGATATAGTTCGCAGTTTATTTTATAAAACCAGGAACTGAGGATCAAAATGTCAGTGAGTGGTTTGGGCATGAAGGTGAAGATGGCATATGCCTCTAACCCCAGCACTTAAGAAGGAGGAGGAGGATCAGGGGTCAAGATCATCTTGACTCTGATCCAAAGCTAGATTGAGATATGCTCTGTCTCAAAACAGACCAACAACAAAAATCCAACACAAGAACAACAACAAAGTTAAATGAATGGATTTCATTTTTGTCATTTCTTAGAAAAGATCTTCATTGCATTCTAATTTATTTTATTTTTTATAGATTAATTTATTTTATGTATATGAATACCAAAGAGGGTATCGATTCCATTATAGATGGTTGTGAGCCACCATGTGGTTGCTGGAAATCGAACTCAGGACCTCTGGAAGAACAGTCAGTGCTCTTAACCGCTGAGCCATCTCTCCAGCCCCTTTCATTCTAATTTAAATCTAAGTATCTGCCAATGAAATTTTGGTAGGTCATCTAACAAATCTAATCTTACCTGATTAATTATTTTGATGCATAGTAAATCTCTATGTATCCAAACAATAGCTCAAGCTGGGGGCTTGTTTCCTGTGTTGCTTATTCTATATCCTAACTATAACAATGGAAGTTAGATCTTCTACCTCTGACTCAGACAGGTTAGCATGTCATATGTGGCCTTCACTAATTCTAGAACAATATTTAAAAGCATTTTAGCTTGGTTAATTTTAAGCACTGAAGAAAAGTCCTTAAATAAGTATGTTTCCTGTCACAGTGTTTTTAAATTGGTTTGTTGTTGTTTTACTGTTAAGACCATTTAAACTGAGGTTAACAGTGGCTAGTGCAGATAATTTAGAGTTGGTTTCAAATTTTACTCAGTACTTTTGTACTCCACCCAACCTAGAAATTTTTTTAATTATTATTATTCTTATGAATGACAGAAAAAGACTACAGGGTAGTGTTTTCATGTGCTACAGTAGAAGTGTCTCCCTTCTCTTTTTCTTCTTTATAAGTAGAATTTGAACATCATTTTAATTACATTATCAATAATATTAAGCTGATGCTAAAGACCCATAAGCTAAAAATCAACTAACATCACCATGTCCATAACTACAGAAAAGACAAACTTTAACACTAAAATCAAGACCCCAAGTAACAGTTGCTTTAATAAAGGAGATGAAAAATAGAAAAGTTGTCAACAATGTGATTTAATCTGGGCTCAAGGTAACAGCTCTGTGGTAGAGTGCTTGCCACATATGAATGAGGCCCTAGACTCTCTCTCTCAGGAGGAGGCAGAGAGAGGGCATACCCATGGAAAAGGGAGGGAAGAAGGGGAGAGGGGACAGAAGTTGGTCAAATGTTCAAGGGTGGATAGGGCATTTATTTCATAGACCAAGACAGCCACAAGAAAGTGTGCTTATGGCTAAATGTGCCAAGATATATGACTGTAAAGAAGGGATACACTCATTTCTGAATGTTAGGCAATGTAGGCCTGACCTGGAAACAGTGGGAAGCTATTTTTAGAATGCTGGGTCCAACAGTCTGTACCTGTAATCCCAGCACTTAGATGGTATAGGCAGGAGGATCTCAAGATCCTGTCAGGTCTGGGTTACATAGTAACACTGTGTCTCAAAAAATAATTTCTTTTTTAAATAAAAATACCTGGTAGAAGTGGGAGGAAGGAATGGAATAGAGAGAAGGAAGGATTAGATATGGTCTGAGCTAAGTAGGTCAGAGAGGCACATTAGAGAAAGGATGGGTGTGGACATAACTGGCAATTAGGGCTTAGCCTTTATTCTTACCGTAGTGTCCCACAGATAGATGTTTACATGACTTTTAAGTAATACAAAGGGTGGTAATGGTTAGTAGAACTATGAAAAGGGACTCCTAATATAGACCAGAGGAGAGAGGAGCAAACAGGAAATACGGTTGGAACACAAGAAAGGCTATTTATTTGATATGTCAAAGAAGAAATTCAGCTAAGGTAGGCAAGAAGATGTTGGGTTTGAGCCTCGCATCAGCTACAGAGGGAGTCCCTGTCTCAAAATACAGTACCAAAGAGTGAAAGAATGACTTTATTTTAAATTCTCTTTGGGAGCTAGAGAGGTGGCTTAGTGGCTGAGAGCACTTGCTGCTCTTGCAGAGGACAAGGGTTCCGTTCCTGACACCCACATGGTTGTTTTTGAACCATCTATAACTCCAAGGAATCTAATGCCCTCTTCTGGCTTCCAAGGAAACCAGACACCAGGCATACATGTGTTGCACAGACACACATGGAGGTTGTACTGGCTGGTTTTGTGTGTCAACTTGACACAGGCTGGAGTTATCACAGAGAAAGGAGCTTCAATTGAGGAAATGCCTCCATGAGATCCAGCTATAAGGCATTTTCTCAATTAGTGATCAAGGAGGGAAGGCCCATTGTGGGTGGTGCTATTCCTGGTCTAGTAGTCCTGGGCCCTGTAAGAAAGCAAACTGAGCAAGCCAGGGGAAGCAAGTCAGTAAGGAACATCCCTCCATGGCCTCTGCATCAGCTCCTGCTTCCTGACCTGCTTGAGTTCCTTTGGTGATCAACAGCAGTGTGGAAGTGGAAGCTGAATAAACCCTTTCCTCTCCAAGTTGCTTCTTGGACATGATGTTTGTGCAGGAATAGAAACCCTAACTAAGACAGAGGTAAAACACTCATAAAATAAATATAAATATTTAAAAATTGATTTAAAGATTTGTTTGTTTTTTATAACTTACGTTTTAAAGATAGAGAAGCAGAGGCGGATAGAACGGATAAAGCAGAAGCGGGCCCAGCTTCAAGAACTTCTCCTTCAGGTAAAGATTTGCCATGTCTTTCTCTACCTGTTTGTTCCTGAAGCCAGTGTGTTTGATAGTTGTAGTGTCATCGAATAGTATCTGGGAAAATATCAACAGCCCTACGCATTATTTATCTTGAATGCTCAGCCCTCTGGCTGTCCAGCTGTCACATTTGGATCCCTAACTCCCAAGTCCCCGCCTTGGGTGCAGGAGCTCCCTTTGCATGTCACTCTTGCCCAGAAGTCGGACTGTGGAGGTGTTTTGCTGTTTGTTATTTTGTCCCTAAGATGTATCAGAACTGGCAAGTCTTTTTGGCCTGACCTCTATAGTCTCTTCATCTAATCTGTACTAAAAGGTGTATATTGTCTTCCACCAGAGGCAGATACGGGTTCCCTATCAGAGGCAGAACAAGTCCCACTTCATACTGAGAGAAAATATTTCGGAGGCAAAATGAGGAGTGAGTTTTGGAAAGGAAGGCTTCTCCATTGACAGGCTGGCAGCTGTGTAACACATCTCCGGAACTGACCCTATTTGCTCCTGAAAGTAGCTGTTTTCTGGGATTGGGGACCTGGAGAAAAAGCAACATGAAGCCTCAGGCTTCTGTATCCACTAGGAAATTCATGGTGTGCCATCTTATAAAGTTATGTGGGGCTCCTCAAGTTGGCTCTGAGAAGGGGAGTCTCCAGAGGCCTCACCCATGTTCAGATGGAGAGCTGCTTCCAAGCTCTTATTGCTCAAGGGTCATCTTGCCTCCAATTATTGCCTTGGCAGTTGGGAAAGGGTTGAGGTAGGAGTGAGACGTAACTCCAGACTACCCTGGCTGGCCTCAGAGGAAGCATGTTCTAGAGGGGTACTTCACGAGGGGCCTTCCTTGGGTAGCTTTCCTAGCAGCCAGGAGGTTATTGTCATTTGTGCTTCTACTGCTCCCTTTCCAGGTTCTGTTTATAACACACTAAGATAGTAGTCTAGACAGATTGGTCCAGGCTCTTCGCTTAGCCACCAGGTTTTGAAGTTTTCAATGTATATCTGGGGATGGTTGGGTGACAAATTTGTCTTTCAGGAGGACCTTTTCCTCCAAGGACTGCAGTGTTACATTAGTATGTTTTCTTATAGTCTTCTTTACTCTCTGGAGAATAATACAAGATTTGCTTTCTCTCTGGCAAATGACCTTCACTAATAGTAATTGAGAATTTGATCTCCACTTTCCTTAAATCCTCTCAAGCATGATAAATTGCTTTCCCTTCCAGTGACCACAGGAGTCTCTGGATGGATCACTCAGAGCTACCACCTGGACTCCTGTGGGAACTTGGACCTGTGCACCTTGGATCTGGGCCGTATGGTAGTCATTGCCAACCACTATTGGCTCTTTCCTTTATCTTTCTTCTTCTAAGGTCAAGGTCTTGTATAAAATGAGCACGAACTCTCTCCAGGCCATGCTGTAAAGGCTGTTTAGATGCTACGAATGTCTGTATACACAGGTCGAGATTTGGCCAAGATTCTCAGTGAAACTACCTAATTCCCCTTTTGATATCTTCTTGTTAGCTCTGCTAACAAGAAGGCTCTGTAAACATAGGTGGGTCTAAATTCTCCCCCCTTCTGCAAGGAAACCATGCTAGGGGACTCAGGTGATCTTCTTGAGTTCCTCTAGGGTATGATCAGGGAACCAGGACTTCCAACTTAGGATATGTGGGTGTTGAATAAAAGAAGACTCTGGTGTCAGGCTGCACATCTGCCTTACTGCTGGGGTGCCGGAGCACCAGCGACAAGCCCCTCAAAGGAGGCAAAACATACCCATGCTTTCTTTAGGTGAGCTATATTGTTCTGAGTTGTCAGCAGCAAGACTCGGGTGCTGTGGATATAGGGCTGGGTAGTGGCTCTCTTGATTTCAGAGGTGTAGAGCCAAACCACAGAGACTGACAAAGGAGCAGGACAGCTGTGGGCCAATTCAGATAGTCTTGAAGATAAAAGAAAGTTGAATAGGAATGTTAGATCATTCTTCCTCTCATGCAGAGTTGGGCCAGTTTTTTGTTTGTTTGGTTTTTGTTTTTTAAGACCGATCGCTTTACATAGCCCTGGAACTTACTATGTAGACTAGGCAAGCCTCAAACTCAGAGATCTACCTGCCTCTCCCTCCAAAGTGCTATGCCCGGCTAAGGCATCTAATTTTTTTTTTTTAACCAGCGTCCAGGAGTTATTGGGACCATGCTTTCTAACAAAATCAGAACTTTTTCTTTCTTAAATGTCTGAGACTCTAATTCTGCCCATTGTGAAGGCAGTCAAGTAGCAACTTCAGAGGAATCTTACAACCATTTTAACCTATGTGCAACTGAAGGAGGAGAAAAGACAGAGAAGTCTTGGATGGTGGGTTCCCTTTCCCTACCTGGAGGGGTATCTGCAGCCTGTTCACAGAGGACAGTTACTACTGTCTAATCTGTCTCAGGAAGGGGCTAGCTCAGGCAGAGGGGTTTCTGCACTATCGATGGCTAGGGCTCCTGCCATTTCCCAGTAGTCCGATTGTGTAGGGCCTTATCACACTTTTGTCCCAGGCCCTGTGTTTTTGTTAAAAGCACTTGCTTTTCCATCTGTTTTCTTGCAAGAAGAGTATCAGTCACAGAGAAGATGGGTCCTCAATGAAGAATGGCCTAAAGCAAGAGTTTAGGGGATGAGTTATCTAATTGGGATAAAAATGGCCATTGTCCCAAGGATCATCAGAAAAGAAAAATCTGTAGTGCAGCTAGTGAACATCTGCAGGGGATATCTGTTTAAGAACATGGCTGTAATTATCTCTGTGCTAAAGAGAGATGGACGGGAATGTCCTCATACGGAAAGGACTGCCAGATGGGAGTGTAGTTAGTGGAGTGCTTGCTTAGCTTTTGCCATGCACAAAGCTCTGGGTTCAGTCCCCAGCATATGTAACCCATGTTCAGTGGGACATACCTATAGTCCTAGCACTTGGGAAGCAGAAGCAGTAGGATCAGAAGTTGAAAGTCATAGCCATACACATAGCAGGCTCAAGGCCATGAGACCCTATCTGAATCAATAATAAAATAAAACAGGGCTTTCACATGTTTCAGTGCCTAACACAAAGAATGAGGTTGAGTATTTCTTTTCCTTTGCTTATCTTTATACCAGAAACATACCCATAATCTGTAAGCCCTAATTTTTTTTTTCTACTTTCTCTCAAGCCGAACATTTATAGAAGATTTTAACCTGAGGGCAGCCTGGTGCATTTTATAGAATTAGGTAGCTTCAGACTATAAATGAAACTCAAGTTAAAACTAAAAACAGTAACTGCAGGTTTTCTGTAGACATACAACTTAATTCCTCTTAATGTTTCATTTTTATTCCTTTTATTAAATGAGATTTAGAGAGCAATCATAGGAAATAAACTATACAAGTTGTCCCTGTACGTTAGTTGTTATAGCTGAACTGACTTGGTTTTTCTTAGTGTCATAGATCATTGTTTCATGACACAGGTTAATCTTCTCACATGCCCTAGTTAGGTTTAACTATGAAGTTCATAAGATTGCCCAGATCAGATGACAAGTCTGTTAGGGACTGTCTTGGTTGTTAATGATGTAGGAGAGTCCAGGCCTCTGTGGGTGGCACCATTCCCTGGACCAGTGCTCTGGGCTGTCTAAGAAAGCTAAGTGTGAATCTGCAAGCAAGCCAGCAAATAGTCTCCCATAGTTTCTGCTTCAGAGTTCCTGTTGAGTTCACCCAGTGAGCTTGAAATGAACCCTTTCCTTCCCTGAGGTGTTTTTGGTCAGAATATTTATCACAGCAACAGAAAGTAACCAAAATACCACCTCACTTAATATTATAAAGACAGTCCCACACAGGCATGCCCAGAAGTTCATCTCATGGTGATGCTCATCAAGCTGACAGTTGAGATAAGTAGTTGACTACGTTATATGTACAGATAACGCATATACTTTTATGTATATGACTGTCCTTTCCTGCCTTAAGCCATTCCCATAAGTAGCACACTTAATGCTGTTCGGCTTCTGGAACAGGTGGTATTGAGTCTGAAAAGAACAAAAAGCCAAAGGGAGTCAAAAAGGGGGCAACAAATAAGGAAGTCAGTCCACAGTACATGGGAGGTAATTTTATTTTTACTATTAAAATAACAATATTAGGTTAGGGATATAGCTCAGTGGTAGAATTCTTGCCTTGTGAGAACAGGCCTTTAATCTCCAGCATGCAAAAAAAAAACCAAAACTGACTGACCTTTGTCCCACTGCTTTCATTATCATCATCTGCAATGCTGATGCTATCTTAACAGTGAGTTGTAAGCATGTACGGGCTCTTTCTCACCCCTGTTTATATTCTTCCATATATTGAGGCTCTCCCAAGCACAGAGGGGGCCACAAAGTTGGGTAGAGTATCCAAACAGCTCCCAAGATAATGTGATCTAGTTCAGGTCCTTCCGTTTAATGACCCCTTATAGTCTGAGGAGCCTGTATATAACATGAGTGAGTGTGTGTGTGTGTGTGTGTGTGTGTGTGTGTATGTATATATATACAAATCAAAATGTTGTTGATAATAAACCATAAAGAAATTTTATTTCAAAGTAATTCTTCATTAAAAAATAATTTCACTTTTTATTAAAGACAAAAGCATATTTGCATACAGATGATGAGTGTTGCTCTTTATTTTACATAAAATTTGAGGCCACCGTGATGGCTAGTAGGTAGAGACATTTTGAACGTAAATCTGGTAAACTGAGTTCATTTCCTAGAATACCACATAAAGTACAAGGTGAGAACCAACTCTCCAAAGGTGCCCTATGACCTTCACACATATACAATAATAATAAATTTTATTATTTTAAAGAGGTAAAGTTTGGCAAAATTGGTAAATATTTGATACTACAGGTCAGAAAGTATCTTCAGCATCTTTCAGAGTTGATTCTCATTTTGATTTTATAATTTTCAGATAGTGTTGCTTTGTACAAATATTGTCATACAAGATGGTAGAAGTATGTTTAGGATATTAGAAAAATTGTTAAAATTCTGCCCTAATCGCAAGTCAAAATTAATTTAACGACTTTTTAATCTCAAGAAATTTGTTGTTGTTGTTGTTACTGTTTTGAGATAGGATCACTTTACGTAGCCTCTGGCTGTCCTGCAGCTTACTTATGTAGACCAGACTAGCCTCAAGCTCACAGAAATCTGCCCCTGCCCCTGCCCCTGCCCCCGCCCCTGCCCCTGCCATTTCAGATGTGCACCACCATATCCAACTCAAGCAACAATTTTTAAAATCAAGCATTATAACACAGTTTAATCCAAAGATAAACTGATTGTATACTTACATGCCAAAGAATGATGTAGAAAAATATTACAAGTCATTGTTTTCCATAATTGATTATATTGTCTATAAGAGTAGAAAACTCTGTAAAGTAAAAACACTGTAGTTCGTATTATACAATTGCATTGACCGAGGGGTTCCAGGCAGTGATTGTTCGTTATTGCATGGTGTGAGGGCACAAACAGTGTAGAGTGTTCGTGTTGTGTGTTATAAGCCCAAGCTTCAGTAAAGAGAAGCTTGAGCTGGATTCTAAAGTTACCCTGAGAGACGGTCCTGAGATATGTAAACCTTAGAAACCTGTGATAGAATTTGGGGCACAGTTAGCCAAGGCTGGAAGCCTAGCCTCCTGAAGCTAGCCCGACTGGTGTTGCTTCTGTCTGAGTGTCCCAGATGTCATTTTGAAAAAGAATTCTCTGGTTTTAAGGAACTGTGTATATTCCTGGGCTAGATACTATAGATGAGGTGTATTTGACCCTGAACTTAGGATGCTATATGAAAGGAATCAAATCAAAGCTTCCTTGGAATCGTTCTGAAGAGAGCTATTGCTTATGCCATGGGTTCTCTGAGAGCCTCTTTCTCTGGGATATGGAAACCAAAGGCCACAATAATTACTTAGTTAGACATCATCAAAATATATGTGTTTTGCTGGGTGTAGTGGTACATGTCTTTAATCCCAGCACTCGGGTGGCAGAGGCAGGAGAATCTCTTTGTGTGGGTTTTTGGCCAGCCTGGTCTACAAAGTGGATTCCAACACAGCCAAGACTGTTAATACAGAGAAATCCTGTCTTGAAAAAGAAACAAATACAATATATGTGTTTTACCCTTGAAATATGTTTATTGAGCTTAATCATTATAATCTTTTATCATGTTTAACTTTTATATTCACTAGTACAGATAGGCCACCTTTTTAAATACTCTAATTTTGAAATAGATTTTTAAAATGTATTATGTTAATTCATTTAAATTCCAAGTCACTTTTTCATATTTTAAATGACCTCATTTGTTTATTGAACATTCCAGCAAATTGCTTTTAAAAACCTGGTACAGAGAAATCGACAAAATGAACAACAAAACCAGGGTCCTCCAGCTGTGAATTCCACCATTCAGCTGCCATTTATAATCATTAACACAAGCAGGAAAACAGTCATAGACTGCAGCATCTCCAGTGACAAGTGAGTGGGGAGCCGGGGAGGGCACAGGGCTGGCCTTCTGTTACTGTTCTCCCATGTGAGGATGGTACACTCCACTGTATGCAACCCTTCAAGAATGGCGTCCGTGGGGTATGTGAAATGCGTTTTCAGCTGGAGTAAACTCCGTCCTTCATAGACCCTTACTCCATGTCAGGCTTGCCTGTGACGTGTATGCCAGAACCTGGGCCCAGACTGTCATGAGTGACATTTGTGTGATAACTGAGCAAATAACTGCAGTTAGTAAGACCATCACTAAGGGCTCAGGAGGAAAATGGTTCATTGGTGAGTTACATGTTATAGGTTATTATGAAAATATATCAGACCAGTATGTGGTGTTAAGCCAACTGTTTCGTTTTATTGTCATACTAAAGTAAATTTATTTTGTTCTTTTAAGAAGGGGTCTTGCCTGATGGTGGTGGCGCACACCTTTGATCCAGCACTTGGGAGGCAGAGGCAGGCAGATCTCTGTGAGTTTGAGGCCAGACTGGTCTACAGAGCAAGTTCCAGGGCAGCCAGAGCTACACAGAGAAACCCTGTCTTAAAACAAAACAAAAAATTAAATTAAAATAAAATAAAAATGGGGTCTCAAATTGACTTCATCTTCCTTCCACCGCCTCCCATGTGCTGAGATTAAAAGGCATGTGCCATAGCACCTGCTGCGTTTGCTTATTAGTCATTAAGTGGGCGTTAAGCTCCTTGGTTAGGCTGGGGAGACCGCACAGTGAGAAAAGCGCTTGCCCTACAAGCATGGAGTCCTGAGTTTGGATCCCCTTCACCCACATAAAAGCTGGGTGTCCCATGCTTACTATAGCCCTAGCTGTAGGGCAGGGTGGGTGAGGGTGATGATATCAGAGACAGGTTCGACAGGGCTTGCCAGCCAGCCAGCCTAACTCAAACAGCAAGCGTTAGGTTCAGTAAGAAAACTTGTCATAAAAAAAATAAATCGAAAGTGACAGAGGAAGACACACATGTTAACGCATGAAACACATAAGTCTATAAACCTTTTAAAATACTTTTAACAATTTAAATAATTGACACCATTCATTTTAGCAAGTAAGAGATAATACTTTTCAAAGTAGAGCATTCATTGTATCTAACCCTTCCTTCTTCAGGAAGTTAGAGGTACTAGAGGCAGAGACAGATTCCAGTTGTAGATTGGAGCTCCTCCACCTGCCTACTCCTCGGAGCCCCACACTCTTACTTCTCCGCCCTCCAAGGATGGCTGGGATAATACTTTCAAATCACTTTATAAGTGCGAGCTGCTGTTCTTGGGGATCTGCAGCTTTCATCCTTTAAATTTCTTTGCCTCTCTTGAGATCTCATTCCTTCCTCCACAAAAATAAAAATTAGGGCCAGCAAGATGGCTCAGAAGATAAAGGTGTTTGCTCCCAAACCTAATGACCTTAGTCTAATCTCAAAACCCACATGGTAGAAGCCGGGCGGTGGTGGCGCATGCCTCTGGGAGGCAGAGGCAGGAGGATTTCTGAGTTCGAGGCCAGCCTGGTCTACAAAGTGAGTTCCAGGACAGCCAGGGCTACACAGAGAAACCCTGTCTCGAAAAACAAAAAAACAAAAAAACAAAAAAAATGGTAGGAGGAGACAGCCAACTCTAAAAAAATTGTTCATTGACCTCCACATGTGTTCCATGGTACACATACACTAAAATAATGTTTAAGAATCCAACATTGGGCTAGAGAGATGGCTTGGTGGTTAAGAGCACTGGCTGCTCTTCCAGAGGTCCTGAGTTTAATTCCTAGCAACCACATGGTGGCTCACAATCATCTGTAATGGGATCAGATACCATTTTTTGGGGTGTCTGAAGACAGCAACAGTGTACTCATATATGCATAAAATAAATAAATATAAAAGTGAATCCAAGAACTAAAAAATTTAAATCAGTTATTTACTTTGCCAGTTCATAAAAGCTAGAGATAAATTCACACAGTATCTAGCCAAGTAAAATATTACATGTCAAGATTATTATTCACAGCTGCAACTACAGAAACCTATGGCAGAGTGGACTGCTGACTAACATGCAAACACCACAGTCTTCAAAATTGCTAACATCTTTGGAAGCGACCTATAAATGTCATACTGGACCACGCCACTGCAATTATGTTCTAACGTTGGCCTCTTATGAGGGAATATAAAATCACCTTGGGTTGAAGGGCTTCAGCAGCTGAGCAGGCCTCACATGGCCTCATGGGGATGAGCACAGGATAGGTATGAGTTGGTCAGCATTGGCCAACCAGAAGAACTGCAAAAGAGACTTGTCTCAAAAAAAAGGTTAAATAATAAAAATTAAAAAATAAAGAATGTCAGGAAAATTGGGAACCACTGACTTTAGCAGACCATAGCCCTCACCCAGGCTAGACTCTATGTTGGTTCTGTGCCTTGGGTGGTCACTGACTCATGCCTTGCCTGGCAGCCATTCACGAACAGCTCGTACATGCTTGTTATTTGAGGTAGGTCACTAATCTTGTCTGTCAATTGCTTTGTGAAACAATCTTGCCCTTAATTAGCCAGGAGGCTTTCCCACAGTGAATTTAAGTTTACAAAGCCATCTGCATGTAAGCGATGCCTGAAATCAGCCCCCTGGCGAGGTACCCACTTCAGAGGAACTTGAAGCTTGGTAATGCATTTTATTCAGACTCATACACTTCAGCATTTTGCTTCAAGTTACAGATTTTTCCTGGTGTAAGATATAGTATAAGTCTCAACTTCACATGATTTTACTAGAGAAGCCCATAACCAGGTAAAACCCACTCCTTGAGGCCTGAGCTGGAAGTTGGCTCTGTCCTTCCAGAGTGTGCCCTGGGGATCAAGCTTCAGCTATTTCTCGCTGTCCCTATCTTTGCTTGGTTGTTGTGCTGTATAGCTAGACATCTGAACTGACTACTTTTCAAGGAAATTCTGATTGGTGCTATGTACTTTTTATGTGTTACTTTTTATTTGTGACAAATTCTCACTCTGTAGCCTAGGCTGCACTAGAACTCATGAAACCTAAGATGGCTATAAACTCACAGGAATCATCTTGCCTCAGGCTTCCAAGTGATGGTATTTCAGGCGCAAGCCACTCTACTCAGCCCTGTGACACTGCCTTAAGATTTATTCTTTAGCTCCTCAAGACAGGATACAACTGGGTTTGGTTTGTTAAAAATGTCTTCCATTTAATTCAAGTATGTTTAGTGCAAGGGCCTGAAATCCCAACTATCTAGAAGGGTCCCTTGAGTCCAGGAGTTCAAGCTTAAACTGCAGTGTGATACAACCAATCTTAAAGGAAAGGTCTTTAAGATTGACAGAAGTATGCTCTGTCTAGCCTCTGACTCAGGAAAATGAATTAAGCATCCGGAATGGTTCCTCAAGGCTAATCAACCAGTCTGTTAGAGATACATACCAAGTTAGAAAGGCTTTTCTCTATAGCAAAGCTGTAGACAATTTTGGAGAGTACTAGCTTTAGGACAGAGTTCTCTCTCCCCTTTTGTAACATCACTGGAGCTTTAGTGGACTTCTGTGGCCAGCTGACCTGGAAGCTACAAGGCTTTGCTTGAGAATGGCCATGTGCTCTGCTGTTGTCCTAAGTGCTCTTTATGGTGGTAGAGCTTAGGCTCTTGTTCCATTATTTAAACTGCAGAAGAGGCTGGGGTAGAGCTCAGAGTGCTTTTGTCAAGCAATCCCAAGGCCTTGGGTTCCTCCCTTGTACCACAAAAAGTAAAATAAACAGAGCCCAGGATATAAAACCTTTTAGAGTTTCTCTGTAGCACCAAAACCCTCATACCTCCTTTATTTCCTAAACACAAACTATGTATTTAGGGGTAGGGTGTGTGTCTGTGTCTGTGTGTGTCTGATCAGGTACGTGTGATCTGGGGAACTGAACTCACGTTGTCTGCTTGGTGTCTGGCACCTTTACCTCACTTGCCCCTTGTATCCCTGCTTTATTTCGCAGGTTTGAATACCTTTTTAATTTTGATAACACCTTTGAGATCCATGATGACATCGAGGTTCTGAAACGGATGGGAATGTCCTTTGGTCTGGAGTCAGGCAAATGCTCTCTGGAAGATCTGAAAATCGCAAAATCCCTGGTTCCAAAAGCTTTAGAAGGCTATATCACAGGTATGCTGGCCACACTAACAAACCCCTGACTGAATGTCACACTCACTTGTTAAATCTTTACACAGATTGCTGCAGTTTAGAGACTCAGTGCTGGTTTCACCAGGGGGCATTCTTTAGTACTTTATATAGTAAGTTTGTGACTTTTTAAAACCAAAAATCAATGATTTTTTTTAGAAGATTACAAACTTACATCTATACTAGATATATTGTATAGATAACAGTTGACTGACTCACTACTAAGTCTAGGTCTACAGTGTTGTATTTTCTGAGAGTTTAGAGTCTGGTAAAGCTTTAAGTTAAAAGCTTGGTAGAAGTTTGGTTTTGGTTTTTGTTTGTACTTCTCTCTCCTAGGGGAACTTAGACTAATTTACCACCACCACCCCAGCACCCCCAAAGATGTCCCTCAGCTCACACTAATGAAATGCTTTACTGTATTTATCTATTCAGTAGACCTGAATTCAGAGAGCAGACATGTCTAAATTTTCTATTGCTGTAATAAACACCATGACCAAGGCAACTCAGAAAGAAGGGTTTATTTTGTGTGTAGAGCTACAGAGGGACCAGAATCCATCACAGCAGCACGCCATGCTGCTGTTAAAGCTGTGGCTTGTCCACCATCCTGCCTGTCATTCTGCGCACCTTCAGATGTAAAGTTCCTTGAATTTCTTTGGTTTTATCCCAGCCTAGCCTCTCATTTTGACTTTCTTACCTCTGCCTCCCAAGTGCTAGTATTATAGGTATGTATCACACTCTGGCTTTAAATTTATTATTTACTTGCTTTTCTTTAAAGCCAAAAGCAAGTATGACAAGCTGGAAAAAAGAAACATATTGTTTTGTCTTCTGACATGTATAAATGAAACCATGTCTTTCTGGTTGTCTTACTATATATAGCCCAGGCTATTCTGAAACTCACTTGTAGCCCAAGGTAGATATGAACTTAGAATATCCTGTCTCAGTTTCCCTAGTGCTCAGGATCACAGACAGGATCATCCCACCTACCTGGAGTGGGGTTTTCTTCCATGGTTTGATTTTCTTTGAATTAACCTTATGTCTCTCAGATTCCTTTGTTTAATTTAATGTAGCTGTAACACATACCTTTTTAGTTCATAAATAGTTCACAAATTATTTTATTTTACTGGCAATAAACTTAGGGATTTTTTTTGTTTTTCCAGTTGATGTTAAAATACAGAGCTGCTTTGACCATTCTACCGGTGTGTTGAGGACTCTGTGCAAACATAACAGATTAAATTGCTAGGTCTTCGTTGAGTGGGTGTTTAGCTTCCTTGGATGATGCCAACATTTTTCAATTTGATTTTACTAGATTATACCTTTCCCTGAAATGTAGAGATATTCTGCATTCTCAGTCAGCTTTTGAATTAAGATGTAATACTCATTAAATGAAATATCTGTTATTTTAAAATCTTACATGAATGGATGTTTTGCCTACATGTATGTCATTCCACCACATGTGTGTCTCGTGCCTATGGAGGCCAGAACAGAATGTCAGAATCCCTTTGGACTGTAGCTGTAGACTGCTATGAACCACCATGTGGGTTCTAGGAATCGAGCCCCAGTCTCCTAGAAGAATAAGCAGTGCTTGTAACTTGTGAGCCCACCTCCAGCCCTGAGCTCATCTAAAACAGGATGTAAGTCAGTGGTGCTCTACTGAGGTCACCAAAGGATGCAGCTGCCACCACTGTTTAATTACTGGACACTTTTCTTTTTCTGGTTTTTGTTTTTCTTTTTTTGAGACAAAATCTCTGCACAACTCTGACTGGCCTAGACCTGACAACGGGACCAGGCTGATCTCAAACTTATAGATCACCTGCCCCTGCTTCCCAATGCTAAGATTAAAGGTGTGCACCTCTATACCCAGCTCCTGGGCTTTTTTTTTTTTTTTTTTTTTTTTTTTGGTTTTTCAAGACAGGGTTTTCTCTGTGTAGCCCTGGCTGTCCTGGAACTCACTCTGTAGACCAGGCTGGCCTCGAACTCAGAAATCCGCCTGCCTCTGCCTCTCAAGTCCTGGGATTAAAGGCGTGCGCCACCACTGCCCAACTCTTGGGCATTTTTATAGCCATGAAAAGAAATGCATGCCTTTAGCACTCCCCTCATCCACCCGCCAACTAGTCTAGTTTGTTTTGGTGGTGGTAGGGTTTTTTTGGGGGGAGGGGGTTGTTTGTTTGTTTGCCAGTAATGGACATTACATATTAAATGGGATTGAACATTATGCATCCTTTGTAATGGCTTCAGTATTCATCCAAGCTATTCCATGCCTTTGTTTCTTAGGTAGGTATCTCAGGTTATACAAACAAAGTGCTTAGGACCGGAAGTGTTTCATTTCAGATTTGGGAATTTTATTTGTTTTTGTAGTTGTTTATATCTTAGAATCTTTGAATTTACCTAATAGAGTTACCTGAAGGATGGAACTCAAATCTAAACATGAGGTTTATGTGTCACCATATACAATTGTACCCAGTTACCCAGGGTAGTTTAACATGCCTATATCTTGACTGTGGCCTATCAGCTGAGCTCAGGTATTGAATTTTACACTTTTGGCATTACGTCAGTACTTAGAAGTTTTCCGATTTTGGAACATTTCAGATTTGAAATTTTTGCATTAGGGAGGCTCAGCTTGTACCAAATCCTTCAACTTTATAGATGCACCACAATTTCATCCATTCATCAGTTTGTACAGGTTGTTTAGGCTTTTGGGTTATTTTGAATGATACTACTTTTAAACATTTTTATAAGCAATTTGTTTTATAAACATATTTTCAGCTTTGTTGGAGTAGAACTTGGATTTTTTTAAATGTCAAATGGTTATTACAATGACTATACCATTTTATAATCCTCCTAAGCAATGTATGAGGCTTCTGGTTTTTGTTTTGTTTTGATTTTTACATTTTTCTCAATATCCTCCCCACCCCAATTTTGGTGTTAGTGATTGACTGCATGGCTCTGTGTGGTGAATACAGTCTCCCACCAAGTTCCTCCAGCCCTGTTTGTCCTTACAGGTTCACACTCTGGGTGTGAAGTGGTAAATCACAGTGATTTTTATTTAATTTCCCTAATGATTCAGGACAGATTTTTCCTAATTTTGTTTTAAATTTTCCTAGATTTTTATTTAATTTCCCTATTGATTCAGGGCAGATTTTTCCTAATTCCAACAACATTTATTCTGCAAAGGGAACTTGAACATTTCATCTCGAATTTCGCATCACATTTTTTGGTTGTTGTTGCTGGTTTTTTGTTTTTTAATCTTCATTAAATATTTTCTTTACTTACATTTCAAGTGTTATCCCCTTTCCTGGTTTCCCCATCCTCCCTCCCCCTGCTTCTATGGGGGTGTTCATCCACCCACTCCCGCTTCCCTGGCCTGGCATTCCCCTACACTGGGGCATAGAGCCCTCACAGGACCAAGGGCTCATCATTGATTGATGTCCAACAAGGCCATCCTCTGCTACATATGCAGCTGGAGCCATGGGCCCCTCCATGTGTACTCTTTGGTTGGTGGTTTAGCCCCTGGGAGCTCAGGGGCTACTGGTTGGTTGATATTGTTGTTCCTCCTGTGGGGCTGCAAACCCCTTCAGCTCCTTCAGACCTTTCTCTAACTCCTCCATTGGGGACCTTGTGTTCAGTTCAATGGTTGGCTGTGAGCGTCCACCTCTGTATTTGTCAGGTACTGGCAGAGCCTCTCAGGAGACAGCTATACCAGGCTCCTGTCAGCAAGCACTTCTTGGCATCCACCATGGTATCTGGGTTTGATAACTTTATATAGGATGGATTCCCCAGGTGGGGCAGTCTCTGGATGGTCTTTCCTTCAGTCTCTGCTCCACACTTTGTCTCTATATCTCCTCCTGTGGGTATTTTGTTCCCCCTTCTAAGGACCAAAGTATCCACACTTTGGTCTTCCTTCTTCTTGAACTTCATGTGATCTATGAATTGTATCTTGGGTATTCCGAGCTTTTGGGTTAATATTCACTTATCAGTGAGTACGTACCATGTATGTTCTTTTGTGATTGGGTTATCTCCCTCAGGATGATATTTTCTAGTTCCATCCATTTACCTAAGAATTTCATTTAGTCATTGTTTTTAATAGCTGAATAATATTCCATTGTGTAAATGAACCACATTTTCTGTATCCATTCCTCTGTTGAAAGACATATGGGTTCTTTCCAGCTTCTGGCTATTATAAATAAGGCTGCTATGAACATAGTGGAGCACGTGTCCTTGTTATATGTTGGAGTATCTTTTGGGTATGTGCCCAGGAGTGGTATAACTGAGTCCTCAGGTAATACTGTGTCCAATTTTCTGAAGAACCACCAGACTGATTTCCTGAGTGGTTGTACCAGCTTGCAATCCCACCAACAATGGAGAAGTGTTCCTCTTTCGTCATATCCTCGCCAGCATCTGATGTCACCTGAGTTTTTCATCTTAGCCGTTCTGACTGGTATGAGATGGAATCTCAGGGTTGTTTTGATTTGCATTTCTCTGATGACTAAGGATGTTGAACATTTCTTTCAGTGCTTCTCAGCCATTTGATATTCCTTAGTTGAGTACTCTTTGTTTAGCTCTTTACCCCATTTTTAAATAGGGTTATTTGATTCTCTGGAGTCTTAACTTCTTGAGTTCTTTGTATACACCCTCATAGAAGCAGGGGGAGGGAGGATGGGGAAACCAGGAAAGAGGATAGCACTTGAAATGTAAGTAAAGAAAATATTTAATGAAGATTAAAAAACAAAAAACCAGCAACAACAACCAAAAAATGTGATGCGAAATTCTAGATGAAATGTTCAAGTTCCCTTTGCAGAATAAATGTTGTTGGAATTAGGAAAAATCTGCCCTGAATCAATAGAGAAATACATTAGATATTAGCCCACTATCAGATATAGGGTTGGTAAAGATCTTTTCCCAATCTGTTGGTTGCTGTTTTGTCCTATTGACAGTGTCCTTTGTGTTACAGAAGTTTTGAAATTTTATGAGGTCCCATTTGTCGATTGTTGATCTTAGAGCATAAGCCATTGGTGTTCTGTTCAGGAAATTTTCCCCTGTGCTCATGTGCTCGAGGCTCTTCCCTACTTTCTCTTCTATTAGTTTTAGTGTATCTGGTTTTATGTGGAGGTCCTTGGTCCACTTGGACTTGAGCTTTGTACAAGCAGATAAGAATGGATCCATTTGCATTCTTCTACATGTTGATCATCAGTTGAACCAGCACCATTTGTTGAAAATGCTGTCTTTTTTCCACTGGATGGTTTTAGCTCCTTTGTCAAAGATCAAGTGACCATAGGTGTGTGGGTTCATTCTTAGTCTTCAATTCCTTTCCATTGATCTACCTGCCTGTCACTGTACCAATACTATGCAGTTTTTATCACTGTTGCTCTGTAAAACAGCTTGAGGTCAGGGATGCTGATTCCCCCAGAAGGACTCACCTAGACAGTTATCTAGGCTGGAGTTGAACTCTGGTGACCCTGTTGCCTAGGCCTTCAGAGTAGCTGAGACCATAGGTGCACATCACTGTAAATCTCTTTAACAGGGCTTTAATGTTAGGTAAGGTGTATAAAATTAAATGTAAGCAAAAAGGTAGTTTGTTTTATCTGTTTGCTCACTGAGTTATTGGCTGAGATTTATGTTGTATTTCATGTATTACATTAGTCCCACCTACCTTCTGCAAGCATGACCCTGCACTTCAGCTAATCTGCGTCCCGTTCATGCACCAGGCCCTGCTCCCTTGGCTCCATGTTCCCTGACACAGATCTTGCTGTTTTCATTAGTAGCCTCACCGGACTGGAAGTCCAGCAGTGTCTGAATGAAAAGGCCTACTCAGCAAATTACTAGAACATTATTTCCACTGGAAAGGCTCGGGGCGATTAGTAGGCTCTGTGGTTTGATCTCCTTATGACCTCATCTGCAGACTGGACTGCAGATTTTCTTGTCAGTTTAAAGAGACATTCGGCTTTAGTTTGGAAAGGGAGGGAGGTAATGACTCTTGGACAGAAGTGTGAGAACCACCATGCACAGCCCGTAATAATGTGAAAGAAATGTAGGCTTTCCAAATCCACTGTAGAAAGGAAATATAATCTGTAATGTTCACAACGGAATAGCTGTGGCCCAGCAGAGAGTCTGCACAGTTCTGTGTACTAATTCCAATTCAGCACAGGAATCCAGCTTTAATTTCAACTTCTTGTTCAGACTTGTTCTTCTTAAATGTATTCACAATCTGCCATTCTTCTTAGAATTGGAGTCTTTTTTTTTTTCACAGCTGCCTCAGCCTGTGAAGAAAAAGGCTCACAAGGCCAGTGTAAAATTCATGTAGCCATTCAGTCCCTCATTGTTATGTGGGAACGGTCTATCAACTGACCAGACAGGGTCCTAACCTTTACACACATGGCTCCGTGGTTTCTGCACGGTAATTACAAAAGTAGTGTAATACAGAGGCTGGGGGAATGGCCCAGTGGGTACGAACACTAGCTGCACAAGCCTGACCTGAGTTTCATCCTCAAAACTCACATACAAAGCCATATGACTGGTATGCCTCTCTTATCTCAGAATTCCTGCAGGAGATGAGGAGGTAGACGCAGACGTAGCCAAAAGCTCTCAGAGCAACTAACCTGGAGAATGCAGGGCTGCAACAAGCTTGAAGGCTGGAATCAGCTCCCAAAGCCCACCAGTTTCCACAAGCATGCTTTGGTATGGCTTGACATACAGTGCTCACACTCTCAGAGACACACACAGACACACACACATACCCACACTCACACATACACTCACACAGACACACACTCACACAGACACACATACCCACATAACTACACTCACACAGACACACATACCCACACTTATACACACACACACATACACACACACACAGAGCGCTCAAGGACTGGCAAGATAGTTTGGTGGGTAAATATTTGCTGTCAAGCCTGATGACCTGAGATTGACCCCCCAGTACCTACATCTATGAAGGAAAGTACCAACTGCTTAAAGTTGTCCTCTGTCTTCACACTCATGCCATGGCGTGTGCACAGAAAGGAAAGTAATAGAATACATGAGTGTAAGTTTAAAAGTATAATAAAAGCTTATTTGAGCAAAGTATATTTTCTGGGTATGCATTAGATTTTGCCTTATGAGAATATTTTTATTTTATTTTATTTTTTGGTTTTTGCGACAGGGTTTTTCTGTGCGACCCTGTCTGTCCAGGAACTAACTCTAAAGACTAGGCTGACCTCAAATTCAAAGATCTGCCTGCCTCTGCCTCTGAAGTGCTGAGATGAAAGGTGTGCGCCACCATGCCCTGAAATGTAAGATCTTTTATTACGGCTGTGTTTCTAAAGCTTTTACTGTTTATTAAAGTCACTGTTTAAAGAGACTATATACATTCATTCAGTAATTCTGAGGTCGCTAGACATCCAGGTCCAGTTTTCTCTGAGCTAAAATTCTATATAGGGAGAACCACTCAAGTAACAGTGCAGTAAGAATTGATCTGTTGTCTGGAAAAAGGAGATGGCCAGGACATACTCTTGTGGCTTCCTGTGATTCTGTCTCACCTTTGAAACCGTGAGTGCAGACCTGGAGAGGAGGGCTCAGTGATTAAGAGCATGCAGTGCTCTTCCAATCCCAGCACCTGCTTGGTGGCTCACTACCACCTGTAACTTGAGTTCCAGGGAATCTAATGCCTTCTTTTGGCCTCCATGGGTACCAGGAGTGAAACTGGTATACACTCATACACATACAACAAAATAAAAATTAATTTATAAAATGATTGCATTATTTAAAAAAATCCCTCATTGAAAGCATGACCTTTTAAAAAAAAGTCAGAATTGTTTTGGATGATAAAGCACGTGACCCCAGGCCGGGAACTAGTCAGGAAAAAGCATAGTTCGCTGATAAGCGGTAGTATTGAGTTCATCTGCATGCACTAAAAAGACAGTACCCCGGGGTGGGAGGCTGCTTCAGTTGGTAATGTGTGATGATGTATACTAATTTCCAATGCTAAGGAAACAGATGGCAGGGTCCTTGGATGGCTGGTCTGCTGGCCTAGCCTAATTATTAATTAGCGAGCTAGGGTGGGGTGCCGCGTGTAAGCATCTGCCTGACCCACAAGCTGCGAGTTCTTTTCTAAGATACTTCTGACTTTATGTCATCACTCAATCCTGGCTTTGGCTATTAACATCACAGTCGTGGTGTTTCACGATGAAGACATCAGATGTCAAAGACAGTCCACATCCTTACCACTATACCCAGTAAGCTGCCTTGTCAGGTCTTAGATAAAGAAGGCTAGAGAGATGGCCAAGTAGTTAAGAGTACACACTGCCCTTTCAGGAGACTTAAGTCCAGTTCCTACTGACAGATCACAATTCCCACATCAGGGGAATCAAGCACCTCTCCCATGGATACCTGCTTTCTTATCCATTCACCCGAAACTCAGGGCTTCACACAGGATTTCAAGAAATGTCTTGGAAAAAAAAAAGCATTGAAGAAAAAGGGAGTAGTTAAGGTTTTACTTTGAGTTCTTTCTCTCTGGAATCTGCCTTTCTATAGTTTTCTTCCCCATTCTTGTTCAGAATTTTACTTGTGCTCACCACCACCCCAAATAACCGATGAAGAACACCAAGTTCTTCACAAGGCAGAATTGTCCAGCTGTCACCAAGACATAAAACCCATGTTCAGACCACAGCAGAACAGTCACAAGAGTTCAGAGCCCACATTTGCTATAGTGTTTGTTTGTCTTGCAGATATCTCTACAGGACCTTCTTGGTTAAATCAGGGACTACTTTTGAACTCTACCCAATCAGTTTCAAATTTAGACCCAACCACCGGTGCCACTGTACCCCAGTCAAGGTATGTATTCCTTTCAGGGTGAGAAAAGCAAGCCACAGAGAGACCTGACTCCGCCCTGTTGCTGCTGCAGCCGGTGGCTCAGGTTGAGAGGCAGCAGACCTCGCCAGCAGCACTGCCTTACTTTTTATTCCTGTGCTGCGCAAAAAGAAAAGCACTGTCTCCCTGCATTAATGAGCCTGTGTGTTCTTAACTTACTTGCTAGTGTAAACCAAGGGTTGTGCTTGGATGCTGAAGTGGCCTTAGCAACCGGGCAGCTGCTCCCTACCCCAAACAGTCACCAGTCCAGCAGTGCAGCCTCTCACTTCTCGGAGTCCCGCGGCGAGACCCCCTGTTCCTTCAATGATGAAGATGAGGAAGATGAAGAGGAGGAGCCCTCCTCCCCAGAATAAAGACAGGAGAGAACTCATGTTTTAATATTTGATGCTCATGTGTGTCTTTAGTGTGAGCTCTTGTGTTTTGAAATGATTGCTTCAGTCTTTGCCTTTGTTTGCATTTGTGTTTAGTGAAAACTAGAGAAACACAATAAGCAAATCACATGAAGGCTGAGATGATTGAAATGAAAGTTCCATAGTGTGGATGAAATCCGAGCAGCAGAGCAGCAGGACATGGCCAACAAAGCTTGCTTTCTGAGGGGGTGGAGACACTGCTCTGAAGCGGCAGTGATGAGGTGCATTTGTCTCCAGGGAGGCAGGGTTTAAAGACCTCCAGTGTGAGTGAGCATGCAGACTTCAGGTGGCTGCGAGGAGAAGTCTGCAGTGGTGACAACTTCCCTCTTACCCACCCGCCTGGCTGAATTTGGTAGGCAAAAGTGAACTTGAAAGTCACAGTGGGAGTCAGTGAGGGGTGTAGATTGAGATCCTTGTCGCTTGAGGAGCCAGTGAACTGCTGAGCTAGTCCAGGTCTAGCTGGGCGCCTCATGCATCTGCTGCCTTAGCTTCTAGGAGGGAGCAAGCACTAACTTTTAAGTACCTAGGTGACATGTAGAAAAATTTACAGTAAACTGAGATGACCATTTGTCAATGCATTGGTGCATAGGAGTTACTAGGGCTACTTCTGGAAGCCAAAATAGAATAGCATCTCCATGTGCATTAAAGACTTCGCCAGCACTGCCTTTTGCCAGCATTCTAAATTTGAAGTTTTACTGAGAAGGAAACTGTTTTTATAGTTTTAATCAGAGCTATGCATTTCATACAGCTTTTTAATTTACAAAGAAACAAATTCCTTTGACCAAATTGCTTGTCTATAGTTGTCTGCAGTACTGTATGATTTTACCCATGTGCAATTTGTAAAAATGAACCAGATGTCATTACTTTTGTCTATATTTCAAGAATATGGCCATTATTGTTCTCTTATACATGTTATCTTTTCCATATTTTAATTATCAAAATGACCTTATTAGATTTATTCCTGGGTAAATTGCATTTCAAACTAACTCAATATTCAGTGTTTTTGTTAAAACCTTGAACACTCCAGTTGACTGCATCCGTGCTATCGTGGTATATCATACGTGATCTTAAAGCCAAAGATGCCATGAAAATACTGCAGTATGTCTGATTTCTGCCTCTCCAGGAAGGGAGCATGGGACACCCACTGCCAAGCCAAACTCAACTTACTAATGCATTCAGGCCTTGAAAGGAGCAGAGAGTGGCTGGAGAATCAATTCTAAACCAGCTGAAGGCACAGGTGTCTGTATCTGGTGTCTATGAGCCCTGAGCCAAGTTGAGTCCAAAATGATGTTCTTTTCAGTTCTGTGGGGGAAGTACAGGCTCTATCCCATGATGCCTTTCTGAGACTTGACCATTATGAGCTGAACATAAAAGCTTTACCCAGCTTAAACATGTTATTGAGGCTGTAAACACTGATAAGTATGAGTATGCAGATATGACTTAGTCTCTTCAAGAGGAAACTCGCTGTCAGAAGGAAACTGTAGTGCAAGCCCAGAGTGTTCCGGGGCCACAAAGGCTCTGGGAGGTTTCAAAGGGTCTTGTGTTGACATAATTTCTGGAACACATCTCAGGCTGTCAGAGCAAAGTGATCCAGAATGCAACAGGAGCAGTCTCCTGTAATCACTACCATGCCTATCTTTGGGGACAGAGCAAAACCTGGAGACTGGAGATGCCGAGGGCCACGAGATGCTTTTTTAGTCTTCAAAATACCGAGCTACTGGTCCTGAGATTTTCAAAACTTAAAGCAAATGCATGTGTTACACCCATCCCTTTTACCAGACTGCAAAATCCTTGCAAGAATTTTCAAGGAACTGTTTTCCTTTATCTGCACACCTGCTTCTGTATGCTTTATGTTGACAAAACTTGGGCTTTAAATTGGCAGTCATGTAGGGTATGTTGTGTGGCTCTAATCGTAACTCTTGGGAAACAGAGGCAGAAAGGTTAGATCTTTTTTTTTTTTTTTTTGGTTTTTTGAGACAGGGTTTCTCTGTATAGCCCTGGCTGTTCTGGAACTCACTTTGTAGACCAGGCTGGCCTCGAACTCAGAAATCCTCCTGCCTCTGCCTCCCAAGTGCTGGGATTAAAGGCATGCGCCACCACCGCCCGGCTGAAAGGTTAGGTCTTAAAAGCCAGTCTTGGCTACATAGTGAGTCAAGGCCAGCTTAGACTACACGAGACCCTGTCCAAAGCTAACCACAGACTCAATCTGCATACCCCACCCCTGGACACCACTGTGTAGCCCTGTTCCTCTATGATATACTGCCAAGGGCATCTCAATACTAGACTGAGCCAGGAGTAGTAACACTTGTAATCCTAGACAGGTAAAAGGGTCACCAGAGACTTGTTCAGCCAGGGCTACATAAGGAGATCAGCCCAGTGCCACCCCACCCCCTCAAAAGGGAGATGAGAGAGGGGACCTAAGTTGAGATGTTGAAAAAGATGAGCTCTGATCTTCTAAACTCCTAAACTATGTTTCTATTGCTCTGGGTCCAACAACACTGAATCATAGTTTAACACAGGAATCAAAATGGAAGGGGTTAGGGAGAGCATATCATCTGGGTTTCTTTGTAGCAGGGCACTGAGGTTCCTTGCACGCAGCCATTCCCTACCCCAGAGGTGCTGGTCACACTGCTTAATGAGGAGCTGAAGAGGCTTTCCCCTTGAGGGTCAGTTTGTAACTTCAAGTGTACAGCACTGATGTCAGTCAGCTGCCACTCCCCTGATGACATGTGCTGCTGCCTGCACACTTCATGTGAGGAACAGCTCCAACAAGGTGCACAGAGGTGCTCAGCCCTCAGCGCTTAGCAGGCTTCTGTCACATGTCCCTGCTGGAAGTCTATTCAGTGTTTGTATTTATTGTGCCTTATATAGGAAGGAAGGGACTCAACTGAATCCCTCCTCCCTCTAAACAGTCACCCAGAAAAGAGGCTGGTGACCATGTACTTTGAGTCTTTCTTATTTGATTCTTTTAAAGAAGTGTGGGGAGGAAAACCTGTCATTTTTGTTGTTTTGCCAGAATGAATGATAACTCCTCCTGTTAGCAAAACCTATACTTAAAGCAGTAGCAGTACCCTGTCAATTTTAGAAGGTAATTCCCAGATCTGTCCTCAGAAAGGAAGTACCTCTGTTGGATAATCCAGATGAAGAAATGACTCGCTATATCCCTGCGTAGATTCCTAATTATGCTGTTTCTAAATCTAAACCAATTTCTTAAGTCAGAGAAAGTGGAGCTGTTTAAGTACAGTGTGATTTGTGCTCCAAGACAGTCTGACCAGACTGTGTGCGCGAGAGACAGACAGACAGACAGAATAAGCAGGTGACAGGAATAGCTTTGGCAGTTAGTACTGTAACCACGCCTAGAGCAAGAAACCTGCTCAATTTTATAAGCTCCCTTCCCAACCATTCCTCATTCAAAAAACCTGTGACATAGGCCTTGGAATTTTGCTCCTTTAGTGGTAAGCATGGGGCATGGTTTGTTTTGGAGGGAGGATGTTAAAATACAGAACTTAGCGAGTTAGTACCTGTAAGTCAGGTGAGGACTGTAGCAAGCCCATGAAGTTCTCAGTGAGCCTCATTCCCTTGAGCTAAACCTACACTGCAGGCCCAAAATCTGAGATTACATGGTCTTTACGCTGCTAATACATAAATATACATAATACATAAAACTTGTGAATTGAACGCATGAACGATGATCTTCATGGTGCATATGAACTGTGTCTTTGGTGAAATGCAGACTAGATACCTAAGAGCCACTTCCCAATGGGGCTCCCTATTTGTATACACCTTGGGCAACGTCTCTGGGCACTAATGTTCATTAATCCATAGTTTTTGAAGCCCAGTGCACATGCCAGGACTTTGCAGCATGTCACTTAAGTGATCCTCAGAAATGTCCCTTCCAGCTCACAAATTCAGTTTGCCCATGCTCCATTCACCTGTACTTGAGCCAAGCACTATCATTCAGAAGGGGAGCCTAGTGTGAAGATTCTTCCTTCAATTTTTTCTTTTTCATTTTAGTGCTAAAAGACTTTTATAGATTATAACAAGCCTCGGGAAGAAGCCTCTTACTTATTAGCAAAATACCTAAAAAGTTAGTTCATTTGTAGGATCCAGTGCTCCTACGTACATCTTTGTTCACAGTATGCTAAGGGGAAAAAAAAAATCTTAGGACAGAAAACTTTAGCATTGTTTATGTTTCCTGGGAGTCCTTGGCAGGCACAAACACCAATGTGGTGGTAACCATCACTCATGGTGTCGAGAGGAAAACTATGCATTTATAGTGTCTGTACAGTTCTCTCAGATAAGTCAATATCTTGGATTTTTTTATGTAGAAAACCCTTGTAGAGCCAGTGCTTTGGGCAGGTCCTCCCTGCTTAGACAGCTGCTTTAGAAGCCGTTGTAGTCACAGTGGAAAGCCAAGGTTTGTGTCTTTTCTACTGAGGTCTCCGAAAGAAAGAGAACATCTCTTGGGACTCACTGACTCAGGTAGGAAGTCCCCAGAGCCTTGTGGCCCGGCATCCCTTAGCCTCTATAGCAGTGTGCTCAAAAGCCCCAGCTCGCCAAAGCACACCTTCACCGTGTTCCATCCGGACAGCTCCAGTCTTGGCAACAAGTGCCAAATATCTGAGGAACCCAGGGGATCTCCTCCCAAGCCCCACCAAGTAGTGTCAGCGTGGGGCCTCGCAGGACTCTGGTATAGGTGGTCACAGTCACAAGAAACCCTCTCCAGGCGTGGATCCATTCAGTCTGTACATTGGTAGGGACGGGCGAGGAGGGCCTACCATCTGGACCTCAGTGGCCTGCTTCCAGCCAAATTATGTGGACTTGAGAAGCCACCCCTTTGCAGTGCTTGACTCAGACCCAGTCATGATCTGAGTACAAAAGCTGTGCTAATTTCCCATGTTCAGATTCTCAGCATTTTTTGTTTTTGTTTTGTTTTTGTGTTTTGGTTGTTTTCTTCATACTGAAGTATCTCCACTGATCCAGATGCTTCTCTGTGAGAGTGACTTCTCTACAGGTTGCTATTCTGGTTTTCCCAGAAGTACTAGAACAACATCTTGAGAAATGGGACCAGTTCTCCACCGGCTCTGACTGCTCAGGAGGCCTGGGTCCCCACTTACCCTGCACACTTTACCAGAAAGGAGAAGGTTATTGGTCAGTCTCCAGGAGGCTCACCTTCCATTTGGAGACGCTTTGCCCTGCTCACGTGCCGCTAGCTTCTGTCTCCAGAGGAATGTAACTTGCTCTTTTTCTGCATGAAGCACACTCTGGTGTCACATGCTAAGTAGTTTAAATGAAGTAAAGGAAAACCCAAACCACATCTTGCCTGCCTCTTAGAGTTTCCTCCCTAAATTGAAGTACATAGGCTAATATATTATTTTGTAGTATCTCAGACTTTGCATAAATGCTATTATTTTTGTATGGAATTTTTTATAGAAGAGCTATTTCTGTATACTTAATTATTTGTGTTTTTTGAAATGCCTTCCAGTAGGTAACCGACAAGTCTTAAGCAGTGTTCCACTAAGGGTAGCTCAGGGACCACCTACCCAGAATAGACAGGGAATTTAAGTTTTTTACTCCCTGTACCCACTCCAGACAGAAGCTCAGGGTGTGTCTAGGAAGCATTAGTTTTAATAAGCTCTGAGTGATTTTTTTCATCAACCCACACATTTTTGTCCATGCTGTAAGAGAAGAAAACATCTGAAATGAGTATGTTGAGCTTGAGAAAAATTGTATCATATATTCTGTGATTTGAGATACAGAAAAAAATAAATAATTTAAAATAATGTTGGTGTCGTAATTGATGGCTGCTGGGGATGTTGTGGGGCTCTCTCAACCTCACACTGTTTAGTACTGAAGTTCTGTTAGCTAGTGGTACAAGGCCCACCCCACCCCCCTTTGCCCCAGTTCTGGGTCTCTGAAGGGCTACCCCAACATCAAGCTCTCCAGAGGACTGGCTGAGGCCTCTGAGAACAGGATCAGTAGGCCACTCAGCTTCCACTCCTACGTCACAGGGGCTCCCCAGGGTGTGTAGCACCGCAGTGTAGAACACCTGTACCACCTGGAAAGAGTTCTTAGTTAAGACTCATGAATTCAAAGTCTACTTTGAAGGCAGCATAAAAATCAGTACCAGTGCCGGGCAGTGGTGGTGCACGCCTTTAATCCCAGCACTCGGGAGGCAGAGGCAGGTGGATTTCTGAGTTCAAGGCCAGCCTGGACTACAGAGTGAGTTCCAGGACAGCCAGGGCTACACAGAGAAACCCTGTCTCAGAAAGAAAAAAAAATCAGTACCAGTGTTCAGGGAAGAAGCTCTCTCATTGTCCCTCATGCTGTCAGCATTAGAAAAACAATGGTGTTCCTAAGCCACAGTGCAATAGCATCTGGCCTCAGGGACCACCTCAGCATCCCTCCCAATGCAAGAATCACCTCTCCTGGGAGGAGATGCTCAGGTGACTTATATCCCAACAAGCTGCACACAGGGTCAGGAGGTGGGCAGTTAAAGGATCACAACATGGCAGCGGGTCTTAAAAAGAACTCAGTGGGGCTAGAGAGACAGCTTGGGTTAAGAATACAAGCTGCTCTTCCAGAGGACCTAGGTCTGATTCCCAGCACCCATGTGGCAGCTACTACTGTCTAACTCCAGTCCCAGGGATCTGACACTCTTCTATGAACACCAGGCATTCACATGGTACAAACATACAGGCAAGTTTTTAAGGACATAAAGCATGGTCACATAATCCCAGGAGTGAATACCGCTTTGTGCCAGCTCTAACGTTATCCAGATCGAGGGAGGGCTCCTCATTCCCTACAGACTCCCTGCAGGACTAGCACAAGCCAGTGTGGATCTGCTCCGTCTGTTCACTAGCAGCCACTTTGTGTCATTTGGTCAATGTATCCGAGGCTTGTAGCCATGACCGCTGAGCCACTCTTGCGGCGGGGTAACTGCTGGCCATCGGTAGCCGTTGGACCTGCTGCTGCCCCAACCTGGGGCAGTGTTGTCTCCGTGTCTGCAGGAAGTCAGCTGCTGCCATCTCTCTCCTGGTTCCTTCCATTCAGGCACCCCTCCCCAAGCCTGCAGGAAATCACCTGGCCTCTCCCAGCGGTGGAAGATAGCCTAGTTCTTGGGCACATCCAAGTACTGTCACCAGCTTAGCCACTGTTCTCAAGGTCCTTTCCAGCCTCTTGCTTAAGCCTGCTTCCAGGAAACACCAGAGTATAAAATGCACTTTCAAGGAAGTCCTGTAGTCCGGGCAGAAGCCATGCACATCCAATTTTCATAATGGTTTTTTTTTTCATCTTTTTTTAAAGGCAGGGTTTCATATACCCCAAACTAGCCTTAAACTCACTGTTGTGGAGAGTAACCTTGAATTTCTGAACCTCTTGCCCCCACCTGGAATTAAACGTATGTGCCACCTTGCCTGATTGTATGCGGTGCTGGGGATCAAGCCCAGAGCTTTGTCCCTGCTGGACAACTTTACCCTGCACATGTGGCACTAGGACATAGCACTTCAGTGGCTTAGTCAGCTTGATTTCTTCTCTTCTTTACCTTCTTCCTATTCTCCCTCTTTCTCCTCCTTCTTCCTTTCCTTTCTCCTTTTCCTTCTCCATCTTCCGGCACTGTCCACAGTGACCTGGGCTCTTTTCCATCAGGAGGCAGAGCAGACTGATCTCTGTGAGTTGAAGGCCAGCCTAGACTATAAAACGAGTTCCAGGACAACCAGGGCTACACAGAAAAACCTTGTCTTGAAAAACAAAAATTTACCCACAGACTTGCCTGTGTGTCAGTGTAATGGATGTGTTTCTCAAGGTTCCCTTTTCTCAGATCATCCAAGGTGATAAATCATACAAATAAATACAATTTTGCTTGTGGAGCAGTGAACGGCCATTTTATACAAAGGGTACCAACTATGGGAACAAAAATGACAGAATTTTACTTCAATATATACCTGTAGAAATTAAGAACAAAAGCCAAGTGGGGCATTGTATTTCATTCCTATAATCCTGGAATTCAAGAGGCTAAGATAGGAAAATCTTGAGTTCAAGCCTGGGCTACGTTAAGATACCTCTCTCGAAAAAGGAAGGGAGGTAAGCCAAGCCTTGTTGAGAGAGTAAAGGCATAGGAAAGGATGCCCGTCGTGAGGTCATACCGCCCAGGGGCTGGTCAGCACACATGATCTTTCCCAGCACAAACGGGCAAGCAGTCTGCTCACTGGCAGCTCTATTTCCTTACAGCTGTCCACTCTGATTTCTGCAGACAAAGTGGCAGCTAAGGTCCAAGGCTCTGGTGCCATCCTGAGTTCCAGATGGAGACACTTAGACGGGGAGAGTCTGTCTTCAGAGAGTATGCCCTGAACAGCACAAGCTCCAGGCTTCTGAGCAGTTTCTCGGGAGGCATTTCTGGAAGTCTTCACTTGAGGGTCACTAGAATGGATGGGTGCAACCTCCCTGCTGGGCTAGTGCCAAGGAACTTGTGCAGAAGACAAGTCTAGCCGGAGAAATAAGCTTGCCTAGACAGAGGCTTCCCCTTATTTCCTTCTTACCCCAAATCCTTCCTGCAAGGTTTCTCAGAGCCTGGAGGGCAAAAGCATAAACAATCAGGGCTGGGCTTTGGCCAAGGAGGCAGGTGCTTGTTGGGGCAGGCTGTGACCACTCCTAGTCACTGAGGCAGAAAGAGACTAGGAGCAGATGGGGACAGCCTTGGAGGGCTAAGCACAATGGCCTGGACAGAGCAAACACAGGAGGAAGCAGCCACGGGGGCCCAGTAGACTTTTGGCCACATAGGCTTTGCGGAGCAGCGGCTTACCAATTAGAAGCCAGTTCTGCTGGGCTTCGGTTGGGCACTTCTGTCCAGATGAAGGCTCCAGCATCCTTGGCAGCCCTTGGTGGGAAAAGTCTGTTTTCTGTTTATCAGGTCTCATTTGCAAGCCTCAACAGATACCCACTGCTTCTATGCGTTCCCGGTTGTTAAAGCACTCTTGGCTAAACCAGTGGATTAGCAAAACAGCTCATTAATCTAGTAAAAGACCTGAGGTTAGTTACCACATGACATCTCTTTAAATTTGCTGTTTATAGTATTCCAGTTCTCATCCATAATCCTATTTTTCTTTTTTTATTTTCTTTATTTTATTTTTTGGTTTTTCAAGACAGGGTTTCTCTGTGTAGCCCTGGCTGTCCTGGAACTCACTCTGTAGACCAGACAGGTCTCAAATTCAGAAATCCACCTGCCTCTGCCTCCCTAGTGCTGGGATTAAAGGCGTGCGCCACCACTGCCCGGCTCATAATCCTATTTTTCAAGTAGACATGGTAGTACATTCACAGACCAGCAGTGGAGAGGCTGAGGGAACAGGGAACAAGACTTTAAGGCCATTTCTAGGCAGTTTCTCTGTCTGTCTCTATCTCTCTGTGTGTTTGTGGGGGGGAACTGAATGTAATCAGTTCCTCACATGTCCTAGGCAAGTGCTCTACCAACCGAGCTACAATTCAGGCCGTGTGTGTGTGTGGTATTGTGTTTGCACACGCGTGCACTTGAGTGCTAGTACATGTGTGGTGGCCAGGGGGCAATTTGGTGGAGTCCGCTTTCTCTTTCTGCTTTCACACAGATGCTGGCTGAGGCCTGAACTCAGGTCTCCAGGATGGACGGAGTGGAGTGCCTTCACCTGCGGGGCCATTTCACTGACCCTCCAGCTCTGGTTGGTGAGCAAGCCCTTGTATCCTCCAGTTTTCTCTTCTGCCCCCGCCACCGGGATAACAGACATGCTGCCACACTGGTCTGGGCTTTTTCAAATTTTTTATATTTTGGTTCTAAAAGACAGGGTTTTTCTGTGGAGCTGTGGCTGTTGTGGAACTGACTCTGTAGACCAGGCTGGCCTAGAACTCAGAGATCCACTTGCCTCTGACTCCTAGGTGCTGGGATTAAAGGTGCACCCCACCGCCACCTAGCTTCCAGCCCCCAAATTTAAAGAAAAAGAAAAAAAAAAACTCAGTAGAAGAAAAGTGGACCTGGGTGTTACACACCCTGGTTGGAGCCCTGTCTTGTGGTGCAAAGTTACCTTGTGATGGATGGGGATTTCCTACGAACTTGGCTGTCTGTGGCTGAGGCACCTGGAAGACGAGGGCGAGATCATGGCTGCTTGCCAAGCACAGACTCACCCTGTGCTCAAGGCAGTTCTCACCCTGCTCAGTCATTTTCTAGCTTCCTCGGGGCTAGGGAAGCAGGCAAGAAGCTTCATTTTGGGGCCTTAACTGTCCAAGGTGGAGAAAAACATATAAAGCTGTAAGAATGTCATTTGCCTGTCTCCAAGAGTGACCGGCTCAGAATAACAATAATGAGTGGAACCAAGGAGAGGAGGTGTGCTCTTGGGAAGGACAGAGGCCAGTCTCCTGTCTGAGGTGCATTTTCTAGCTTCCTGGGTCCCCTTGCACATCACACCCTTTCCCCTCCCACTAGAATGGTTACATTTGTAACCATAAAGACCCTGAAGATATGTGTGTCCTTGAGTCTCAAATATCAAAAAGGGCTCTTCCTACCCCACGCCCGCTCCAGTACCAACCAGTTCCAATCAAAAGCCATTGTTACCTTCTATACCTGAGTATGGGCAGCTGTAACTATTTACCAATGGATTTGGTAAGAAAAATCCTGTACTATATAGCCAGGCGGTGGTAGCTCACACCTTTAATCCCAGTACTTGGGAGGCAGAGGCAATTGGATCTCTAAGAGACTGGACCTCTGTGAGACTCTAACATAGTCTCTCTGTCCATCTGTCTCACTCCTGCTCAAGTCTCTGGGAAAGCGCTGGACAAGACAACTTTACAAAGAGCACCTACTGATCTTGTCTTTACCTGTTTAGGATGGAAGCATCTAGATTTTTAACAAGTTATGTTAAAGGATTTTTTTTCTTTTTTTTTTTTCTCTATTTTGGTTTTTAGAGACAGGGTTTCTCTGAGTAGCCCTGGCAGGCCTGGAAGTTGTTCTGTAGACCAGGCTAACCTCAAACTCAGAGATCTGCCTGCTTCTATCTTTGGCCCCACTCCCCTCTCTGGGCAACAAATAAACACTCCATCTCAGCAGCAAAGCAGCAGGGGGTCTTCAGTGTGCAGGAAGATGCTCTCAGCAAACCCACAGCCTCAAAAGGAGGCGCAGCACTAGAGAGCATGTGCTGTGTATGTCGTACTGTGTCTCTGACTACTCTCAGTGGTGGGATTCATTTTGCAGATAACTGTAGCTCAGCAGTTAAGCAATTTGCCCAAGATTTCTGAGAAACAAAATGTAATAGCCAGTTCTCTGTTTTCGTTTAAAATGGAAGCTGACACATGCTGTTTGTCTCGTGAACTGACTCTGGGATGGCCTCCATGGAGATATCACCTTCAGTGCCAGGCATCCCTGTGAGGCTTGGATCTTGCAGGAGGTAAACCAAACTCCTGAAGGAAACTACTTGGAATCCTAGTAGTTTTCTGGATAGGACAAAGCACACAGGTGCCTGTCTGCAGAAAACTGCTCTAAGAAACAGGAGCAACCTGGAAGCCCAAGTATTCAAAGGGGGACAACTACAGTAATTTTGTAACCAAAATAAAACTTTCCAGCTCCTAGTCCCACATAGAAAACAGCTTGGAACTCTTTAAAAGTGCCCCCAATTTTTCCTTTTGTGAGAAATACTACACACTGGTTCAAAATACCATGATTCAGTCAACTAACAGACACCAAACCTCCATCTCCTATACAGTCAGGCTAAGTGCTGGGCTCAGTCACTAAGGTGCAAGCTGACTGCTTCATCCCTTTGGTTCAATCACTCAAACCGTGGTCTGTGTGAACAGCCTGTAGAGGAGGCTGCTGGATCACAATCACAATCCAGGGGGTGAAACACACAGACAACTTTGAGTATATCCTAAGTTCTGAGGAAAATCTGGAGCAGATGCCAATTGATCCATGACTCCCTCCATTCCTGGTCCACCCTTTTATCCACAGAACACAGACCCAGCTCTTGCTCACTCTGCCTCTCAACAAACCATTTCCACAACAGTTCCAGAGGGACATTTGGAATGACCTATTCCTGAGCACCACCTATGCCCATACGCAGCAGCCATCTGTGTGACTGAGCTAACTCCTAGGCTCTCCCTTGGTCCCTTTGGGTTAATGGACTCCAATGTGTCGTGTCCTTTCATTCAGTATGCCTCAAGTTGAGCAGGCACGCCTAACTTCAACCGACGGAAAACCAAGAAACAACAGAGCCAGAAGAGTTGAGGTCAGCTGAAGTCTTGTCAGGACTGGACCAAGTCCAAAACGGAACCAGTTAGGAAACCAGTAAGACGTAGGATCTATGTCCCAACTCTTCAAAATCTACCTCTTGGGACGACATTTTTTGCTATGGGTTACAGATCTACTCTGCTTTAATGCATGACGTCGGAGGAGACCAGAAGAGGGTATAGGATCCTCTGACAGGGGAGTTAGTGAACCACCTTGTGAGTGGTCCTGGGAATTAAACCCCAATGCTCTTAACTGCTTGACGAGTCTCTCCAGCTCCTCCATTCATTCTCATTAGCCCAGAGATTATATCCCCATGTATTAGGAACTGAATCCAGCACCTCATACATACTAGGCAAGCCCCAACCTAACATTCCCAGACCTTAAGCTTTTTATAAGTCCACAAATATTTAATGAAATAGTTAATAGAGATGGTGCATGTGCCAAAGCCGACAGTTCAGATCTGGTCTACTGGTACGGCTCAGTTACAGACCCGAGGTTCCTCTTGCACTACCGCAGTCTTTGTGGAGACTCCATAGACTAGGATAGCCTGGAACTCACAGAACCGTTTCCCAGGTGGATGACTGGTATGTGTGCCAATACATACAAATCATCCTTATTTTACATTCTTAATATGAGCTGGGAAGCTAAGGCAGGATGGCTGTGGTGGCTTTAATAATGGCCCCAGAGGCTCTTCTATACAAATGCTTTGTCACCAGGGAGTGGCACTGTGAGGATTAGGTGTGGCCTTGTTAGAAATTTGTCACTTCGGGTGGGCTTTGGATCCGTCTCCTTCTGCCGCAGATCAGGATGTGGTTGTTCCTGCTTCAGTGCCTGCCTGTCGCAGATTTCCACCTGAGCACCTCTAACTGTAAGCAAGCGCCCAACTGAATGCTCTTATAATAGTTGCCTTAATCATGGTGTCTCTCCCCAGCAATAGAACAGTCACTTAGTCCAAGACCACATGAAACCACCCAGCAAGATCAAAAGACATAAAAAGCACAAAGAAAAGGCCACGTCCAGGAAAGGCTACCTTTAAGTTTGTCAAGTATCACTAAGTTTTGTTGATGAAAATGTGGAAAATGTCCACCTCCAAAGCACAGAAGTCCCACCTGGTTTGCAAGGCCACACAATCCCTTCAGCTTTCCCAAAGAGCCAACCTGAGACAGTTGGGTCCTTGACCCACCAGACCTGGCTTGCAGACCACTGGAAGCCTCAGAATGTAGCTTTGCACCATCCATGATAGACAGCTTTTAGAGAGATAAAATGAGGGGCTGGAGAGAGAGCGGTTGAGGCTGACTGCACTTCCAGAGGTCCTGAGTTCAATTCCCAGCAACCACATGATGGTTCACAACCATCTGTAATGGGATCCGATGCCATCTTCCGGTGTGTGTGTCTCAAGACAGCTACAGTGTACTCATATACATAAAATAAACTTTAAAAAAAGACAATCGATAAATGAAAGATAAGATCAATGAGAGGTTCGAGAGAGACAGCTCAGTGGCTGAGAGTACTACATCCAAAGAATGTAGGCTTAACTCCAATTACTTACATGGCAGCTCACAACTGCCCTGAATCACAGGGGGATTCAACACTCTTCTCTGGCCCTCACATTCACCAGGCACTCAGGTGGTTCACATACACACATGCTATCAAAACAAAACCAAACAAAAAACTTTAATATGTACACACATACATACATACATACGTACATACATACGTGTGTGTGTGTGTGTGTGTGTGTGTGTGTGTGTGTGTGTGTGTGTGTGAAGTGTGAAACCCACAGGTCAAACAGGAGACACTTTTCTCAGGACAAAAGAGTTATTACAGTTCTAGCAAGAAAGGACAGTCCAGGGCACCAGTCAAGATGTGAAAGAAGACTCCATCACATGTTCCAAGCTTTAAATCAGTTTGAGGTTTTTGTATTTCACAATTTGTTTTTATTAGGGTCCACAGTCTACTAAATAAAAGCACTTAACAAGACATTTTGAAAAACTATACAATTTATGTCTTGGGAATTTCATTTCATTCAAAAAACAAAACAAAACAAAAAAATTGATACACATTCACCTAATTTAAATGCTGTTTCATCCATGTGTCTGAGATACCTGAATGTTGAAGACTTGATTCCAACACTCAAAGTCATCCCAATAGTATTTTTAAATATGTATTACAACAGTTTGTCCTCTCAGTAAGATCAGATCCAGTCTAATTCAGCATGTAAGAAACAACCTGGAGCACACAACAGGCAGGCACTCACACATGCGCAGAAGCAGAGTCTACTTTCAGATCCACTTTATTTTCTTTACCCCCCTCACATACAGAACTTCTCACACATTTCTTGCAGCTAAAGTCACTTGATGCTGGCAAGGTACCATTTTATCCTAAAACTTTGTTGGCATCAAAATATGACAGTTACCAGTGTTAAATCCATAAAATATTTACACAGCACAGCACACGAAGCTTTAGACGTTTGGCAATTACACACAGAAGACGACGAGACCCCCACTCGGCAGGTTTGGGATCGGGAGCTCACTGGTCCCTGTCTGGCGACCATACATGGGTTCAAGGGCAGCAGAGGCAGCAGGCAGTTACTTCAGAGGACACTGAACACTATGATCTGGAAGCATGTTATGATGTCACCCAAGTGTGTACCACACCACTTCCTCCTCCAAGGTGGCCTCATAATCCTAGAATGGCAGGTCCAGCTGATACAAAATGGAGACAACACAACATTTACTCTGTGGAGACATCCTATTCCTAGGCACGTGCTATGACTTTGAACGAAACTCGTCCCAAGAACTTGTCACGTTCATTCTTGTTTTTTAGGTTCTTGGTTCCATCAATTTGGCACTCAACTGTTACTTCTTTCTTGGTAACACTAGAGTCAAAGTTGACCTGGACCGCAACCAGGGGCTGTCGATATCCAACCTAGCAAACGGACGAACAAATGTTAGTTCCAATCTTTGGTAACTTTGCCTGTACTCAGGAAGTCAGTTTCAACTTTCCTTTTTTTGAAACAGTCTTAATTTGCAGCCTAGGCTGATCTCACATTTTTCAAATCTCTGGCCTTAAACATGCCCCGTCACACCTGATCTGTATAAAATTAAGTCTTTGGACTTGGCCCATTATTTTATGTTCTTTGCTATGGCTGTTCCCTTAGCTCGGCTTTGAGGGGTAGGTATCCTGTTTGGTGACTCAACCACTTGACTCATCCTCTGGATGCCCTGATTCCTGGCAATTCGTTTCTTTCCCAGTTGTTTAGCATTTCCACTGCCCCTGCAGTGTAGGCCTCCCTTAAAGTTACAGCACTGCAGTATCCTGATCCTAACACACTGATTAATGTATTACACTTAAGAACGTAAACTGTTCCATATGTGCTTACAGAACTTGGTTACATATTACCACATTTGACTCTGTCTCCCTTACACACCCCCTTTACATGGGACAATCAGGATATATGCAGTGATCACTGTGGCCAGCACAAATAACAAGCCTGCTGATAACTAATTCTGGCAAGAACAACGAATGCTGAAGCTTTGCAGAAAAGCTAACGCACAGTGTATATCCTCCTCACATAATTCCTGATGAACAAGCCCTTCCTATAGGATTTTGAGAAGAATACACTTGCTTGCCTCCAAAAATATACAAATGAATTTAATTATGAGGAAAATAATTCCAAGAACAAAAAATTGTGCCATATGTACAAACTCCTGTCAAGTCCCCCAACCCCCAAAGTCCCAGACTCATTCTGAAGCTTAACGAAGCACTAAACAGAGGGGCTGTGCTGTCGTCATGGTGTCTGCATTCACCACCCCACTTGTTATCAACCCAGCAATGCAGACGATGTACAAAAGACAATAGACAGTGTGCACCTAACATACACAGGAGGTTTCCTAAGAGATGACTCTTAAATACTTACGTGCCGCTTTTTCCCATAATATGGAAAATACTTTAAGTCTATAACTCCATATTTAGGATAAGTTGCTATATTTGCAATGTTTTCATCCTAGAGTTAAAAGCAAAAGAAATCCTGTTTAGGCCAGGGTAAAGATTTTTCAAAAATATGTTACAATTACTGACAGTTATTAGTTATAATGAAATTGCAGAGACTAAGATGATGCTTTAGCTTCATGAATTACAACTGTGTTTCTGAGATCTCTTTGTCCTCACTGTTGAAACAGTGTAGCCCAGCCTTGTCTTAAAGCTGCAGTAATCTGCCCACATCAAGCAAGTGCTAGGATTTCAGGCACATCTATTATACCTGGCTGTTCATCTTGATTACAAATATTACACAATTACATATTTATATAAACTATCCTGGTCTTCCTTCATTTCCGGACACATCCTAGGAGTATCTTCTCAGTTCCAGCTGGCTCCACTGCCTATGAACGACTATTTGTCCTCCATCTGTACAAAGCTAGCTGTTTGGCCAATGAAAGCAAAATTGCCCCAGTTAAGTGTGGACTGAGGTTTTCCCAAGATGAATGAAACAATGTGCTTCCAGGCTGAGCAGCAATGGTGCCCACCCACAAGCTGCCCATCAGGAAAGCAGCACTCAGACTCAGAGGTAGGTAGAAGTTACTCTTCAGAACCATAGAACTGGAATCAGGAGAAACTATGATGCAATCAACAGGAAAAGCATTCATAGTTCCCATGAATAAATAGAAAAAAACTATAAATATGTCAGTCACTAAGTATCTGCATAGACACATTCGTGCACAGGAACTGAGTGGATCCCTAGCACTGCAACAAACAGGAATCCTAAGGAGCCAACCTGACGAGCACCACTAAACACAGGGAGAAGAGAGCTGCAGGAACTAACGGACGTCCGTGCGGTGCTGGGAGTCAGGCCCAGCACACAGAAGATCTGGCAGAATCAGACTCCCTAGAGAGCAGTCCTGCTTGCTCTCTGCTTTCTGTATGTCCTGGTTGGTAGACCATGTCTGTGGAACGTAATCACCACATTCATAAGAGGCAGACAGGGGAGGCATCAGGCGCGCTAATGGTGCTGTTCAATTCTGCTGTTCTAATATAGGCTTTTGTCTGGCTATGTAGTTCTGGTTGGATTACAGACCTTTATCACCATGTAGCAAACCAACCAAATAACAACAACAACAAAAGACAAGAAAACCCAAGTTCTAATGATCTAGATGAAATGATATAGAAAAGCAGTAGATACCTAAGAATCAATGACCACAGTTAAGATGGTCACCCCCCAAAGGGATGTTCCTCACGGGGTTGTTCAGGACTGGTGCCACTCACCAGCCAGCCCTGTGTGCCATGCTCGGCAGTATAAACGGTTCAGTCTCTAGCACAGAGAACACTTAAAAGTTTACATTTTACACGAAGGAAAAAAGTCATACCAATGAATGTTTTGCTACATTAATATATTAATTGCTCATAGAACCTACTTTACTTTAAATAGGATGCTAGCGTGACTTAACAAGTAATAGTAAGCTTTCGTGTTAAGAGCTCAAAGGTGTGTTAACTAGATTTTTGGGATAATTTATCAAGAAACATCCACCTACTGGGCAAGTGATATGGCCCGTGGGTAAAGCTGCTCATTGCCAAGACTGACAACAGGAGTTTGATCCCCAGAACCCAAAATCACTTGTCCCTAACCTCACGTGTGCTATCACAAGTGTGTACACACACACACACATCAAACAAACAACAAAAACCCTTCTGCTTACATGTGACATGCATTTAGTTGTATTTTAAAATCAACCCCCTTTTTGAAACAAGATCTCACTATGTAGCTCTGGCTGTCCTGAACTCACTATGCAGACCATGCTAGCCCCAAACTGATTTGCCTGCCTTCATCTCCCAAGTACTGGGATTAAAGGCAAGCACCTCCATGCCCTGCTTAACGTAGGACTGTAACTATGTAGCTCAGGCTAGCTCCAAACTCTTAATCCTTCTTCCTCATCTTCCCAAGTACAGACATTACACCATGCTCAGCTAAGATTCTGGTAAGATTTCTATATAAGTTTCTTAAAAAGGTGAGTGTGGCACGAGGAGGTAGTGCCTCGCTCGTCTCTTCTGTGCGCATGTACACACCCACCTAGGAGAGAAGCTACAGACAGTTCACATCACTTTAAACACTGGATAATACTCTAATAACTAAAAAGGCTACTCCAAAGCAGCAGCTCACAGGAACACAAATGCTGGACCTTCCCAAAGACCTACTGAGGCAGAAAGGATAGGAGTAGGGGACAAGAAACTGAAGTCATTATGAGGCATGGCGTTTGCAAAGCTTCTGTCCAAGTAAGAAAACTTAATTATGGGTCGGGCTGGAGAGATGACTTAGCGGTTAAGAGCACTGACTGCCCTTCCAGAGGTCTTGAGTTCATTCCCAGCAACCACATGGTAGCTCACAACCATCTGTAATGGGATCTGATGCCCTCTTCTGGTGTGTCTGAAGATAGTTATAGTGTACTCATAAATAAAATAAATGTACCTTAAAAAAAAAAGTTCAACGCAGCAACATTTTAGGCAGCTCACTCTGCAGGTAAACACTAGATAGTATCTAACACAACAACACATTTAGAGATTACATCTCTTTAGAATTCTTACCCATCGTTTGTACATTTCTCTTAATTGTATTTATAGCATGCAAAGCAAACAGAAGCTATAGGATGAAATGCACAGCACCCTGGGGGAGAGGGAACAGGAAAGAGGAAGAATGCCTCTAAAGGAAAAACAGCATAGTTCATTAATTCTCAGGTAACACTGATAATAAGTACAACATGTTTTACACTCAAAATAAAAAAATCCTGATATACAACAGGATGTCGCCCAAGGTTGTAATGCTAACTTCATTACTAAACTATGGAAAACATATATCCTAAAATTGATGAAATGCAGTGTATGTGAAACAAGTATGTACAAAACAAACAGAAAATGTCCTTTTGAAATGTTCTATTAGGAAGGACAGGATCACCCTAAAAAGCCTAGTAATATTTTAAGTATTTAAGAAACATGAAAGGGTGAGTGACATGAATACTAACCTTTGTCGCACACGTTATTTGTGGAGCTCCGTCTGGGACTAACTCGATTATCTAAGGTTAAGAAACATGGGTCAGTCGGTCAGCACATAAGAATGCAATGGAATCTTCTCTTCTGTTGCTGGGGATCAGGGGCACAGCAGATGAGATTAATGCTATTCTCTATATCCAACTCAGTCACACTTGCCACATTTAAAACAACACACCCTTAAATTACATAATGTAATAAACCATTATGTTTGCTAGTTTTGATAAAGGGTCCTGCTTACAGCCCAGGCTAGCCTTGGGGATAGCCCAGCCTCTGCCTCTCAAATGCTGGGATCACAGGTATGCACCACCACTCCCATCTAGAATAAAATTTCGTATGAAATTGTGTTCACAGCTCTCTCTCCCTGTTAAGTCTCGTATTAAGAAGAATCTTAACTTATGTCCTCCTCCCCCACACTCGTTTTCTTATGGTGGGAGGACAAAGCCAGGGCCTTGACCATGCTAGCTCAACACTAAGTCTGAGCTCTAACCTCAGCCTTTGCATTTACTGTATGTTTGTGTGGTCACCTGTCTACTTAAAAACTATTCCCATTTATTTATGTGTGTATGGAGGGGGATGTATGTGGAATACGGAAGGCAAACTGCTCGACTTGGTTCTCTTCTTCCAGCAGGTGGGTCCTGGGATCAAAGTCAGCTCAGGCTGGCGGCCAGAGCCTTTACCACCAGCCCTGTCTTCTCCAAATGCAGTGCTGGGTCCAGGTTTCCAGGATGGACAGAGGAGAGGCCTCCAAAAGTCAAGCTGTTAAAGCTTAGAGCGGCCTATAGGAATAAAGCTGAAGTCTGCCAGGCAGTGGTGGCGCACGCCTTTAATTCCAGCACTTGGGAGGCAGAGGCAGGCAGATTTCTGAGTTTGAGGCCAGCCTGGTCTACAGAGTGAGTTCCAGAACAGCCAGAGCTACACAGAGAAACCCTGTCTCAGAAAGAAAAAAAAAAGAGCTGAAGCCTACAAAGTGTGTGGACAGCAGCCCTAGTCTCACTCATGTACAGCTCTAGGTGCAGTTGGATCTGATGCTGGCCTGTCCTCATCCAGTCTTATCCTCCCCAACGCCCCCCACCCCCAAAGCCTGCCTATAAAGCAAGCACAGTATCCAATTCCCATCACGTAAAGGCCATTTCTAATAAACTCAAAAGGTGGTCCTCTGAATAGAGTACATTTTCAGCAATTACAACAGATACAGTGAGGACAGATTCTGCAGGCCAGTGTAACTGAAGACATCCCCCATTAAAATGAATATATGAACTCACCTTAAAGCACAGATCAAGTTCCACATTCCTTCTGGCTTATTTTTTTGGCCTTAATTCTTAGTTATGTCTTGTTAAAACATCCCATTAGCTTTGGCTATAACTACAACACTGTATTATGCTCATTAGTAAGTGGGTTTATTTCTATTCCCAGTACTTAGTTACATATAACACCATATGCTTTTGTGTTATTTAGAAAATTATATATAATCTATAATTAAACTATGAATCTTTTTGTCATATTCATCTCTCCCAAGCATTAAGTAGCACTGCTAGTCTTTTAAGTTACCCCAATGGGATGACACTTAAGGCATTAACACCAGCAAAACAATATAAAGGCAGCTGCACCACATGTACAGACTGTTAGAAACATGCCGCAGTGGAGGTAAATCAAGTACGTACTCTGTTCATTTTCACAAGAATACAAGGTTGTCCTTTGGAATAACCAAAATCAGCATCATTCACACCACTACATTCTTGAAGCAAGGAAACTGGAAACTGACATGCACTATAATCTGGACCCTTCTGATGAAAAAGTGCTCCATCAGGACAATCTGTGAGATTCTTCTGTTCTTCCACAGAATATGCTAAAAAGGAAACATATGTGTACCAGATCAGCCAAGAAAAGATACCAAACAGACAAGAAACAAGTCAGATCATTCACGGAACAAGTATTTTTCAAAGATAAAACAGCAATGTGAATCACTGGGTAGCAGAGCTTTGAGGCATCCCGCTTCCCAGAGTGCCCAGCACAAGCCACAACTACAGAACTACAGAGGACAGTGTGCCCAACCTCAGAGACAACAGCAACAATGTGCACAGTGTGGCCGCTGCCCCGTGGAGCTCACAGTCTAGTAGGGAAAACAGCATGGGTTGAATACTGCAGGGTATGGAAGGAAATAGCACGTAACAGTTACAAGGGGGTCTCCTGACCTGAAAGCTGAGGAAATGTGGAAGCTATGGTGGCTGCCAGGATAAAGGGGGCAGAATCTGAACTATGTACATCTTGTAAAAACTGTGTTAGGAACTGAGAAGAGTTGCCAAAACCACCATGATGATCCACTAAGAGATTTTATACCAAAGTGGTCATGTGACTGTACTTATGTTACAAGTGTTTCTATGCTACAGAGAGAGAAACAAGGTGACAGAGGAAGAGAACAGACTCCCAGTGCAGCCCAGATAAGACACCGGCTGAAAAGTGTGTGCTGGCAGGTGAAGGTTAAAAGATACAGTTAAACAACAAAGAAGTAACATGTTTAGAAGCCAGAAAGGAAGAAAGGAGAGAAAAATGTACAGAATACAATCTCTGCTGTGTGCCAGCTGCACTATGGATATTCAGAGGCATGAAGGAAAAGAGGTCTGATGGGCCCTCCCTCCACGAGCCTGGTCTGGTGGATGCAGCCCTTCTCCCTCTCACGCCTGACTTTAGACATTCTATGGCTCCTTCCAACCTCCGCAATCTTTCAAGGGTTTGGTTTCACTGAGACATCTCAGAGCACACTTTAAAAACCAACAGTCCAGTCGGGCAGTGGTTGCACACACCTTTAATCCCAGTACTTGGGAGGGAGGTAGAGGCAGGTGAATCTCTGAGTTCGAGGCCAGCCTGGTCTATGGAGTAAGTTCCAGGACAGCCAGGGCTACACAGAGAAACCCTGTCTCGAAAAAACAAAAACAAAAAAAAAACCAACAGCCCAGCCAGGGCAGTGGTGGCGCACACCTTTAATCCCAGCGCTAAGAGGCAGGGGCGCGCAGATTGCTGAGGCCAGCCTAGTCTAGAGGGAGTTCCAGAACAGAGAAACCTTCCCCACCCTTTCTCTACTGTGTTTCCCAACTCAGCAACTCCCTCCTAATATACTACTAGACCAGAAGTTCTGTAAGACAGATTTGTTCACTGCTAGCTGGCAAGTGCCTGTCCCAACTGCACTCCTATAACCCTGATGGACAACAGCTCAGCCAAAAGGAATATGGCAAGAAATTACTGCCTTCACTGCAGGCTCTTACCATTATACTTTTTTTTTGTTTGTTTGTTTTGAGACAGGGTTTCTCTGTGTAACCCTGGCTGTCCTGGAACTCACTCTCTGTAGACCAGGCTGGTCTCGAACTCAGAAATCCACCTGCCTCTGCCTCCCAAGTGCTGGGATTAAAGGTGTGCGCCACCACTGCCAGGCGGCTTTTGGGGTTTTTTGTTGTTGTTTTGTATTTTTTAAAGAGTTATTTATATATATATATATATGAGTGTACTGTAACTGTCTTCAGACAAACCAGAAGAGGGCATTGGATCCCATTACAGATGGTTGTAAGTCGTCATGTGGTTGCCAGGAATTGAACTCAGAACCTCAGTGCTCTTAACTGCTGAGTCATCTCTCCAGCCACCATTATACTTTTAAAACACAGAAAATGTTCATAAAATGTTTGAAATTACTTAATTAATAAACACATTAACTAGTAAGGCAAAGAGATTTAAGATAAAGACAGTGTGGGAGAGATCAAGAGGATTTTTCTCACATAGGGAAAAATTACAGACTTGTCTAAGTTGACAAGAATAAAATAAAGGAAGTGGACACAGGATGATGTTTCTGAGACAGAGACGGATCAGACCCAAGTGGCCTCACATGAAGAAATAAGACCAGCAACATGGTGGCAAGTGTGGGTGTTTACTAACAATGGAGGAACTAAGAACTTCTATTATCTCTTCTCACTTTTTCTTCCTTCCTCCCTCCCTTCCTTCTTTTATTCATTCTTGAAGACTGGGTTTCATGTGACCCAAGGTGGCCTTGAATTTATTGTTTAACTGAAGATGATCTCCAAGACTTTGGACTGCTGATCCTCCTGCCTCCACTTCCCAAGTGCTGAGGTTTTAAGAAGATATCATGCCAGACTTAGCGGAGGAGGTGGAGCCCAGGTGCCTGCATGCTAGACAAGCACTCTATTAACTCAGCTACAGCCCAGCTCCCTTTTAGCGTTTGAAGGAAGCTACTGTGTTATATGAAGGTAATTTATAGGGAAAGTAAAAAAGCCAGAGCTTGAGCAAAGGCTAGCAACCACATCTTCAGAGTCATCAGAGAGGCAATGGGTCACCAGGCACATGCCCGCTGAGGGAGGCGGTGTTTACTACCACCTAGTCTTGTCTTCACCCTGTGGTTGCTCTAAGCAGGCTCAGAGGAGGAGCCTAATCCAGGAATTATGTGGTTTTATCCAGAGCAGGGTTCTGCCACAAGTAATTGGCAGACTTAAAGACAAGGAATTTTAGATTGCTATAAAAGTAAATATGAAGTGAAAAATCATGTTAATAAACTAGATAGGGAAGAATGTTGAGGAACGAGGCTGAGGTGGTTAGTAAACAATCAGCAAACAGCAAGAGCCACTAGCACAGAATATTGGATGAAAGCTGAACGAGCAAGCTAGACAGACAGACAGACAGACAGCATGGTGCTGGGAAAGCTTGTTCAGTGGTTGGCATTGAGAGAACAATTGCGGTGTAATGCAGCTGAGAAGGGGACAAAGGTGATCAAAGCAAAGTAAACCAGAGCTTTTAGCACTCATTTGACTGGCAGCATCATTTCAATGAATGGTTATGCCAGCCACACTGAGGAGGGCATGGCTACAATGCTTATTAAAAGCACTACATACTGGTCACTCTTTTTTTTTGGTTTTTTCGAGACAGGGTTTCTCTGTGTAGCCCTGGCTGTCCTGGAACTCACTTTGTAGACCAGGCTGGCCTCGAACTCAGAAATCCTCCGCCTCTGCCTCCCAAGTGCTGGGATTAAAGGCGTGGGCCACCAACGCCCGGCTCTGGTCACTCTTAAATAAGACAAATACATTAAAAGATTGACATAGGCCAACTTTCAGAAATGGCAACTATGCCATCCCCACTTAGGTACTATCCTGAATATAAAAATCCCAAATAGGCTGAGGCACGGGCAGTGGCAGAGCACTTGCCAAGCACTTGAGGCATCGTGCTCCATTCCCAGCACCCCGGCAAAGTGCTGACACTCAGAGGTACTGTTTTATCACACAGATTTGGCTTTCTTCTTACAACTAACTGAGTTTACTTGCAGATCTTCCCAGCTGTCTGTGTTTGAAAGGGAAAGAACAAAAGGGTAAAACAAACTCTAAAAATGCTGCTTCTAAAGGCAGTTACCTCATGGCAGTGGGCTCTGTAGTAAGTACAAGCTCTCCCCCACCACCCACCCCCCTTCTAGGATTGCACACTTACGCTTTAGGAAACTCGTCAAGTCGTCAACGAACTTTTTATAAGTATGTGGCTCAGACATACTGTACGTATAATCCAAGGCAGTCTGTGGTTTGGGAAAAACCATAAGTCCTAAAAGCAGACAGAGAGAGTTATTGACAGTAATAAATTCTCATCTCTTATCTTTATTCCTGAAGGGCTGTGTGTTCACAGATATGTTACAGCTATCAACAACTCTCTATTTGAATCCAATTAGGAAAGACATCTAAAAGAACTCAAATCTTTAAGACTTCTTAAACAGTGTCAAGTTAGAAATGGCCTCTAAGTTTGATGATTTTCAGTTAATTGTAGCCACCACTCCTCACTCTGTGTGTCACACCATGAATCGAGAGCTGGTGGCTTTCCTGCTAAGCTAGCTGGTCAGCAAGACTGTGCCCTTCCTGCCTCGCCTCCTCACTGGAGTCACAGGCACAAGTGGCATTGCTTGGCTTTTTTTACTTGGATACTAGGAATCTAAATGCAAGTCCTCGTGTTTACACAATGAGTTCTCTCATCACTGAGCTATCTCACTTTCTAAACTCAGGTTTCTATCAATAATATTTTAGGGCCTTGGGGGCTTTTTGTTTGTTTGCTGGTTGGTCTTGTTTCTGTATGCTTGCTGCTACAGATTAAGCAACAAAACAAAATCCAAAAGAACTTGAGTATACTAGAATACTAAGGCTGTATGAGCCACCAGACAGGAGCCCGCCTGCTCAGTCTAAGCACTTTTTCATTCAAAGTACAACTGCATGTAAACATACAAAAGATAGTCAACTATGTTCAACTGAAATGTTTCATTCCATTATGAACCCTATAATAAACATTCTTCCTTCAGTAAGCATTGCTCCAGCACCCAAGTATGTTTCTTATATACCAAATAAAATTACAATTAATAACAATTTCATATCAGGAGTTGATAGCCATGTATACAAAGCAAAGAAAAGGCAAACATACTTGTCTACAAAGAACAATCTGGCTTCCAACTTTAATGTGAACATTTCTCATAGCTAAAAACTTTGTAACACACATATGTACGTTTATATATTTACTTGTTTATGCTGTAAAACTACAATTTTATAGAACTTAGTTTTGAACACATTTTACTGTTTAGATGGTTTATACAATTACAGACAGCTTAGCATTCTGAAGTAGATCAGACTACAGTTGATAATAATGAAGTCATGTATAACTTAGATGGCAAGAAAATGAACTTTAAATTAGTGTAGGCAGAGGACAAAAAAGAATATATTAGATATAAACAGAAGAAACAAGAAAAAGAAAAAAGAAACGATTAGAATGGTTCTGTGAAAGGGTGGCGGGAAGTCGGTATGGGTTGTCTGGTAACACAGCTCCGAAGTCCAGGCATGGAGCAGAATACAGGCTAGGGCTCCTCAGCCTTGGCACGAGGAGTTTCAGCTCGATACTTCTGTTGGGAAGGAAGGCCTGCCCTGCTCAGTGGCATCGTTGACTTACTCTGGCAACAGTACCTCTCTCAAGTTCTAACAGCTGACAATGACTCTGAAAGACACCTCTGAAGTGGATGAAAACCCAAATGCTCTAGAGCTGCCTCCACTTTCCCCAGCTGCTGGCCGCTCCTTCTCCTTGCCGCCCAGATTCTAACCTTTCTAGACAGCCGCTTCCCCGATCTCTTACTGTCTCTGGAACACTTGTTTACATTTGGGGAATTCCACGTATTACTTTTATTCTCTAAATACCTCCAAGACCAGGTACTCATTCCCTCAGAATCATTCTTACTTTTTGGAAATCTTTCTTCACTTTTCCTAATAAATGCTTAGTCTGCTGAAAAGACTAGGCCAGGCTGGGGATGTAGCTCGGTGTGAGGCCTTGCTCATTAGCACTGCTGGGGCCTGGGTCTGATGATTTCCAGTATCACCAAATAAGCACTGCCAGGGCCATGAGGCCAACGCCATGGTCACCTGCTGAGGCAGAGCTGGCATTCAGATCATTTTTAAGAAAGTAAAATAACTGGTAGAACACGTACCCAACATTTCAGGAAAGAGTTTTTTGCTAAAAGTGTATTCTCTAATATAACAGATTTTTTAATAACAACAGAGAACACATTGATTTTATTCTCTAATGATGTAATATTTTTACCACTTTCATACCAACCAATTAAAACCAAGGCATCTCTTTTATAAGACTAACGTGTAACTCAAACCAGAGCCGACGTGCTTCATGTATAACTTACTGACGGCAGAGTGAGAGTGCTACAGTCTCGTGAGACCATTCCAACTCTTTAGAACGGTTCCAATGTTCATTTCTGCTTATTCCTATCAAAGGACTCAAAGCTTACCAGTAAATGATTTAAAGGTCTTTAAACTAGCATGCAAATATGAAACAAATCATTTAACTTTCTTCATCTGCTGTGATATAAAACTGTTCTGTGGTAAAGACACACAGTCACCCAAGTTGGTTTAAAAGCTATGATAACTTCAACACAATTACCTGGACTAGGAATCTGGTCTCGATATTTCGGAACTTCATCATTCAGAGTCTGGAGCATGGCCCACATTGTGAATGTGAAGAGTGCAGCCAAGAACCCATAAAAAACTAGGTAGAAGAGCAAGATCAGACCTGCAGAAGAGACAAACAGAGTGAGATGTGGACACACACAGACTCACTCTTGGTAAAGAGCAAACCAACTGTTCACTGCAAGGCAATGAGCCCACACTTTGCCATGCACAGCCAAGTACCCTCACACTGAGGGTATGTGAAGCTGCCTAGATAAGGGCTGTTCTGGCAGACAGCTAACACCAATCCCATGAGCCCTCCTCTCATCTTGTTCTTCCAGCAATGTTTTCACTACTCATACTCCCATTCAAAGTCAGAGCTTTAAATATCCAGTACATGGAGGAGTGTTTCATTCAAGAAGAATTTCATACCCTCAAAACTAAGATGATTTTAGGTGGGAAAGCCTCCCTGGACATACTTACATGTTTCTTTAAGTAGCAAGTTAAAAAAAAAAATCTTCCACTATACCTGTATTTCAAACAATTTATACACATTAAAGTTGTTAGGGTTTTTTTTTTTTTAGCTTTTTTGAGACTAAAGTCTTGATATATAGATGTTAAAGGGTGAGCTGACTTAAAGAATAACCAAGAAATGTACAGAAGGAAAAAAAATCATAAAGATGATATTCAATAAAAATTTTAAAACACCGATTAAGTAGAAGGGCTCATGCAAACATGCCAAAGGACAAGAGCAGAAGCAAGCATTGCACTCCAGGGCACAGCCAGGCACAAAGCACCCGTGACAGGCAGACTTCACCCAGACTTAGTCCCTCCCCTACAACTGGGAAACTTAGGTCTATCCCAAGCCAATGATTTGTTTTGGGAACACCAAAAATAATCTGTATTTTTTCCCTCATCACCTACATTCAAAGTTCTAACATCAGAAATGACTATCCTCAAAATTACACGTCAGAATATAGTTGAAGTCTTTTATCTATATTTAAATGTTTTAGTAAGTGATGGGGATGCTAAGGAATATTCAACTCCACTGAGTTAACATCTTTCCAGTTTTATTCCCATCTAAATCCCGTCCTAATAGAGACAGGCCGGGATTCCTAAGAGGACCCCCACAGAAACAAATTCAAAGGGTTTATAAATTTCCTTAATAAGAAAAAATTTTTTGAACATACTTATTCATCCACACCCCAACAAGTTGATACACAACTTTCTTCTAATTATCAAAGAACAAGATCCCAAAACAGATTATGCCCAAAGTTAGATAAACTTTCAGCTGCAGGCCAGGAATCCTCCAAAGGAAGATAATCCAATCCACGTTAATTTAAACTAGATCCTACCCTTTTCCCAGTTATCAGAAGATACAGAGGAAGAGGACAGAAGGAAGAGAGACAGATGTCACCTTCAGGTAGTATCACTTCCCACCACCCACTGCGGTCCTGCTGCAGAAAAAGAAAAAAAAGAGAAAGAAAGAAAAAGCAACCACCACCACCACCACCACCACCACCACCACCACCAATCTCCCAGGGTGTGTCATGTGCTATAGTAGGAAAAGGAAACCCAGTGCTACCAGAAGAGACAGCAGAGTGATGTTCAGACCTAGGTGCTCGCACAAAATGGTAAAGCCATCTGTAGAGCTAAAGAGTCAAATACTTAGCCTGAGGGTGTCTGTATTCTAGTACACACACTGACAAAACCAAGACTTCTGCCAGAGAAGCTTGTTGGCGAGTATGTATCAAACTGAAGGCACTGGAAGAAAAGTGCTTAAAAATCATCTCAAAATGTTCTTACATTTTCAAACTTCCAGGAAAAACAGTATACATGAAACTTACTAATATAAGCAAACTATCCAAATCTTTCCAAAGAATCATTACAGGATAAAAAATAAATGTTAAAACTTCATATAAAGAGTTAGATTAATAAAATATATACACAGGCTAGGGCTGGGGATGTAGCTCAGGCAGTGCTTGTCTGACATGCACAAATCCCTGGGTTCCATCCCAGCACCACAAACACTGGGTATAGTGGCTCACGGGAGTGAGAACCAACCTAGGATACATGAGATTGTCTTAAAACATACCCCACCCTGCCCTGTATTAGTAAATGAGTTATTTGTAGTGCCTATTTGCCAAAACCCAAACCCAGCACTTAAAAATTAAAGTTAACCTCTTATAAATATCATCTAAGACTATTCAGCAAGGGTCCTGACACTCTCAATGTAACTACCTTCTCTTCTATGGAGAAGAAAATGGCAGAAGATAAAAACGTAAGTTGTAACTTGCTCTTCATGCCTCAGGACAGGGGGCTCTACTTAGAGCATCCAAATCAGTTAATAGGCACTGTGTGGAACCTTTGCAGAATGCTACCCTACCTGCTTGGTCATGTAACATAGCAGGGAACAATAAACTATTATATCACATTACAGATAAACATTGACTGGTTTAAAATCCTTCAAGAGATTTTAAGTCATTATCCAATGGAAGTAACACTTGAACATAAAGGTGCACATCTGTAAAACCAGCACCTGGAAGACTGAGGCAGGTTTACAAATGGACACTACCCTAGAACACATAGCAAAACACCCCCTCAAAAGCACAAATCAAACCATCACCAACAAAAACCAACAACCCAAAAAAGCCTGAAGAAATGGGGCTGCAGGCATGGTTCAGCAGTTAAAACCACTTGCTGCTCTTCTAAAAAGATCTAGGTGGAAGTCACAACACCTACACTGGTGGCTCACAGCCTTCCTTAACTCCAGTTTCTAGGAAATAAAATGTTCTCTTCTGCCCTTGAAGGGCACCAGGCAACTGTGTGGTATACTTTCACGCATGCAGGCAAAACACACATATTTAAAAGAAAAAAATCAGGCTGGAGAGATGGATCAGTGGTTAAGAGGGCCAACTGCTCTTCCGAAGGTCGTGAGTTCAAATCCCAGCAACCACACAAAGGCTCACAACCATCCGTAATGAGATCTGATGCCCTCTGGAGTGTCTAAAGACAGCTACAGTGTACTTACATATAATAAATAAATCTTAAAAAAGAAAAAAATAAATCTGAAGAACTATGACAGCCAGGCATAGTAACTCACACCTGTGATCTCAGCACAAGGAGGGCTGGAGCAGGAAGCTAGTCACAGAATGGAGGCTAGCTGGACTCCATAGTGAGTTCTTTCTAGGACAACCAAGATTACAATAGCAGGACCCTGCCAGAGAGAGGGAAGGGAAGGAAGGAAGGGGTGAACCTTAGCATTCTCTGTAAAAGCCACTCTTAAATGTTACCTTCTAACACCTGCTGAGTCTCCTCTGGGGTCACTACATTCATCATCATGTATGTACAACTGGAAACATGGCCCTCTAAATGGATTCTGACCCTCTCCTGCCTTTTCTGTTTTCCTGTCACACTGGGAATTGAGCCCAGGGTGGTCTCAGAGATAATTGGCCAGTACTTAACTACCAGGCTAGATTTTTACTTTTCTTCTTGGGAAGTCCAGTTTTCAAATTGCCCTCCCTTGTCTCTGATGAAGAGACAGAGAGGTCAAGCAGGAGGGAACCAGCAAGCAAGGATAGATGGCTATAAACACGGGTCTTGCTTTGCCAACTTTTCTGCTCTATGATCTTGCACCAGTGTTCCTACCTCCACTCCCACCCCACATCCCACAAAGAGGTTAACTATCAGTATTTATTTTACAGAAAAGAAAACAGAAAGCCAAGGGATTTGTTTTTACATTTTTTGTTTGTTTAAAGATTTATTATTATATGTATTATAAGTATATATATATATACTTATAATACATATATTCTGTAGCTGTCTTCAGACACACCAGAAGAGGGTGTCAGATCTCATTACAGATAGTTGTGAGCCACCATGTGGTTGCTGGGATTTGAACTCAGGACCTTTAGAAGAGCTGTCAATGATCTTAACCACTGAGCCATCTCTCCAGCCCTGTTTTTACATTCTTATTTACAGCCGGGCAGTGGTGGCGCACGCCTTTAATCCCAGCACTTGGGAGGCAGAGGCAGGAGGATTTCTGAGTTCGAGGCCAGCCTGGTCTACAAAGTGAGTTCCAGGACAGCCAGGGCTACACAGAGAAACTCTGTCTCGAAAAACAAAAAAAAAAAAAAAAAAAAGTGACACATTCTTATTTACTATTGTGTCCATGTGCTAAGGCACATCTGTGTCTAGCAGAACAACTTCCAGAAGTCTGTCCTCTTGTCCAGCATGTGGGTCTGAGGTTCAAACTCAGGGGATGCCTTTAGCTGCTGAGAGTTGTCAAGATAAAAACAAAACTCCTGAGGGAAGAAAAAGCCAACAACAAACTAGAAACATGTTTGGAATGGAACTGCAATGAGTCCTTACAGCAAACAAGGTTTCAAGTTTAACCTAATCATTTGCATCTAGTCATTCTAAAATAAAGGCTTACTTGAGGTCTAGTTCATGTGTTACCTACAACTAAGAAGCAAGAAATCTCTATCCCCAAAGAAACAGAAAAACCAGTCCTGTCCTGCAGCTCAGGGTCAGCTCTAATTGTAAAATTTAGTCCTGCCACTAGGTGGATACAAGCGTCAGGCGCTCCAACAGAAGGCATCCACAGGAGGAGGCTGGGTTCCTGCTGTCTTGGAAGTACTTTTCTCCTCAGCCCTCAGTTTCCATCTCTCAGTAGAAAGTCCCAACGGAACTAGGAGAGCTGTACTTGGGATTTTGAGTCATAAAAGAAACACACAGGCAAGGGTCCAGGAGAGATACAGTGTTTCTATCAGGTCCTAGGGTCAGGGCAAGCCTCCAGGACATCTGTTCCACTCCCTGGAGACCACTAAGACAGCTTAGTTTATCCTGGGGTTTCATCTTTTAGTGAGGCTTGGCTGAATCCTAAGCTGCTCTAGGGACTTAGTTTATACATCCTTTACTAGAAGTCCTTATACAATCATGACTTCAGTGTTCTTTCAGGGAACCAGCCCTCTCATTCTGAAGCCAGGAATTTCTTCATCAGCTTAACAAAGACTATCTCCCAGAAAATCTCAGGGTTTTACAGTTTTTGTCAGAAATCCAGGATAAAAACCAAGTTCTTCAACATACACCACCGGCTTCCTCGAAACCTGGATGCACACTGCCTGTGGGCTGGGCAGTGGAGGCCTCAAAAAGACAAAACCAACACAAAAGCAGCCTTGGGCACACGCCCTTAGCACATTTTGAGCCTTGTGGTTTGGTTCATCACTTTGTAAATGTTCTAGTTACCCATAGGAACCTGACATGAAAGCTTCCCTCACATGATTCTGGGACCAGAAACTTCTACTTGGTAAATAATCATTCTGTTTATAGTTTTAAATTTTTTAAGGCAGAGACAAGTATACTTAATTCTTTAAAAAAAATAATTATAAGGATCACACTAAGTTTAAAATGTTTAGTATATCTGAATTTTTAATCTTTTAGTCTGAGTTTCCTACACGTACACATAACATTATCCTATCCCCCACCCTCTTCTTTCACTTGTTTACTTTATTGTAGTGCAGCTACTAGAATGCTGATCCACTGATTTATGAGGTTTGTGTAAGCTTTAAACAACAACAACGGAAAAATGAAAAAAATCTAAAACTAAAACCAAAATGTTATCAGGATATGGTTTGCCACTTACATTCAAATGTACTACATAGTTTAACTATTTCTAGTATGTCCAGATTTATGCAATCTCTACCCTAAGACATTTTAGAATATTTTCAACAAGATCTATATCCCACCTCCTCCATACTCATTTTTCTTTCCCTCTACCATCCCAGGTCCCTGCAATCACTAATCTACTGCAAAAATTCTTAGATAAACTTACCACACAACTGACTTTAGGTTCATCTACATCTAAATATGTATGAGCATCTCAGTCTTTTTTGTGGCTATTCTATCGTACTGATGTACATCACTGACCTTTGAACTACCACTACAAACTATGCTAGAATACTCCCGCATGCTGTGATGGGTATCACTGTTTCATTTCTCCAGGTCTCTAAGTCAAACTGCTGGGTCATACGTACTTCTATACTTACTAGGTGTCTTCCCCCACCTCCCCACCTCCTGCCCCCATTCAGGATCCAACCAAGGGCCCGGTGGTGTGGGTAAGCACTCTAGACCTGAGCATACCTTCAGTCCTGTTTAACATTTTGATTTACTGATTTGCAGTGCCAGGAACAGACCTTAGGGCTTCCTGAATGCTGGGTTACATGAAACCCTGACTCAGAGGAGCATTACAGCTAGGAACCTCCATGACCTTGTGGGTTCTTCTTACTTTATGTATATATACATAAAGTAAGACCAACTAGGTCTTATAATAGTTACCCTAGGAATCAACCAGCCCTACCTAGCCTTCCTCCACATCTGCACTCACGCATTCTTTAAAGCCATACTCTTCATATGCTCCGGGTCCATCATCCATAGTCTCAACGACGAACAAGATATCCGTAAGATAGGCAACACAATAAAAACTATACCATTCACATCCTCATGCCTAACAATTGGAAGCCTGGCCCTAACAGGAATACCATTCCTAACAGGGTTTTACTCAAAAGACCTGATCATTGAATCCATCAACACCTGCAATACCAACGCCTGAGCCCTACTAATCACACTAATCGCCACATCCATAACAGCCATATACAGCATGCGAATCATTTACTTTGTTGTCATAACCAAACCACGATTTACACCAATAATACTAATTAATGAAAACAACCCAAACCTCATTAATCCCATTAAACGCCTGGCACTAGGAAGCATTCTAGCCGGATTCTTGATCTCACATAGCATACCCTCAACAAACACTCAAATCCTAACAATACCCTGATACCTAAAAACTACAGCCCTACTTATCTCAATACTGGGATTCCTGCTAGCCCTAGAACTTAACAACCTCACACTCAACCTCTACTACCCCAAAACTAACCAATGCTCATCCTTCTCAACCTCACTGGGATACTTCCCACCAATCATTCACCGGATTATCCCATTAAAAACCCTCAACCCCAGCTTCAAAGTGTCACTAAACCTACTAGACCTCCTATGAATAGAAAAGCTGGCCCCAAAATCCATTTCAACTATCCACATATCCACATCAAAAATACTAAGTAACCAAAAAGGACTAATCAAACTATACTTCATTTCATTCCTAATCTCCCTCTCCCTAATCCTCATTCTATATATACATATATATATATGTATGTATATACACACACACACACACACACATATATATATATATATATATATATAGGCATATGTACATAACCTCACAACCGTGAGTAGATTTTAATGCACCTTGGCTAGATGTCCAGAACTGAGTGATAGCAAGGACAGCAAGTATTGTTCAAACACAACCAAGTTGCCTAAGACACACAGAACTTTTTAGTCAGTCATCAGAAAACCACTCACCAAACCTGAGCATTTACCCTTACATTAACCATGAATTAAAAGGGGTAAGGGAGGAGTGAGCTAGAGAGCATAGCTTCGGCTCAGCAGGTGTGAGGCCCTGGGTTCAACTCTGGCATCTCTTGTACCCCAAAGAAAGCTATTTTTAAAGATTCTAATTAAAAAACAAAGTTAAGTATCAGGTAGGCGTGGTGGCCCAGGGCAGATGGTTTTATGAGCCTGGTCTCCCAAGTGAGTTCCAGGACAGCTGGAGTGTTATACAGAGAACTCTGTCTGGAAAAACCAAAACCCTAAACCAAACCAAACCAAACCAAAAAACAAAGGCATGGTAGCACAAGAGTCTGTAATCCCAGTACTTAAGGGGCTGTGGCAGAAGTACAAGATTATCCTTGGCTACAAAGTTTGAGGCCACCCAAGGCTACATATAATCTTGTTTCAAAGAAAAAATAAAATATAACAAAACAAGCAAAAAATAAAACATCTAAATTGAATTAGATACTATCAATAGAACTTTAGAACATGGTCTCTTGAAATAATCATTAGGCTAAAGTACATTTTTTGAAAAACTGGGCTGTGGATATAGCTCTGTGGCAAAGCATATATATGCTTAGTGTGCCCTAAGTTCAGTACCAGTATCATTAAACAAAACACAAAAGGGCTGGTAGGGTAGGCCAGCAGGTAAAAGGCACCTCCCATCAAGGCTGACCACCTAAGATCAATCCCTAGTATGTGTATGGTGGAAGAAGGAAATCAACTCCTCTCACTTCCACAAGTATATTATGGTACATGTGCACTTTCCCACAAAGTAAGTAAGTGTAAAAAACAAAACAAAAACTGTAAAATGCTAAAATAATAGAAAATCTAAACTATGTAGTCAAACCACAAGTCAAAGTAAAATCTATAGTCTAAATGCATTCACTGGAGCTGCAGAGATGGCTCCCAGATAGCCCGGGTTTAGTTCCCAGCACCCACAACAGTCAGTCACAACCACTTGCAATTCCAGTTCCAGGAGTATCTGATGCCTGTGATCTTCCCTGGCACCTGCACTCATGTATGTCCCCACCTCACACACATTAGAAATGATTTAAAAGGGCTGGAGAGATGGCAGTGGTTAAGAGCACTGACTGTTCTTCCAGAGGTCTTTAGTTCAATTCCCAGCAACCACACAGTGGCTCACAACCATCTACAGTAGGATCTGATGCCCTCTTCTGGTGTGTCTGAAGACAGCTACAATGTACTCCTATAGATGAAAAAAATAAATCTTAAAAAAAAAAAAAGCCGGGCGGTGGTGGCGCACGCCTTTAATCCCAGCACTTGGGAGGCAGAGGCAGGAGGATTTCTGAGTTCGAGGCCAGCCTGGTCTACAAAGTGAGTTCCAGGACAGCCAGGGCTACACAGAGAAACCCTGTCTCGAAAAACAAAAAAAAAAAAAAAAAACCTTAAAAATGCATTGACTAAAAAGTAAGATGAAGAAATGTCAGGTTTGATGTAATACAGCTTAATTTGTAGAGTCCCCGCCTACCAGGCATGAAGCCCAGGGATCAGTTCCTATAGCACAGCATGAAACCAGGTATAGTAGCAAAAGCCTGTAATCCACCTCTGGAGGTAAAGGCAGGAGGAAGATAAACTCAAAGTCATCCTAGGATATTTTCAGTTCCAGACAGCCTGGGCTACAAGACTGCACTTAGGTTAAAAAAATAAAATAAACATTATTAGTTAAGACTTAAGGTAGAAACACGGGAATAAAGCATGAAACCTTGTCTCGTAAAGACTAGAAAGAGAAACTGAAGAGAAAGCAGCAACTCGGAGCACGGACACCCGCATGATGTACAAATGCATGCAGGTGGGTGAGGTAGCTGGCCCATGCTATCACTTGGTAAGCACAAACAGACAAACTGAGTTTGGGGCCAGCCTGGTCTGCACAGCCAGTTCCAGACTAGTCAGGGATACATAGTGAGACCCTGTCTCAAAACAGTGGGGATAGAGTTCAGTAGTATAGCACTTAGAATGCACAAAACTCTGAATTTAATTTCCAATAATCAACGAATGAAAACACACACACACACACACACATCTAAAAAGTAGAATTTAAATATTAAAAAAATAAAGGGCAAATAGCTAAAAAACAAATGTACATAACTAACAAGACAGTTGTAAAGAGGCAGCTCAATCAGTTAAGCTGTTCAGAACTTCAGCTCGCTGTGTGTTGTTCCTGCCTATGATCCCAGCATTAGAGGCAGAGATAAGCAGACACCCAGAGCTCACTGGCCGACCGACCAACCAGCCAGCCAGCCAGTCAGCCAAAACGTGAGCTTCTCATTCATCGCAGACACCATCTCAAGGCAGTAAGGGGCTGAGAAACAAAGGAAGACACCCAGCATTCTGCTCCAAATGCACTCAGACTCACAGGAGAGCACACTCTATGCTCATATGCATACAGCACACATATAAAGGCTGTCGCTGGAGCCATGGGGGTCTGACATCCCAGCTCTGCGGAGGGACAGCCAGGCAGACCCCTGGAGCTCAACATCTGGTCATCATAAGTCAGTGAGAGACTGGCTCACAAAAAAACAAGTTGGGGGCTGGCAAGAGGTTCAATGAGTTAAACACTTTAAGCAAGTCTTACTGAGTTCAATCCTCAGAACCAACTCAACAAAGGAATCCTCTAACCTTCACATGCAGAACATGAATATTAAATAAAACTTAGAAAAAGCAATCTATAAATCTCTACACTATGGAACTATATTCAAAGGATTTAGTTTACATATACTGGCACTGAAACACAGGCAAGGCATAGTAACGAGGGAAAAAAACAAGCAAAACTCCAACTCTACCTCTTCATATAAAATTAGAAAATAAAGGGCTGATGGGAAAACTGAAACTTCTTTAAAGTGGTGATGACATTTCAATCAGCATTATTTACAAATTCACAGGCAAGCTGAATGAAATTTAACAGAGAACACCCAGAAACCCAGAGTCTATATTACCACTGTACCTTCCTGTGTCTGGTTCCTGAATGCAGTTCAAATAGCAGGTGTCAGTGTCCTTCATCCCTCAAACAATTCAGCATCCTATCAGCTAAAGTTGAGGACAGAATTTACATTTAAGAAAATACATAAGCCTCCAACAGATCATCACATTTGACAAAAATCATTCATCTATATGATCCCAAGTCCTACTGAAGACAGCCTTCCCAGTAGACCTCTACGCCCACTCTTCTAGATGCATTCTGGACATTTTTACAACATACAAATGAAATCAAATGAAAGCTTCAATTAAGCTTTCTTTCCCAATCAAATTATGAGTTTTATTTTGGTTGTGATTTTTTTTGAGACAAAGTTTCTATGTGTAGCCTTGGCTATCTTAGGACTCCATCTATAAACTGGGTTGGCCTTGAACACGTAGAGATCTACCCGCCTCTGCCTCCTGCCTGCTGGGATTAAAGGCATTCATGTTTTTGTTTGTTTAATTAAAAGTTCTCACAGTGCAGCTGTGGTTGGCCTGGAAGTCCCTATGTATACCAGGGTAGCCTCAAACTGCCAACTGCTGGGGTCAAAGGCATGTGCCACCACGCTCTGCAACACCCATGTTTTCTATGCCCTTAGTACATTTCTTACAGCTGAGTCGTATTCCACTGTGCAGACACTTGTTTGTCTATCCTCCTACGGATGGACACCTGGGCTGCTTCCAGTTTAGAGCTAGGAACAGCATCCACTATGCACATTCTTCTACAAGTGTTTTTGTGGACATGTTTTCATTTCTCTTGGGTAAACACAAAAGAGAACTGCTGTTATAAGAAGCTGCCTGACTTCTACCCAAAATAGATACACCAAGTATCACATGTTTAAAAGCACTAACACAGCTTATAGTGATTGCCCAGAGAAGCTAATGGGAGCAACAGATCTACTGATGGATAACTGTGTTTGCAAAACTGCAAACAATTTTGCTATTTCTGTTACATGAGAATAGGAAACAGACTGCATGCCATTCAGACCAGTTGAAGATCTTTTTTTCCTTTCCTTCCTTGCCTTCTTTTGGTGATAGAGGGTTGAGTCTCATGCAGCCCAGGTTAGCTTCAAACTCTGTTGTGTAACAAAGGATGGTCTTTTTTTTTTGTTTTTTTTTGAGACAGGGTTTCTCTGTGTTGCCCTGGCTGTCCTGGAACTCATTGTGTAGACCAGGCTGGCCTCGAACTCAGAAATCCTCCTGCCTCTGCCTCCCAAGTGCTGGGATTAAAGGCCACCACCGCCCGGCACAAGGGATGGTCTTAAACTTCTGATTCTTGTGCTTCTCCTGCTTCCACCTCCCAGTTGCTACATTTACAGATATTTACTACTGAGCCTGCCCACTTCAATATTTCCCAAGTCAGTCTATACAATGACTACTAACTTTAATGTCTAGTGTCAAGAGTACAAACTCATTCTTGTAAATAAAAAACTGAGAATCTAGGACCGGGCGGTGGTGGTGCACGCCTTTAATCCCAGCACTTGGGAGGCAGAGGCAGGAGGATTTCTGAGTTCGAGGCCAGCCTGGTCTACACAGTGAGTTCCAGGACAGCCAGGGCTACACAGAGAAACCCTGTCTCAAAAAAACCAAAAAAAAAAAAAAAAAAAAAAACTGAGAATCTCACACACTTGGAGCAACAATTAAGCTACAAAGTCTACACTACTCACCTGGTCCTTCAAGGGTTGTTGCTTTCTAGCTGAATGCATTTAGACAATTTCCTAAATGACATCTGAAATTATATACCCTTTCCCTTTATAGGGGAAACTAAGGCCAAGAGGCTTTTCAAAGAGAAATCTAAGCTTAGACACTGGAATTCAGGTCTGTATTCTGTCCCAGTCTGATCATCTCAGGGAACTTCATTATCAGGTTCATCTTTATTATATAATGTTGGAAACCTCAAAATCAGTGCAGAATTTAGTTGCACACAAGTAAATGCTGATAACACACAGTTGATGCTATATGGATAAAAATGCAGGTATAAAAACGGGTTTAGAAATTGTTAGAAATGAGTGGTCACTGATCAGAGTCATACATCAGGCTTGTGGCAGATCTGACACACAAAAGAAATGTTATAAATAAAGGAGAATGAATATGCAGAGAATAAACAGCATGGGGAAAGGAATAAGCCGGTCATTCCAGACCAGGAGCACCAGATACATCACGCTGGCTACAATATGGGGTGTTGTGATGGGAAGGGAATAAAAGGTAGAAATCACAGGATGTAAGGCTCGAAATGCCTGAAGTCCTGAAATGCCGTGCTACCTACAACTTCCTGGTGGCGGTGGCCAACCGATGAGGGCAGCACAGTGAGGCTGCAGCTAGGAGATAACCTGGTAGCAGTAAGGTCGTTGTGATTTAGATCACAATGACTACAGGTAAGTGCTTGGCTCTTTCTGGACATGCACCACAGTTGGTTTTGTTGCTGGCTTTTTGTTGTTTCCCTCACTCCTACGCAATGAACATTAACCCAGATATACTAATAAAAACACCAGGCAAGCATTCTACCACTGGGCAGACAGAAGTTAGAAAGCTGTCATCTACTTAAACTAGAATTATTTGAAAAATTATTAATTGGAGGTACACAGAGTTTGCTTAACTCCTCAAAACTGAGGACACGGTAATACATTATGGTGCATGCCTTTAATCCCAGCACTTGGGAGGTAGAGGCAGGCAGATTTCTGAGTTCTAGGCCAGCCTGGTCTACAGAGTGAGTTCCAGGACAGCCAGAGCTACACAGAGAAACCCTGTCTCTAAAAAAAGAGCTAGTGATCAATCAGCTTCACTGATAACTTTAAAGTTTAAATAAGCACATGGAAGCTCAAGAAGGCTCCCACCTTTAAACAAAACTCCATTAAATAAAGCCCCAGGTAGACAACCTGGGGTGGAAGACACTTACGAAAGTCAGCAGATGCTGAGAAAGAAGCAGGAGCCCTGGGTAATAACCTGTGTCTATTCCCTGACTCAACACAAGCCACAAACTTAGCCAGGCTCCCCTTCAAGAGTGAAGAGGTGATTTATGTCCACAGTCCTGGCATTTGGAAAGTATAGATAGATCAAGGTTTGAGACTAGCTTGAGCTATATGAATCCTTGCCTCAAAAACCACAAAAAATTAAGTAAAGTTTTAAGAGTTCCTTCTTATCCCAGTGATAGAGATGAACCTCCTGCCTCTACAATTGCATCCCCAAGTAATGGACTTGCAGGTGTGGGTCACCATGTTGACCCATACTTTTTAAAAATAAAATATAATGAAAAAAAGACAAATAAAAAATAAAAGCCACCCTTTAGTACAACTTTAATTCTGGTAAAAATTTCAGAAATCAAACCTGGGAGAAAGGGAAAAAGAAAAATCTAACAAATCATTTTAGGAGTGAGGTTCTTTAACAATATTAAAACACATACAATCGACTACTACGACGGTTCCTATGATGTCTTTCCCTCCCATCAACTACAGATCTACTTCCTGGACAGTTTAGGAGTTATGTCTTTCTCCTGCTGGGTGACATGCCCTGCTCTGGGGCCACCCCTCCCCCACTGTCCTACATTTATAACCTGCACATAAGGTAAGGCAAGTCTGAAACTTTTTCAAAAGCGCACATATATGTAAAGTTTCACAAATGTCCTATTTACTGGACAAAACCACCATCTTATAAAGAAACATAACACTGGAATGATAAACACATATTTGCCTTCTCCTCCTCTACACCTAGACAACTACCATGAGACAGAAACAATTCTCTTGAAAAGAGCATTTTGCTAAGGCATGACCCAAAATGGAAGCAAGTTACTGTCAAACTGGCACTCCATGGACTACAATGAAAGAAAAAGCACAAGAACAAGATGCAGTCAGCTACTAGTAATGGACTACAAGTTATGCTTAGAAATCAGAATCTCAAATTGTACGTTAATATTAATCTATGACGACTATCAAGGGACAACCTAGATAATGATCTCCAAAGATTCCCCTAGTGTTTATCTTCAATGATACCATACTGTGGTATAAATTACAAAAGCAGAACTTCTCACCAGGACTCTTATCACCTCACTAACTCATCCAGTGACTTTTCTCACCTACATCTTGTGTACAGTCCCTGCTGGAAATGTATCTTACATCACAGTATTTAATACCTGATGAAAATCTATTTTCTAGATAGTGTATCTATACACACAATACAGAACAATAAATAACAAACAATACTCTTCCTTGCACTTTTTTGCTATTATACTCCATCATTTAAATGTTAATTGTAAGCTAACAGTAGTAGAGAATGCCTATAATCTCAGCACTCAGGAAGCAGAGGTGGGAGAGCTTGAGTTTGAAACCAGCTCGCCTCAAAACCACCAACAAAATCTAACTGGTACATATGGCACGCTGCCTACCTTAACACCAGATGATATTCAAACCTACTACATCGGCTCTAGTTGTATTTAATGCACAGGCTTACTGTCTGCAAAAACAGCCACCAGGCACTAAGATTTGTGTCAATTTGTCAGAAATGGCAACTACTTATTTCTGGTGCTATGTTTACTATTCATCTTGAGAAACCAACTCTAGGTCTGCTTCTATCCCCAACTGCCTCTGCTTAACAGGACTGTTAGAGAAACCTACCGAGGTGCATGCAGGCATTCTGAGACTACTGTAACCCATTGTGCTATACCATCAAAACAAACTACATGGCAGTGGCTCCTCAAGAGCTTCAGACAGTAATGTGATGCTTCAGGCAGTATTTCCATTTCCTAAAATGTTTACAGCAAAACTACATTTTAAATATAAGATTTAAAGTATTTAGTGCACTTAAAGGGAAACACCTCAGGTCAAGATGGAACATACTGCAGACCAAAGTATAATAAAACCAGAAAATGTGGCTATCTTTATAGAATCTTGGGAGGCCTTTATACAAAACTGACTGAGCAACTTTACCAAGTTAAAATAAAAAAGTTGTCTTTACTACCTCCTACATGAAATTTATGATGGAGGAGTGAGGACACAGCTAGAAATAAGTATCTGCTCATATAAAGAGTTTTTTCCAAGGGAGAAAAAAAGCTATTATTAGAAAATATAAAAGAAGTCACAAAGTATAGCTTCAGTGTTGAAGGTAAAATACCATCACAGCCTTGCTGGTGGGAATACACTGAGAAATCTCCAGGAAGGCACTATGACAACATGCTTTCAACTTTAAAAGGTCTGTATGCAGCCTAGATATCCTACCAGTGCAAACATCAAGGAAATAAATTTGGGAAAATGTATATACACAGGAAGAGGGGGTGAAGGAAGGACCAGTACATAGAATAATTAAGGGGAAAACAGGATATTTATGCAGCGGACACTAGTCAAGTAAACTATTAATAGGGATACAGACCTTTTATTAACATGGGAAGGTGTTTATAACATATGGCTATGATTTCTTTTAGCTTAAAAAAAAGAAACATTATACAAACTGCAGAAAGACATACTGGAATGTTAACGGTGGGTCAGGGAGCTGGCTCATCCAGGGCCTTGATGGTTTTAAGTAAAAAGCACATCTCTGGGAAGAACATCCACAGGCACATAGATGTCCAAACTGATGCTGAGTCTGCGTGTGGGTGGTCTTCTCCGTGGCAGACCCAACATGTTTACAGACACAAGCCTTCAAGGCTGAGGACTTAGTCTGTCTTCCTCTCACACACATTCGAAAGAAAATGTCCTTGTGCTGGGTGGGATCTTCTGCACTGGCTTAGGATTACTACAATGAACTCGAAATTTACTATTTGAGCACAAGGATAATAAATACTGATTTTCTATAAAGAGGTCTTGCTTAATTCTTCCTAGACTAACCCCAATTTTATCTTTACTCCCACTTCGTACAGGTTATCTATTTAAATGCGTATTACCAAGGAAATCTATATCCCAACACAAAGATTAAAACAGCACCGTCTTAAGCTGCAATGATGGTCCACTTATGTAAGTGACTGAGACAAGAGGGCCACCAACAGTTAATCAGAGGTCAGTCTGGGCAACAGTGCGATCCTGCAGGAGGAGAAGCCCTACTGAACGAAGTAAATACATGAAGCTCTAGAAATGAGAAGGCAATGAGAAAGGCAAAAGGCAGCTTACAAAAATGAATCTCTCTCCACCACCCAAAATCTCCTCAGTTCAAAATGCTCTCTGGAAACAAGCAATTATCATCATTCTTCTCCCTTTAACCATGGTGGAAGATTTATTTCTCCGGCACATAGCGGGCTCCCAAGAAAAGACAGCAATTTAAATAAAAATTGTACATGATTACTGGGCAGTTAGGCAAGGCATCTGTAAGATAATACAACCACTGGACTGGGATTAAAGGAGACTGGGCTCTTTTCTTGGCACCATGGAATATGTAATTTTACAGAATCACAACCTTTCTGAACTAGAGGTTGGAATTAAAAAACAAAACAAAACAAAAACCCCCAAACCTTCCATGGCCCCTTCCAGCTTGTGACAGAGCGACAAGGAGCCTTGCACCCTGCAGGAGCTTACTTCAGTGAGCAAGTTATTTTGTGAGCCATCGCTCATTTATGGTCTCATGCTTCTCTTAAAAATGCCATGCCCCAACGGCACTCAGCTCTAAAAATCTAGTCTTACTCAGAATGAAAAAAAAAAAATCTGTCCAATCCACTAACAATACCCTAAAAAAAGGATTTCAAAAAGGTAAAATTGTTTAAATATAAAGGCAATAAATGGAATACACTTGTCCACCTTCACTAACATTTTTTGAACCCTCACCTTAAAGCAGCACAAAACCCAGAAGACAGATTAACTCGGATTCACTATTTCTTTTTAAAACAATGAGTTCGTGCAGAGAAAAGCTGCTAACATTCAACCACCACTCAGATGTTTTGAAGGCACGGGAGAAGGGGGTGTTTAATAGGACTGTTTGTCTGTCTGTCTTTCCCCAAAGCAAAATCTGCATCGCAGAAAAGCGCTGTGATCTCTGAGGAGGAAGCCCTCTCCGAGCCGGCCTTGCTCAGTCTGAATTCAAGTGCATTTTCGCGGACAATGTGCCCCAGTGATTAGCTCCCCGTCACACGTCCCTGCAACCCACACACGCCCGGCGCTCGCCCGCACAGTCCCGGCCGTCCGGGTGGCAGCGCCGCCGAGTCACAAGATAGCGGGCAGTGGAAATTTCCTCTCCCCAGGCAGGCGAGGGGCAGGTCCGGCTTCCCAAGTCGGCGCGGCCCGCGCCTCCAGGGCGCGCGCCCCACAAAGGAGGCCCGGCCCGGCCGGCGGGTCCCGCTTCCGGCGCCGCGAGCGGCGGGAACCGGCAGCACGTGTGCCCCGCTCCCGCCGGCAAAGCGACCGCCCGGCCTCGGAGCGGGACCGCCGGGCCGCCGGCAATGAATGGGGCCGTCCGCCGCGCCGCCCGCCCCGCCGCGCGCTCACCCCAGCTCTTGGAGGTGCGCCCCAGAAACTCTCCGCTGGTCGGGTTGTAGATGAACAGCTTCCACTCGGCCAGGCTCTGGTGGAAGGATTTCTTCTCAGTCTTCGTCATGATGGGCGTGTGGAAGTTGAAGTGAATGGAGGCCGCGGGGCTGGAGGCGACGAGGGGCTCGGCGGCGCGTCCTGGCGACGGCGGCGGCGCAGCCCAGCGACGGCGGCGGAGGACGGCACGGCCGGGAACAACTCTCCGTTACGAGACCACTAGAGCCGACTGCGGCGCGCCGCGCCGGGCGGCCGCTGGGGCCCCGGGAGCCTGACGTCTCCGCCCGCCGCAGCCAATCCCCGCGCCGCTGGCGCGCACCGCGGCCGCTGCCTCCCGCCCGGCTGGGCGCGGCCCGAAGGCCCAGAGCCTCCCGGATGACCCCGCCCCCGACAACGCGCCACGCCCACATCATCTCCAAGGCCCGCCCATGACGCAGAGCCCCGCCCCGGTCCGGCCCCGCCCCAGCCGAGCTACTTGCGCCTGTAGCCCCCGCCCAGATGCGAGGAAGCCAGCGCGGCGGGGCTGCGGGCGGAAGTCTGCAGGGCACAGTGACCGGCAGGGTGGTGGCCCGAGGAAGGTGGGCGTAGGAGGCTACAGCGCGCTCCCCTGGAAGCCCTGGCGGTGGCCAGCAGCCTGCGACGTATTGGTCAAAACCTGGAGGGAGTCCTCGGCCCCGGAGCCTCCTGCAAACCGTCTTGGCGCGTTCTCCTCCGTGCTCTGTGACGTTTAAACTGCACCTGCTGCAGGGCCTTGGCAGCGATTGTAGTGTCCAGTATGGACTAGCTGCTTTGGGCTGCCTGATCCGGGGCCTGGGTCATGGCAATTTTATTCTAAATATGCTATCGTTAACCAAATGGAGTACAGTATACTTTTTCTCCAGATTCAGTCGAGCATATAATGAAATCAATATAAATGTTTTCCCAAGATTTCTACTCACTAAAAGAAGCCTTGATTTTTTTCTTTTTTTTTTTCTGGCCTTGTCACTCCAATTGTTAACTACAATACTTGATGGAGTATAGGGTTAGGGTTGTTAGGGATAGATGGCTGAACCACCCGGCTGGTGTTTTTATTGCCACTGGTGACCGCTACGCCTAGGCTGAGCCAGGAATTCAGGCTGCATTCTGAAATTCTGAAACACCATAGATGGGATTTTAAAAGACTCAAAATGGGAGTTTGAACAGAAGGTGAGGTTTCTTTTTGTTTTTTTTTTTTTTGTTTTTGTTTCCGGAAAAGAAATGTTAAAATAGCCTCCGTTAAATAGCAGTAATGAATAAATGCAATCCATTTTGTTTGCAATAATTTCATTAACCACGCCCCTCATAAATGTATGACGAGCCAAGATCCAGTTTGGTTTTGTTTGTGACAATCTTGCTGTGTAGCTTCAGCTGACTTGACATTGGTATCCCAAACTCTAGTCCTCTTGCCTCTGCTTCCTGGGTGCTGAGATTACAGGCACGTGCTACCCTGCCTGATTTACAATTTGTTTTCAACTGATTTTCTGGGGTTAGGGTTATTGGGAGAGGAAAGAACCAAGGGCCATGCACGCATGACAAGCATGTCACCAACTGAGCTGTATCCTCCGCCCTCCAGTTGTTTGTTTTCCCAGACAGGGTTTCTCTGTGTTGCCCTGGCTGTCTTGGAACTCACTCTGTAGACCAGGCTAGCTTCCAAATTGCAGAGAGCTGTCTCTGCCTCTGGAGTGCTGTGATTTAAAGGCTTGCACTCACCTCTGCCTCCAGTTTTGTTTTGGTTTTTTTTTTTGTTTGTTTTGTTTTTTAAGCTAATAACACCAGAAAGTTTTCAGAAGCAATTTGTAGAGTTTTGACATGAAACTGATATTAGAAATACCAAAATATTATGCAAGAAACTTAGAATGTATTTCTCTAGATTAAAGGTAAGATTAAAGGTTAAGGAATGGAAATAATTTTACCTTAAAAACTGAACTGCACACTAGGGTAGCTAAAATACTGAGAGAATTAACTATGAGCTTTTTAGTCTGGGAAAGAGGAAAAATACATCATCTATCTGGAATGAATTATAAAAATATATCTGTTTATTTTGTGTGTGCATGTATAACAGCATGCTTTAAGAAATAATTACCTGGTACAAAGAAAACATAGAAAACAACATTATGAAATGATGTTTCAAAGATGTTAGTGGCCAGCTGAGAATTTCAGTTTCTGTGTTTTTAGTAGCCATAATATGGCTTTTATACTTAATGTTCTGTGGTTTTTCTAAATAAGGGTTTAAACACAAATATAATTCAGTAAACACTTTCAAAACTCATGGCTACTCTAGTCAGCATGGCAGTCAGTTTCAACGGATTTCAATTTGGCAAAAATTTTATACTCTACTCCAACAATATGGGACCTCTTTGTTTCTCTGTTCAGGGATAATTGAGCATGACCTGGAAAAGTAACACTGATTGTCTTGGGATATTAGCCTGCCAAATATGAACAGATGGAATATCAAATTTGCTCAGTTATATTCCTTGTAGGTAACTCTTTCCTTTACAAGAGAAGTTGCTTTGCCAAGGCATAAAGCAGGATACCCACATAAATCTGAATTTGAGAGATGTATGTCTTATATCTCTAATTTTTATCCCTTTTTTATATGTGTAGATGTTTTCCCTGCATTATGTAACACATGTGTACAGTACCCATGGGGGCCAGAAGAGGACATCTCCGGAAACTGGAGTTACAGTTGTGAGCTGCCATTTAAGTGGTGGGAATTGAACCTAGGTCCTCTGGAAGAGCTGCAAGTGCTCCTAACCACTGAGCCAGCTCTCTAGCTCCTTATTTTCATTTTTTTTTATGATTGCTTGTGTATAGATGATAAAATTCAACTTTAACTGAGTATCCTGTATTTTTATTTGCTGAATCTGACAGCCCTACCTACCCGTAGAAGACACATATATGAATCCCACAGTAATAACGATCTCGTGTGTAGATAACTGAGATCCTTGCCCTGGACTAAGTGGCAAGTGGGATTTATTTCATAATCTTCACAAAAAAAACTAAATCTGCAAAGATTTGCCTAATTTTATAAATGAGAAAAACCAATGTTTAGAGAAAGTAATTCACCTGTGGTCACAGAGCCTCTCTTCTGCTGTCCAAGGAAGAAACCTGGGGAAGAGTCACCAAAGTGAGGGAATTGGAAGAAAGACCCAGTTGCAGGTCACTCACTGGGCTGCAAAATCCATTGCCTACTTTCTATGGATGCCAATAGGATCATTTGGCCCTTGATTTACTGAAAATCTTAAGTCCATTCCTGAATTTTAGAAGCATGTATAGAAAAAAGGGTTTGCCATCTTCTAACCACATCAACTTTATAACTGACAAGATGTTGGAAGCTTTATTTATCCCTGAGAGAATAGACATTAAAATGTCCTGAGCCATGCTTGAGGGCATTTGCCTCTATTCTCATCACAAGGGAGGGGCAGGGGGCGGGGGGGGGGGCCGGGGAAGAGGCAGGAGCATCAGGAGGAGTACAAGGTCAGCCTTGGCTCCAGAGGCTCAACAACCAAACAAGATTTCCTTACAAACACAGTGCTGGCATCCCACTGTTTCTGACAGTCACGTTCATATACGGTTTCCACAGAGCAAAGCCATTTTCTACTTGACTGGTTTTAATACTGGGTGCTTTTAAATAAACCCTTTGCAAATGACATTTCTGCACTCTTACAGATTGCAGGACAGACACTTGCATTTGTTCATGATCTTAAGCAGAGCCTGTAATCCCAGCATTTGGGAGGTAAAGATAGGAAGATCGTAGGTTCAAGACCAGCCTGGGCTCCATGGTGAGTTCAAAGCCAGCCCTAGCCATGTTGTAAGACCGTGTCTCAAAATCTCAAAAACAAACAAACAAACAAAAAAGTGGCATGTGCAGCAGGGAATGGTGGCTCAGACCCCTAATCCCAACAGTTGGGAAGAGTCTTGGTTACTTTTCTATTGTGGTGACAAAACACCAAGACCCAAGGCAATTTATAGAAGAATAAGGGGGGGGGGGTGAGGGCTTAAAGTTTCAGAGAGTGAGAAAAGACCATCGTGGAACAGAACATAGCAGCAGGCAGCCAGGCATGATGCTGGGGTCGAGGCTGAGAGTTTACCTGATGGGCAAGCACAGGGCGGAATGAGAGCTAACAGTGGCATACCTCCTCCAATAAGACCACACCTCCTAATCCTTCCCAAACAGTTCCACCAACTGGGGACTTGATATTCAAACACAGGAGCCATGGGGCTATTCCCATTCAGACTACCACACAGGACCATTGCTACATATTTGAGGGCAGGATGGGATACATACTGTGTTCCAGGCCAGCCTAGACTATAAAGCAAGTTCCAGGACAGCCAGGGATACATAGTAAGAACCTATCTCAAAAAACAAAAAATAAAATTTTAAACATTTACATGGCTCAGCAGATGAAGGAACTTGTTGCACAAATTTGCAACCTACGTTCAATCCTTGTGAACCCTCTTAAAAATGGCGATAACCAACTCCATCAAGTTTCTGACCTTTGCATTTATGTGATGCCACAAATCCTCCAGCCACTCAATAGTTAAAAAAATGTAAGGCTTGAGTACAGTATCTGGTTTGGAAAGTGCCTTAAAAATGGGAGTAGTTATTTGCAGTTCTAGAGTTGGATTTCTTGTGTTTTTCGTATTACATTAATTTGTCTTTTATGTGTGTATGCATGCACACATGCCACGTTGTCTGGACTCACTGCACCATATTGTAGAGAATGGAGTCCAGGGTTTCACACATGACAGGCAGTCCCCTTGACTGGACCATATCCTAGCATCATTGTTATGATCGCCAGCCATTGGCATGGTGAGAATGTGATCTGAGTATTTCTCTCATAGGACCATGTTCCTAGTACAGCAGTGTTGAGGTAGTAGAACATTTAAGAAATAGAGCCTAACCTGGGAATAGCCTACTACCTATTCTACGAGAGCAGTGGTTCTCAACCTTCCTAATGCTGTGATCCTATAATATAGTTCTTCATGTTGTGGTGACCCCAACCATAAAATTATTTTTGTTTCTACTTCATAACTGTAATTTTGCTACTGTTATGAATTATAACCTGAATATCCAATAAGCAAGATATCTGATATGTGACCCCTGTGAAAGGGTCGCTTGACCCCCAAAGGGGTCACGACCCACGGATTGAGAACCACTGTGCTAGATGGCCATAGTATCTATCCCTCTAAATTGGTATCTCTATTTGTGGATTAGCGCAACTTTGAGACCTCATCGGAGATTCTTTGTGCATGAATGGCAGTACGGAAACTCAACGCCTGGCCAAAACACAGAGAATACATGTCTGTAGAACAAACAGCCACATATAGGGCCTCTATATCACAGTCCCTTCTTTCAGAACTTAGGGACCTTTGAGGAAGAGAAAGAAGAAAGAATGTAAGAGGCGGAGGTCAGGGAGGGCCAGAGTGGAAGTGTCTTCTGGGCACTCGTGGACTCAAAGCCCCTGTGGTTGAATCCAGCCAACATTCCAATATTAAGAGAGGCTCACAAGATCCCATCCTAGCTGAGGATGATGAGCTGTTGACAGTTGGTGGCTTCTGGAAGAGGGAGAGTCCATTTCCTTTAAGGGTATGGCCCCTGTTAGGGTGACCACACTCCACTAAATGGTCTGACACCCAGGAGTATTTTGGGCAGCAGAAATTGGACATGGTGGATTAGTTTAAAAGCAGAAAACAAGAGGAAGAAAACATGAAGCCGAGAGAAGATTGAAGAGCTAGGAGGAGTTAAGGGTGAATATGATTATTATTGTATGCATGTATGAAATTCTCAAGGAATTAATAAAAACGATCTTTTTAAATGAAGAGAAGAAACAAAGCCCGAGTATGGAGCTGTAGCTCAATGGTAGAACATTTAGCACACAGATGCCCTGTGTTCAAACACCAACACAGTCAAAAATAGGGAGTTGAAATCAAGGAGAGGAAAGGACAGGAAGAAGGGGGGAAAGAGGAGAGGTAGATCATGTGTGCTTATCTTGAAGGCCTTGATGCCGTTTCCACATGGCCAAGTTTACTTCTTTCAGAAGCAGGCTGTTTTAAGGTGAGGCAAACCCCCTTTGCAACTGAACAGTCTTTTCTTTGCCACACAATGCAGCCAGAATACCACAAGAACTAAGTCAACGTCAGTGCTCTGTTCCTGAACACCAGAACTGTGAACTGAATAAACCTAATTTCTTTATAAAGTCGCCAGCTTCAGGGCTTTGTCTACAGCAACATAAAGCAGATTATATGTAACCACTGTGATTAGTGTCTCACAAGAAAAAAATCATGATGTAGGCCAGGTATGGTGGCACACGCTGGAAATCCCAGCACTTGAGAAGAGAAAGCAGAAGAGTCTGTGTGGGTTTGAAGCTAAGCCTGACTGACAGAGCAAGGCCCAGGCCAGCCAGGACTATAGAGGGAAGTCCTGTCTCAAACAAACAACAAAACCAACAGGTTTATGATATAATCAGACATAACTTAACAAACAAGAAATAAGCCCAAATGACTGACCCACAACATGTGGGATGTTAATTACTCAATTTAGTTATAAAATTTACAGCACCAGAGTGTTAGGATTCAAAGTTCCACCCCACAGCTACCTGGCAACGGCCAGGTATGCCCCGCCCCACCGTTACCTAGCAACAACCAGGTAGGTGGCCCGCTATAAAAGGGGCTGCTTGCCCCTCCTCTTTCTCTTGCCTCTTGCCTCTCTTACTCTTAGCTTCTCTCTTGGGCTCTTCTCTCTCCCCCTCCACTCCCCCTTTCTCCACGTGGTCATGGCTGGCCCCTACTTCTCTACTCTCTCCCTCTCTCTTCCTTTCTCTGCTTCTACTACCTCTTTAACTCCCCTCCCCATGCCCTAAATAAACTCTATTCTATGCTGTACCGTTGTTGTCCTGGTGTGTCTGGTCCCTCGGGGAAGGGATGCCTTGGCATGGGCCCGCTGAGGCACCCCCTTCCCCCTACACCGCCCATAGAACATATTCTTATGCCGCTTTCTCCTTTTATGATCACAACACCGAGGGGTGGTAAACCACGAGTGTTGGTTTGCTGAAGGGGGTGGATGGATATAAGGGTCCTGTGAACTGGGTAAACATGCCTCATGCCTGCTAGAGTAGCACTCTATAAACCAAGCTACATTCCCCATCCCTGATTTTCTTTTTAATTTTAGAAAAATGTAACCTCTAGTTCGGCCTGGTAATAAAGGCCTGGAATACCATCTACTTAGGAGGTTGAGGCAGGAGGATTTCAAGTTCAAAGGAAGTCTGAATAAATATGTGAGAGTCTCAGGGTAAATAAAGGATAATATTTGCTTCCTGTATTGCTGAAATGTCCCTTAGTAGGCCCTTTTAAAGCGTTGCAGTACTCAGAGATAACTAGTGCTAAGTAGCATGCATGATATCTTGAGTTTAAACCTAAGACCATATATGGACTGGGACAGGCACCTCCCGGATGTACATCTTTCTGTTCACTTAGTTGAAAAATAGCCAGAAGGAACTATAAAGTCAAAGCCTTTTTTTTTTTTGGTGGTTGTTTTAAAGGGAGCACATGAGACCCACCACTAGTCAAGAAGCTATGAGTAGTTAGTGCACAATAGTGTGTGCACATGTATATGGTACTAAAAATGGGAGGGGCCTCAGCAACGGCTAGGCACCCTACCACTAAGCTAAAACATAGTTCTCTATTGTGAGACTCTCACACAATTATTCAGCCTTGCTTTGAACTTGAAATTCTCCTGCCTCAACCTCCTGAGTAGATGGGATTCCAGACCTCTATTACAAGGCCCAACCAGAATTTAAAATTTTCTAAAATTAAAAAGAAAATCAGGACTGGGGATGTAGCTTAGTTTATAGGGTGCTACCATAGTCTGCATGAGGCTTCTGGTTTGGTCCCCAGCTCTGCATAGGTGTCTCACACTTTTAGCTTCAACACTTGGGAGGTAGATGAAAGAGGATCAGGAGCTCAAGGCATCCTCATCTACTGTCCCAGGACAACAGGCGCAGAAGACCAGTATCAAAACCAACAGGTCAGGTACAGGGGTGTACATTTTTGGTCTCAGTACTTAGGAGACATAAGCATAAAGAAAGCCACAAATTTAAGGCCAACTAGGGCTACCAAGAAACCATTACCTTAAAAAAAAAAAAAGAAAGAAAAACAAACTTAAGGACTTAAAGAAAAACTCATAGGACTCCTAAAGGTGAAGTGAAAAGACAAAAGAAATATTGTCAGAAGTCCAGAGACATGCTTAATTCAGCAAGACACTAGTCAACTAAAAGGACCAGAGGAGTCAAGACAATAAGAATGGGACAAAGACAGTGAGGTGGACTGCCTGAAGATACCCACCAGGGAATAGCATCAGGGAAGGTTTTTTATTTAAAAAAATAAAATCCAAGCCATGCAATGGTGGCGGACACCTTTGGTCCCAGCACAAAAAATGCAGAGGCAGGTGGATCTCTGTGAGTTCAAGGCCAGCCTGGTCTACAGAGTGATGAGTTCCAGGATAGCCAGGGTTACACAGACAAACCCTGTCTTGAAGACAAACAAACAAACAAAACAAAATAAAAAACTTAAAAGACTGAAAAAAACTTTTAGTAAATTTGATTTTTATAAGAATGATGGCTATTATAATGGGAAAGAAAAGGAAATGCAAGAGAAAAATAAGAAATTTTTCTGAAGCAAAGAAACAGGCAGGAATTTTCAGACTAACAAAACTGAAGTGCCCAGCAAAAGGATGAAAGTGCACCTATATATAACTTTAACTTTGTAAATTTTAAAACTTGCATTTTATGTGTTATTTTATATGCTTATATGTATGAGGTCTGTCTTAGCTAGGGTTTTACTGTTGTAAACAGACACCATAACCAAGGAAAGTCTTATAAAGGAAAACATATATTGGGGGCTGGCTTAGAGGTTCAGAGGTTCAGTCCATTATCATCAAGGCAGGAATATGGCAGCATCTAGGCAGTCATGGTGCAGGAGGAGCTGAGAGTTCTACATCTTCATCTGAAGGCTGCTAGTGGAATACTGACTTCTAAGCAGCTAGAATGAGGGTCTTAAAGCCCACATCCACAGTGACACACCCACTCCAACAGGGCCACACCTCCTAATAGTGCCACTCCCTGGACCAAGCAAATGGAAGTCAAAGACAACTTTCAGGATTGGCTCTCTCCTGCCACCATAAGGGTCCCAGGGATTGAACTTAGGTTATCGGGCCTGGTTATAACACCTTTACCTACTGAGCTACTCACTGGCTCAATTTTGTAATTTTATAGTACACAAACCACAAAGAGGGTACTTGGACACATGGCTCAGTGATTAAGAGTGCTTTCTGCTCTTCCAGAAGCCTGAGGCCAGTTCCAAGCACCCATATTAGATAGTTTACAACTGCTATCACTCCAGGTCTTCGATATCCAATGTCCTCCAGCCTCTGCATCCACAATGGTGCCCATAAACTCATGCATGATGCAGGCATGTGTGTGTGTACATACATACATACACACACAACTAATCAATTGTGAAAGAAAGAAAGAAAGGAAGGAAGGGGGTAAGAGAGGGAGGGAGGGAGATAGAAAAGAAGGGAGGGAGGGAGGGAGGAAAGAAGGAAGGAAGGAAGGAAGGAAGGAAGGAAGGAAGGAAGGAAGGAAAGAAGGAAAAAGGGAAAGGAAAAAAGGAACTAAAAAGAAAGCAGCAGTAAGAGCACTTGCTACTCTTCCAGATGATCCAGGTTCAATTCCCAGCACCCACATAGAAGTCCACAAACATTTGTAACTCTAGTTACAGGTGGTCTGATATCTTTTTCTAGCATTGCAAACGTGTATTGACAGATCTGGGTAAAACAACCTTACACATAAAAATAAATTAAAAAAAAGATATGAACTTACAGGGAATTTTACTATTGTTTGCCAGAGTACCAGATTCTCCCCTAGAGTCTATGACATACGGAGCCAGCAAGCAGGCATTTGGTCCAGTTAATGGTACCAAGGATGAGTTCCATCTTGTGGGGGCAGGCTTTAAATCCACTCAGGAAGTGGTTACTTACTCCAAAAACATCTGTGCCACCAGTGTACCATGACTGAACATCTTGCCAGTCATTAGTGTGGCTTGCAGGGTTCACAACTGGGTAAGACTGTTGATAGCTTTTCTCCCCTGGTAGTGTGTGTAGAACCTTCCAGCACTATGAAAGCTAACCAGTAGAGATGACAGTTTCAGGTGATCAGGACCCTTTCCTTCTTATTCAAATAAGCCACAGGCTTCTGGTTTGTTAAACTAGAACAAAGCTGGAGCAAACCAAAGTTTGGATCCAACTTTTTAGTTGCCAGGATGTTGACTAGCAAGATTTTGTTAGTCAATGACTGACATGTTATTGTATAATCCGTATCACTTCCTATCAGTTTGATGTTTTGTTTTTAGTGAAAAATAATTATGACATAGAAGTGACTATGTCATTTTACATAGGAAGTGTGTCACAATCTCACTAAGGGGAACTTGCAAGAAGATTTAAATGGCACTTTAGGCAAGATCAACATATTTTTTCTTTTCTGTTTGTTTTCTTGTTTTGTTGTTTGAGATGGTCTGTGTAGCCCTAGCTGTGCTGGAATTCATTCTATAGACTAGGCTGGCCTCAAACTCAGAGGCCTCTGCCTCCATGGGCTGGGATTAAAGGCACGTGCCACTACTGCCCAGCCAGCATATTATTTTCTAAGAGACTTGAGGGGGGAATTCCAGTTCCTTAATTCTAATTATTTATTATTTAATTATTTTGTAGTCACATGCTAAAGATCATAGCTTTATTACTTTTATACATATCCACTATTTTCCAATATTATATTTCCAATATATATTTCCCTGCCTGTAAATATGTAACTTTACCTTACAAGCAAAATTAAGGGAAAAAAATCATCTTTTGGTTAAGTGTTGATTTGGAAACTAAAAATAAAAAAACTCCATAAAAGCACACTGTGTTTCACGTTCTTAAAAATCATATAAAGTTGTATTTGTTGTCTATCTTTCCCTAGCAAGAAAGAGAGGGTACATAAACCCCAGATTCTTGAACATTCCCAGTGCTAAAGGTGGGGTGCCAACCTATGAGCTGTTCTCTGTATCCTCTACCCTCACCCAAGTAACTCGTCCATTGGGATTGGTGATGCTTAAATAAGAATGTCCCTCATAGGCTCATAGATTTGAATGTTTAGTCATCAGGCAACAGATCTACTTGAAAAGGATTATGAGGTGTATGGCCTTGTTGGAGAAGGTGTGGTCTTGTTGGAGACAGTATATCACTGGGAGTGGGCTTTGGGGTCTCAAAAGCCAAAGCCAGACCCAATGGCTTTCTCTTCCTGCTGCCTGTGGATCCCAATGTAGAACCCTCAGCTCCTTCTCCAGCACCACGTCTTCCTGTGTACCACCATACTCCCTGCTATGATGACAATGGACGAAACCGCTGAGATTGTAAGCCAGCCCCAATTAAATTGTTTCAAGAGTTGTCATCATCATGGTGTCCCTTAACAGCAATAGAACAGACACCGAGACAGCATTGATCTTGATTGCCAGCCAGAATCAGGTGATAAAACCCTATTGTTGAAGACAACACACATGTCGGTCGCAGAACACAGAGAAAGCAAGGTGGAAGTTTCCTTCTTGCTGTCTGGCTTTCATAGCACTGGGAGGTATGATGCATGCTGTTCAGGGGAGCATGAGGGGAGCCATTGAGAGCCTTATTCCACTGTGAACTCTGCAGGCTGCACTAGTGACTGTCCAGGAAAGGTGTACCCTCTAGCACAATGGTGGCGGCCCTGTTATGGAGGCAAACAACTGCTTTCTTATTGGGCTTGTGACCTGCCTCACAGGAAAGAATGTGTGCCTGATGATGTAAACAAGGTGATAATTCCCCTTTCTGTTTAAGCAAAAATTTTAAAAATATTTATTTATTTATTTATTTATATGTACATGAGTTGTCTGTCTTCACACAGACCCAGAAGGGGAAGGCAAATCCTATTACAAATGGTTGTGAGCCACCATGTGGTTGCTGAGAGTTGAACTCAGGACCTCTGGAACAGCAGCCAGTGCTCTTAGCCAGCGAACCATCTCTCCAGCCCCTGTTTAAGTAAATTTAAGTTGTTCGTGGCTTAGGAGATTACAGTGTTGGTTTGATGAAAAGATCTGTTGCGCCTGCCAAACTGCTTTCTAAATATTTCTATTTGTATTAATTATTTTGATAAAACATCATGAGCAAGACAACTTATAGAAGAAAGATTTATTTGGGCTTATGGTCCCAGCGAGTTATGGTCCATAAAGGTGGGGAAACCTGGCAGCAGGTAGCAGACGCGGAGGCTGGAGCTAGAAGCTGATCTGAGAGCTCATACCTTGAGCCACAAGCATGAAACAGGGAGCAAAGTGGAAATGGCACGAATCTCGGAACTCTCAAAGCCCATTCCTGAGAGGCCAAAGTTTTTAAGTTCAGACTCCATTTTAGAGAACCTGACCTAAGTTTGAATTCAGGTAAACTAACAGGCTGGTACCTAGCATTAGTTTCCAAGTTGCTCCCCAACAAAACCCAAGCCTAACTCCAGTTTCTAGGCTAATCCCCAACAAGACCAGTGTCTCCAGGTTATTCCCCCAACAAACCTGCACCCCCAGGTTACAAGCCCACCCCCCTACCCCTGCCTAACAACCACCAATGCAGAGGGGAGCAGAAATTAAGTTTATGATAGGACTCCCAGCACTGGACAATTATGTTAAAGGCCACAGTAGCTTTCCAATTAGATGCTTGCAGACGCATTCCCTTCTTGCTGCTTACTATAAAGCCTTGCCCCAATAGAAATTCGGGGCTCCTCTCTCCACCAATACTGTCCTGTGTGATGGAGGTGCTTGGGGGTGGGGGAGGGGAGGCTGAACTAGCTCAAATAGAATAAAGACCTGCTGTGAGTTGCATCAGATTGACTCTTGTCTGTTTTGGAGGAATCACTAACATTTCCCTGGCATAACATCTCCAATTACTTCCTCTAATAAGGCCACTCTTCCCGTGTCCCCAAACAGCACCACTAACTGGGACCAAGTGTTCAAATGCCCAAGAGGATGGGACCCCTTGTTCAAACCACCACCATGTCCATACTCGCAGGTTAGTGCTGCTCTTAGTTTTGGCCACAGAAGTTTCTTTTGTAGTGGGCACAGTTACTGCAAAGACTCACAACTGGTTCAAGCGCTGGGGGTGGGGACATTTTTTCCCCAGCCCTGCAAAGGAGAATAACTCCTCAAATGTGCTTATGAAAACAACCCTAGGGTCTGGAGAGATGTCTCAGAGGTTAAGAACAGTGTGTGTGTGTGTGTGTGTGTGTGTGTGTGTGTGTGTGTGTGTGCTGGGGCAAGAGAGGATAATTGGGAATGAATACAATCAAAATATATTATGCCATGATAAACAGGTATGAAATCATAAAAAGTAAAAAAAAAGAGAAAAAAATGAAAAAGAAACAGGAAAGAAAATGAAATTGACTTGAACAGGAATTTACAGGGGAACACAGCTGGAAAGTCCAAAGGTCAGAGGCTTAAAGAAAGGTTCGGTTCGGGGTCCAAGCGATCTAAACAAATCCTGATTGTTCCATTGATTTCCATTGATTGTTCCATTACCTCATGGTTTATTTCCAGAAGTTTGTAGGCCTGCGGGATTTCACACAGAAAAGACAAACTCTCAAAACTCCCACGTGTCCTGTCACTGACCTTGGTTGCCCTGATTGAGGTCCTGTGTTCATATAAAGCACCAGACACCAGAATGTGTGTGTGTGGGGGGGAGGGGGTGCTGATGGGGAAAGCTGAGAGAGTTTACTCTTGACCTGTGTAGGGTGCTTCAGAGATTTGAAACAGTGTTAAGAAGAAAGGAGAGAGGAATCCTATAATCTATAATCTATCTAAATGCCTCAGGGACTGGGGCTGTTTCTCAATAGTAGAGCGCTTACCCTATAGCTTAATCCCCAGCACACCACACACACACACACACACACACACACACACACACAACTTTTGCTTTAAGTCTCACAATATATAATGTCTTGAAGCTATCTCTCTACCCCAGTGCTCAGGCTCAAAACCAGAGCCTCAAACACATTAGGAAAGCACTGAACTACCGAGTCTCTATCTCTGCCCTCGGGATTTGGAGGCAGAGTCTCACTGTGTAGTTCACACTGACTTTGAACTCACTGACCTGAAAAAAAAGTCATCCTGTCTCTGCCTTGAGATCACTCACTTCCGTGCCAGAGTAAGCAGCAAGAAGTGGACCTTAGAACAGGGGCAGTGTTGTGACAGAGACCAGGGAACTAGGATCCCAAGAACGGCCTTATTTTTAGGTTGGCTCCCCACAATTTCATCTTTTTGGGAAAGGAAAAGAAACAACCCATCATCACCCACATACCACACCAGGCATGTCCTACTGTATTATTCACTGTTGGACTTGGGAGTCTGAATGGATTCTTCTACAGCGGTGTCTCAAGACCCTCCTACTGCTTCGACCTTTTAATACAGTTCCTCATGTTGTGGTGACCCCCAACCATAAAATTATTTTCATTGCTACTTCATAACGAGTTTTGCTATGGGTTTGAATAGTAATGTAAATATCTGTGTTTTCTGATGGCCTTAGGTGACTCTTGTGAAAGGATTGTTTAATCTCCCAAAAGGGTGGCCACCCTCAGGTTTAGAACCACTGTGAATGCCTTTCACAATTTAAGCCCTCTTAGATTTTTCCTGAGACTGGAGATGTAGCTTAAGGGTACAGTGCCTGCCTAATCTATGCAAGGCTTGGATTCAGTTCCTAGCACCTGAAATGAAGGGGAAGGAAGAAATTCTTTCTGGATGCAAGGTAATAATGATATTGTAATTTGACATTGATATTTAAAACAGTACTGTGTTTTGAACCACTAAGGAAAGCCCCCACATTCTACTTCTTGGGAGAAATCACTTTTGGATTGAGTATAAAGTATATTGAGGATAAAGTAGTTACATTACTTAGCAGGTGGATTCAGGGGGTCTCCATCCCCGACTCTGTCCACTGATCCCTGCTTGGAGTAAGATCAGAAAACTAAATTTCAGCCCAGTGTTGCACACGCTTTTAATCGCAGCACGTGGGAGGCAGAGTTCCAAGCGGAACTGGGTGAGTTCAAGGCCAAGCCTGGTCTACACTGTGAGTTTTGCGGCAGCCAGAACTACATAGTAAGACCCTGTCCTCGAGGAAAGAAAGAAAGCTAAAGCTACTGCGTGTGTTAAATAAAAGAGGGCACAAGAGTTACTCATACATTTTGGACATTGCTGCTGCCTGAGCAGGAAGCTGCGAGGCGATAAGGGATGACTAAGGCCTCTGCTCAGGCTCCCTGTGGGAAAACACGTGAAGGCATGAGCAGCTCAACCAAAACCAAGCCTTGACTGTGCCTGGTCTGTTTAACAGCATTCTGAAAGGCCCAAGAAGTTGCCTCACAGCTGCGAAGAGGGGAGAGCCTGTGCCTGTACCATTCTCAGCATCTGTCTCAGCTCTCGGTATCTGTGGATCCTCGTATGTTTCCTCTCCTTGGTGTCCGATGGGAACCCCGTGCCTCCCACTACAGGCGTTAGCCCTTGCTCTAATGTCATTTAGGGAACCCACACCTGAAGCAAAGTTGGGAATAAGTGTGACAGGGTGAAAGACAAGCCGGAACACAATAGTAGACTGGCAAAATGCTGGGAACTAAACTCTCTTGTGATTGCTACCAAGGTTAGACGGTCTGGTCTGTGGTAAACATTGTCTTAAAAATCCTTTAGATGATGTGGAGGAAGAAAATGGCTACCTAGTAGAAAAGTCTAATTATTTTGTGAGAGTGTGTGTGCTTGTGATGTGTATGAGTATGTGTGTAGTGTGTGTGAAAGCCAGAGGGACAACCTAAGGTCCCATTGCTCACAAGTTGTTCACCTTGTTTTTAAGACAGGGTCTCTCATTGACCTGGCCAATGAGGCTAGACTGGAGGCCATGGGCTCCAGGGACCTGCCTGTCTCTATCTACCCAGCCCTGGGATTGCAAGCACCTAATACCAACCTAGCTGTTTGATGTGGACTTCAGGGAATCAAACTCAGATCCTTGTGCTTGAAAAACAACCATTTTGTGGCTTGAGCTGTCACCCCAGGTCTTTTATTATTTTATGTGTATGGGGGTTTTACCTGCATATATATCTGTACACCGTGTCCATGCATTGCCCACAATGTCAGGAGAGAGCTTTGGGCCCCTTGGAACTGGAGTTGCAGATGGTTGTGAGCTGCCATGTAGAATGCTGGGAACTGAACCTCTGTCCCTTGAAAGAACAGCGGGTGCTCTTAACCTCAGAGCCATCTCTCTAGTCCCCTGACTATTTCTGAGGCAAATGTAAATCTGCCTAGAGGAAATGGAAACCAGAGCTTGGACTTGGGCAGTGTGCACCCTGCAGGGCTTTTCCCAGGAGCTGACCACTTCTGATAGTTCTGGCCTTTAGGGATGAGCTCTCTTGAGAACCAGTGCCTGCCAAGATTAACTTCCTTCTATGTTCCTCAGTTTACAGACAGGGCTGATCTCCAATAAGAGGCTTTTAGTCCATCATCTGGAAGGGCATTCTGCATCTGATGTTCCTCTACCTTCTGTGCTCACCAGCCTCTGGGGCTCACAGCAGCCCTTCTACTTGCCTAATCTCTGGGAGAAGGGCCTGTCTAGGTGACATCCTCAGACGCTCTGGACTTCCCTGACCAGCTTTCTAAAGCAAATGCGATTTGATTTCTGGATTTAAACTAGAGGCTGGCGAGTGGGTGTACCTGCCAAACCCAAGACTTAGCTTCTTCCTAAGTTCTCTCAAGGATCAGTTTCTCCTGCCTCAGGAAGTCAAGGGTCCCTCTCTCCTTTCTTTTCTATTTCTCTCTTTTTCTTTTCATATCTCATGGAACCCAGCCTGGCCTCAAACTCACTATGTGGCCGAGGATGACCTTGAGTTCCAGATCTTCCTGCCTCCAAGTCTTAGTGTGTTCTTCAGAGCTGACTTCTTCTCTCGGCATATCTCGAGAGCCTTTTCTGACAGCAATTCCGATTAGAAAGAAACAGTCAGTGTACCTAGGGTAATGAACTTGTCTTGGGACCATCTCTGGCTCCTAACCCCCAGACTCCGTCCTAACTGCCTCTAACTCCACACAACTCTAGGGACAGTTGTTTTTGCTTTATCTTTTCACTATTTTGACCTTGACTTCAAGATTCCGAGCAAGTAAGCGCCCGCTTCATTTCCCAATCTTTGGCTCACCCTGGCTTTGTTTCTAAGGCCCTAGGGATTATAATGCCCTCCCAGTTCCCCAGGAAGGTGGCTGCCTTCTCTGGCTTATTAACTAGATTTGTCATCATCTCACATGCCATACTTCCTGGGCCTGGAGCCACTTGGCGGCTCCCCCAGCAGAGGCATTTCAACACTAATCTCTTCACTTGGGGCTTGTAGCAAGTAATCACTTAACCATCATTTTGAAGTGTTTAGTAAGCAGAAAACTTCACATCTGCACGATTAACTTGTTGTACAACCTTGTGATGTTTAATATTGCCGGTCAACTGGAAAAGATCTAGAATCACTGAAAACAAAAGCTGGCATGCCTATGAGAAACTAAATAGCTGAAGTGTGTCGATGTTGTAAGACCCGCTTTAACCGTGGGAGGCACCGTCCCATGGGCTGGAACCCTAGTCGACGTTAAAGGAGAAAGTTAACTGGTCACTATCTGCTGGCTGCCCCACTGCATGAGGAGACACCGTGTGACTAGTTGCCTCAAACTCCTGCTACCACGGCTCCCACCAGGAACTGTCTGCTCAAACTGTGAGCCAGGCTATACCCTCTGTCCTGTAGGCCGTTTTTGTCATGAATTTTCTCCCGGTAACAAGACAAACAGCTAATACAAATTATTGTTGCTGAGAGATCGGGCCATTGCGGCAATAAACTGGATCATGTGGTTCTTAGGCTGGCGTTGGGGTCTGTCTGGGGTAGAAGAGTTTGCAGCCATGCACAACAAAAGCCCCAAAGTGCTAAAAATCAACCTTAAAGGGGTCATTCCTATGGGAACTTGGAAGACAAGAAGGCGGAGAGAAATGTTTAACAGTCAAGGTTGGGTTCCTGAGGTTTCATAGGCGGAACAATGACTTTGCTGAGCTAGAGACCATTCATGTTGCGTTCTAGTTTTAAAAAGGAGAGAAAAGAGAAATCTCTTTGCAAACTTGGCATGGTGGTGCATGACTACACTCGGCACTTAGGAGGTAGAGAGGCAGGCAGATCTCTGTGAGTTCAAGGCCAGCCAAGAGCTACATAGTAAGACCCTCTAAAAAAGGGAAAGGGGGTGTGTGTCAGCATTCTGCCCATGGCCCAAGAACTTGAATGAGGCTGAATACGGGAATGATAGGCTAGTTTCTTTGGTGGAGAAACTTTTCAGATAGCATACGGCTCAGTCTTTGGCACAGTTGTTTCTCCGTGCTCTTCTCCAGGTCTACAAGGAAAGTAAAGAAAGAATAAATGTGTGATGTCCAATCAGGGAAGCTGTGTGAGCAAAGAGAGAATGTGTCAGCAAAGTATCTGTAACTGTTATGGGGAAATCTCGCTCCCTTCATGGATACAAAAGATACCTGAGGGCGAGACTCTGCCTATGAGGGTCACCAGCGTGTGAAAGGCAGGTTTATATGAGGGAACAGAGAGGGAATCACTGAGAAAGTCACAGGAAGTCCTCTCAAAGACATCTACCTAGAAGGTGATTCTGCGGATTATCCTTTAGCTCACTGACCAGCTCTTAGTCCTGGGGACCACTCCATCTCTCACTAATGAGACATCAGGTAATGAGACAATCCCTCACCAGGAGGCATGGGCCATGCCCTCCTTAAACAGACCTGACCTTATGGTTCATGTGGACAGGTGTTCTCTTCTACTCTATTTGGTGTGAAGTGGTGAAACCAAGTATGGAAGCCTAACTTGGTCTTGAACCCACTTTGTAAACAAAGATAATCTTAGACTTCTGACCCTCTCCCCTCCACCTCCTGGGCAGTTGGATTACAGGCATGCACTACCTCCTCCAGCCAGGGGGGACGAATTCCTTTCTTTGAAGATAAATTTTGGATTATTTGTTTCTTGCTGGTAAATTCAGCCTTTCTGCTTTCTGGATCCTTTTTGGTAATTTATATTTGTCTTGGTCATCCAAATCTTTAAATTCACAGGGATAAATGGGGACACAGTATCTAAAGGGACTTGCCACCTTGCCATCCTGGTTTTGTTTGGCATGCCAATGTGCCTTTTTTCTTTATGACTTATAGTTGCCAAAGGCTTTCTATGTTCTGATCTTATCAGAACACACAACCTAGGTCTTCTGCTTTGGATTTTCTATTTGATATTATCTATTTCACTTTATTAATTCCTTCCTTCTCATGTTTGCTATTCCCTTTCCAGGGGTAAAAGCCAAGTTCATTTACTTTTTAGTCTTCACTGCTTTCCAACATCTGGAATTAACATTGCAATTTTCTCCCTCATAAACAATGTTGTTATGTCTGAGTTTGGGATGCTTTGTTCTGTTTGTGGTTGATTTCCAGATAATTCTATTGACCCTCCCTGTGGGAAACATAATTCTTTACTTCACCGATGTTAGACCTCACCATGTGACTGGCTTTAACCAGTAAAACACTAAAAAAATAAAGTCCACTGTAGGGCTTCATTATCTTTCATCAACAGTTGAGGGATAAAATGAAGGGGTTTGCCCATGCACATGTGGATGCCAGTAGTTGATGTTAGGGGTCTTTCATGACAGCTCTCCACATTAAAAGTTTTAAAAAGCTGGGCATAGAGGCAGGCGCCTTTGATCCCAGCTCTTAGAGGTAGACAGATCTCTGAGTTCAGTGCCAGCCTGGTCTATATGGAAAGTTCCAGGACAGTCAAGACTACAGAGAGAAACCCTGTCTCAAAATAAATTAGCTAATTACTAAAAATGTAAAATAAAAAAAAAAAGAGAGACAGTGTCGGCAGGATTTTCCCTGTCCAATTACATTAGTGCAGAGGAGGCCTGTGATTGGACAGGGAAAAGGAAGGCAGAACTAAGAGTCGCAGAGAAGGGTTGCACAGGAAAGAGAGGGAGAGGAGAATGGAGGCCATCGTGGTGATGATTTCATAAGGTTAGCACAATTGGGATAAAGCTTTTATCATTATTAATTGGCTCTAAAATTATTGTATTAGCATCCTGTAAATTGTGATTTTATTGATACAAAAATCTGATTGGTTAACCATAATCATAAGTTTTAAGAGTTTTGATTCTACTGGGTAATGAGGTGTTGAGATGACTGACTGAGGGGTGTGTGGGGCATTGGTGGTAGCAAGAGGAACTGGAGGGGGCCGCTGGAGAGATGGCAGGCAGAGGGACTGACGAGTGAGATGGCCTGTTGGGAGTGCTGTGGTCTGCTGGTTCATTTTTTAATATTTCCTGAAACAAGACAGTGTCTCGGCACGGGCTGAGCATGACCCTGAGCACACGGTGCTGACTTTTTGAAAACACAGTCTCTCCCTCTCCTGCTCAGAGTCGAGTTATGGACACATTGACACATTCAGCCACACTAGCAAGTAAGTCCTGGGGATCTGAACTCTGGTTTTCGTGCTTATAACTTTATAGGTCGAGCCTTCTCCCCAGGTCTAATTATACCCCATTTCCCTCCCGCTCTACACCAGCCTGTTCCAGACGTGGATGTTCCTTCAGCCTGCATGCCACATGATATACGTAGCAGTGAGAGTGGCAGCCGGCCTATGATCTATTGAGTAGGAACTCACTTGGGCCCAGCAAGATGGCTTGGCAGGTAAAGGTGCTGGTGATCCAGTTTGATCTCTGGGTCCCCCGTGGTGAATGCAGAGACCTGACTCCCATAGGTTGTCGTTTGTCCACACACATGCCTACCAATAAATAAATAAATGAAATGTTAAGAAGTAACTGTTATTACACACTTCTTACAGAGCCTTAAATACACACACACGTGTGTGTGTGTGTGTGTGTGTGTGTGTGTGTGTGTGTGTGTGTTACTCTGTTTTGGGTGGGGAGGGTTATTGGAGATGAATCCAGGTCTTGGGTGTACACACCCACTGACCCACACCTGCAGCCTTCCTGAGTTCAGGTCTTTCTTTCCTTCATTTTTTTGAAAGACAGCATAACACTGTGTAGCCAAGGCTGGTTTCTAATGTCAATCTTCCTGCCTCAGCCTCCTGTCCACTATGCATTTCTAAATTAGAGCAACGGGGCTAGAGAGATGGCTCAGCAGTTATGAGCACCGTCTGTTCTTGAAGAGGACCAGAGGCTAGTTCCCAGCACCCATATGGTGACTCACGGCTGTCTGTACCTCCAGTTCCAGGGCATCTAACACCCTCTCTTGGCCTCTCTGGACACTGCATACATGTGGGCAGAGACATATATGCATTCAAAACACGCCTGCACATAAAAGATAGAATAATAAATAATAGTCAAACCAAACAAAAATATCTTCCTACACAGTCAAAATAACATTTTCTTTATTAAATTTTTAGGTTATTATGCAAAGTAATGGGTTTTACTGTGCCATATCCTCATCTAATAAAATTAATACTATTTTTTAAATTACCTAATACTTTTAATACATATTTAATATCTCTATTTTGTTCTTAAATGTCTTTTTTTTTTTGAGACGGGGTCTCACTGTGTCCATGACTGGTTTGTAACTTGTTATGTAGACCAGAAATCCACTTCCCTCTGTCTCCAGAGCGCTGGGATTAAAAGTGAGCACCACAACGCCTGACTTAAAATATTTTGTCTTTTTTTTAATATTTATTTATTTATTTAATGTATGTGAGTTCATTGTTGCTGTCTTCAGATACACCAGAAGAGGGCATCCAATCCCATTACAGATGGTTGTGAGCCACCACGTGGTTGCTGGGAATTGAACTCAGGACCTCTGGAAGAGCAGCCTGTTCTCTTAACCTTTGAGCCATCTCTCCAGCCTGTCTTTTTTTTTTTTTAAAGAGTGTTTCAAGATGTATTTATTTTTATTTTATGTGTATGGGAGTTTTGGTTGTGTGTGTGTTTGTGTGTGTGTGTGTGTGTGTGTATACACAACATGCATACTTATTATCTGTGAAGGCCAAAAGAGAACATTGGATCCTCTAGAATTGCAATTATGGATGGTTGTGAACCACCATGTGGATTCTGGGGATTGAACTTGGGTCCTCTAAAAGAAGAACAAGTGATCATAACCACTAAGCCATCTCTCCAGCCCCTCAAATGTCATTTATAATTGCTTTCTGCAGACTATGAACAAGGCCACTATCCTAACTATGACTTTAAATTATCATTTTACCTATAATGGTGTCTTTCTTCATTGATGGGGTCTTACTATGTAGCCCTGATTGGCATGGAACTTGCAGTGTAGACCAACGCTCAAGGCAGAGGCAGGCAGATCTCTGTGAGTCTGAGGCCAGCCTGATCTATACAGCAAATGCGGCACCTGTGGCAGTTGATGGCCTTAGCACCATTATTGGTGTCAGCCGTTAGATCTTGTTTGAGCCATACAGTCTAAAGTGCACACCGTCACGCATCTGTGTTTTAGCCAAAACTACTGAACTTGAATGTAACTAAATTATCATTGAGATGATTTTATTGAATGAACTTATTGAAATGAAAGAGAGGATTTAGCTTAACATCTATGTGGAGAAACAGACAAGCCTAAAAGAGGATATATTCTTCAAGAAAATTGGCCTGGTTTCCTTAGAAGATCATCCGTATAAGTTTTAACGTCATTTGATAATCCTTGCTTAAGCCAATAATTGCACTGAGACAGTCGTAATGACATAGAACTATTAGCTCAGTGTTGGGAGCTAGAGGCCAGAGGATCAGGAACTCAAGGCTGGCCTCCACTATGCAGCAAATTCAAAGCCAACCTGGGCTACATGAGACTCTGTCTCAAAAACCAAACAACAGGGCTGGGGGTGGCGATGAACTGACAGAGTTCTTGTCCATCATTCATGCAGCCTTAAGTTTAACGCTCAGTATCTTGTTCATCGGGTTTTATAATACATATCTATAATCACAGCACTTGGAAGGTGCAGGCCAGAGTATCAGAAGTTCAAGGTCAGTTTATGGGCAGCCTGGTCTTCATGAGACTATCTCAAAACAAACAAAAAACAGACTGCCTGGGACTTGAGGGGTTGCTAAGAAGTGAAGAGCACTGGCTACTCTTTCAGAGCATCAGGATTCAGTTCCAGCGTCTCACCTGGCAGCTCACAACTGCCTCTAACTCTAGCTCCCTTAACGTGTCCCTTTTTCCAGTGACCCAAAGAATGGAGAGCCACAGGTCCCCTTAGCTCTTGGAAAAAGCCACCACTGTTGTCACCCTTTTCAAATGACCAAACTACTTTCACCGGATGTAATCCTTGAGTCAAGGATAATGGATTGATCTCTGGAGTATAAACATCACACCACAGGGGGAAAAAAAATCAGGCAAGCAACCATAAAATAACATAGATAATATCTCCTTCCAGCAGACAGGCTTCTTAGGTGTCATACAGAGTGAGTTAGTCACAAGCCGGGGGTGATAACTCATACTTGTAATCCCAGCACTTGGGAAGCAGAGACAGGTAGATGATGGCTTCGAGGCCAGACTGACCGACACAATAAGATTGCCTCAAAAAATAAAATAAAATAAAATAAAATAAAAAAATCAAGGACTCAGGATATATCCTGGTGTTAGAGCAGTTGCCTATCAGGTGCCTGGGTTCAATGCCCAGCATCTCAAAACAGACAAACAAGACTAGCTACACACCCCCAGTGACTTACAATCCTTTGGGATTAGTCATTTAGTTAATAAACACAATAACACAGTAAATGAAACCATCAGTGACGTGTTAGAATAGTGGCTCTCGTCTGGACATAGCACACCAGGCCAAAGCAGTTCCACGAGTAAGATGTTTTACTGGGGACAAAGAGGGGAGAGAGGGGAAGACAAAGGGGAAAAGAGAAAAAGGGGTGAAAGTGGGGAAAGGTCTCTCTTTATATACTCTGTGACGTAATCTGTTCACAGGTGAGTGTGGGAAGTGGGCTTCTAGGAAGGTATGTGGTAGCCATAGGAACAGGTGACACCTACGTGTGGCATCCTAAGTTAGGAGCCGATCTTCAAAACTGTCTTTTGATGCCAGCAATAGGTACCACTAAGGTCAGGAAGGAGGAATCCTTCCTTTCTGTAGAGGGCTTGAGCTCTAGAGCTGTAGTTGGATTACAGCTCTGCAGGCTGGTAGGAGTTTGGGTATTTTGAGACGGTCTGCTCTGTAGGACCGGTGTGGTGGTTTGAATGAGAGTCACTCCATTGGATCAGAGATGTTAATGCTTGGTCTCTAGTTGGTGGTGCTGTTGGAGTAGGTTTAGGGAGTGTGGCCTTGCAGGACGATGCATCGTTGAAGTTTCAAAGCCACACATCATTCCCAGTTCATTCTCTGCTTCACACGTATGGTTCAAACTGTGAGCTTCTACTTCTGTCTCCCCTGTCTGCTGTCTACTGCCATGGTGTCCCTACCATCGTGGATCCCAACCTTAGGGAACCATAGACTGAATAAAATCTTTTTTTTTATTATTAAGTAGCCTTGGTCTTGAGTCTTGGTGTTTTGTCACAGCCACCATAAGAAAAGTAACTGATATAATCAGGTTGGCCCTGAACTCACTACATAGCCCATGGCAGTCTTGGGTTTGCAATCCATCCACCTCCATTTTCTAAGTGACAAATGGGATCACAGAAATGTGCCACCACACCCAGATGAAGTTTGTTGTTTGAAGGCGAAAGGATAGCACCCAGCCCAAGGGGCTCCACCTGTAGGAGAGGGCAGAGACCTACTTAGGACTGTGGCCAGGTGGTGGTGGCACATACCTTTAATCCCAGCACTCGGGAGGCAGAGGCAGGTGGAGCTCTGTGAGTTCGAGGTCAGACTGGTCTGCACAGTGAGTTCCAGGTCAGCCAAGGCTATAGAGTAAAACTCTATTTTGAAAAACAAACAGAAGAAGAAGAAGAAGAAGAAGAAGAAGAGGAGGAGGAGGAGGAGGAGGAGGAGGAGGAGGAGGAGGAGGAGGAAAACAACAACAACAACAACTTTGAATAGTGGTTCAAGGCTGGATGAGGTGGGCTCTTAAGCTTTTGAACTCCAGGCTAAACGGTAAAATGGAACTTTGTAAATAGGAACTACTGTTTTCTCACAAAAGGAGGAGGAGGAAGCGATTCATGCCAGCTTCTTTTTCCTCTTTTCTTTTAAGGCACACATAGTCCAGGATGGCCTCAAAAACAAACAAACAAACAAAAACAAACAAAAACCCAACCAAACAACCAAAAAGCAAAACACAAATGAAACAAACAAAAACCCCACTCGGTAGCTAAGGATGAGAAACTGCTCCCTCCTCCCCCATATCCAAACATGGGATTACAGACAGGGAGCAAGGGTTTGATTTGCTTTGCTTTTTGAGACAGTCTTGCTCTGTATACCAGGTTGGCCAGGACTTCACGATGCAGACAAAGCTAGCATTGAGCTTCAGTTAATCCTCCTGCCTCTACCTCCCAACTGTTGTGCCAAATTCTTAAATTTAAGTTCAAATTAAGTAAGTGCCCAGGCTCAGAAACGTATCTTCCTATGTTCTAAGTCAATGATGATTAATAAAAAGGATTACTGAAAGAATATGAACTGTAAAGCCACAGAAAAGCAGTTTGCTTCTCTCTGCATTAGACTCACAAGCTCTGATACCCGGAGCCACCAGAGGGTGTGGCTACTTCCTAGTTGAGCAACTGGGTACTATTTGGGGCAAATCATTGGTCACACAAGTTCCATCATGAGATAGAAGAGGAAGCAATGTTTAATGTCATTTTGGTTTAGTTTTTAATAACAGGACAGGGTAGGCATTGTGCAAGAGCACAAGATATGAAATCAGAAGACCTCTCTGAGCTAGTCCCTGCCAACTTCTCAGAACTATGTGACTTAAGGAGGACCTACCCACTCAACCAAACCAAACCAAACCAAACCACAACAGCACATCTCCCTGTTATCTATAAATAAGAACACCTTCCTGACCCAGTTTGAAGGGAATTTACATGGAGGTGCTATGTACAGAATGTTAACACTTCATGTTCAGAAGATGCCCAGAATTCTTTAGACCCCATTCTCATTTCTTTTATAAGTGGGGAATGCTGAGCGACCCTATCCTGCCCTTCTGTTTGTCAGATCTCCCAGCATATTAGACTTGATGGATAATGGAAACATAAAATCATCACAAAGAGTCAAATTCCCCCATTGGCAACCTGGTAACTCACTTATAAGAGATCTTAATTTTTTTTTTTTTTTGGTTTTTTTTCTAGACAGGGTTTCTCTGTGTAGCCCTGGCTGGCCTGGAACTCACTCTGTAGACCAGGCTGGCCTTGAACTCAGAAATCCTCCTGCCTCTGCCTCCCAAGTGCTGGGATTAAAGGCGTGCGCCACCATCGCGCGGAGATTTTAATTTTTAAAAGATCTTTGTATTAATTCTTTGAAAGTTTCATGCAATATATTTTTAAAGATTTATTTATCTATTTTGCATATATTGTATATGAGTGCTCTATTCATGTACACGTACATTCAAGAAGAGGGCATCAGATCCCATCACAGATGGTTGTGAGCCACCATGTGGTTGCTGGGAATTGAACTTAGGACCTCTAGAAGAGCAGCCAGTGCTCTTAACCACTGAGCCATCTCTCCAGCCCCCAGTACAATATCATATCATAATAATCATATTCACTCATCTCCATTCCTCACCCTAACTCTTCCCACGTCTACCTCACCTCCACTCCCAACCTCGTGTCCCCATTTTTGTTTGTTTTGTTTTCTTTTTTGTAAACAACCCACAGTGTTCTATTTGTGCTGCCCATGTACTTCTGGATGTGTGGCTACCTGCTGGAGCATAATCAACCTTGGGGGGGGGTGGTGTCCACACTCTTAGAGAAAACAGACTTCCTCTCCCAGAAACCATCAACTGGCCATAGCTCCTCAGTTTGGGTGCTGCCACTTGTGAACCATTTCCCACTCCACCCTAGAATCTCTCAACGGGCTTGATCCAGCGTAGGCAACATGGCTGCCATGGGTACAAGAATGCAGCAGTCCTGCGTGTTCAGAAGATGCCGTTTTACTCTGGTCCCCTCCCCCCTTCTAATTCTTACAGTCTCCTACCTCGTTGGTGGGCTGTGTGTGATCCAGATGTCCCACTTGAGACTGAGCGCTCTCTGCTGACACGTTCTTTCCACTCTGACATCTTAGGAGTTTCTTTGTTAACCATCCTGCCCTGTACAAAGCAACACCTCAGATGAGATCTGAGTGCTGCACTAATCCACGAGCAGAGAAAGATGAAATTAGAGAGCGTTTTGACACTATGTCCATAGAGTAGAAAACTGCATGTGCTTCTTCCTGTAGTCAGGCCTTACATCCAACCAGAGAGTGCTTGGTTACCCCTGTAATTTTTGTGCCACTATTGTACCTATGGGTACATCTTGCTTATTGTAATTCATAGAATTCACAGCTGGATATGATTTGATGTCTGTGGACTGGAGAGATGGCTCAGCAGTTAAGAGCACCAACTGCTTTTCCAGAGGTCCTGAGTTCAATTCCCAGCAACCACATGGTGCCTCACCACCATCCAAAATGAGATCTGACGCCCTCTTCTGGGGTGTCTGAAGATAGCTACAGTATACTTACATATAATGAATCAATGAATCTTTGGGATGGAGTGAGCGGGGCTGGAGAGAAGAAAAAAGTGTTTGAAGACAGCTACAGTGTACTTACATATAATAAAAAAATAAAATCTAAAAAAAAAAAAAAGACTTGATGTCTTTCCCTCACAATAGCCTACATAGAATCTTCCAGTCAGTGAGAGCTCAGGTAGGGAGCTTCCTGGTCCATACCGACTTGATTTCTCCATATCCTGTGAGCAATGCGTCTGATGTCTCCAGCAATAGACCTTACTATCAAGTTTTCCTAGGCAACAAGGGCAACTGCAATAGCTTGCATGTATTGTTTTGGGGGCATCTCCAAGATGCCTCTGACCAACAACTTAGAGAAGATACCCCAAACCCAGTACGGGGCTTTTTATTAGCAGCTTAAGTGCTGGGAGGAACACAGCCCACCCTGTGTAGTTTAACTCTAATCAAACTCTACCATGGCCGGGCGGTGGTGGCGCACGCCTTTAATCCTAGCACTTGGGAGGTAGAGGCAGGCGGATTTCTTAGTTTGAGGCCAGCCTGGTCTACAGAGCAGAGTTCCAGGATGGCCAGGGCTATACGGAGAAACCCTGTCTCGAAAAAACCAAAAAAAAAAAAAAAAAAAACCCTACCATGTGATATAAAATAGTAGGCTTCCATATGACCTTTTCAAATATCCTTAGTGTTAGGTATCCCTCTCCTCCCATCCTTCTGCTCACTAAAACCTCCCTCCCCCAACTACCTCCTCCCCTGACCCCTTTATATAGCTTGTGCTGTTATTTCATTTTTATTTATGAATGCACACGTGGGGGGTATTCTTGGGGCACAATGCGTTTGTGGAGGTCAGAGGACAATTGGCAGGAGTCAGTTCTCTCCTACCACAAGGATCCTGGAACTGAGGCTCAGGTAGTCAGGCTGGGTAGCAAGCACCTCTACCCACTGAGTCATCTAGCCCTCACAAGAGTTGTTTTTTTGTTTTGTTTTGGTTTTAACAACGTGATAATGAAGATTTCTACCAGGCTATTTTGTTGTTGTTGTTTTGTTTCTTTCTTTTTACTTATTTATTTGTTTTTTTAAAACTTTTTAATTATTTTCATATGCATTGATGTTTTGCTTGCATGTATCTCTGTGTGAGGGTGTTGGGAATTGAACCCAGGTCCTCTGGAAGAGCAGCCAGGGCCCTTAACTGCTGAGCCATCTCTCCAGCCCCTTGTTTGGGTTTTACTAAGTAGCCCAGGCTGACTTTGAGCTTGCATGGTCCTCCTGCTTCTGCCTCCCACATTCTGGAATTGCAGGCATGAACCACCACACCCAGCCCTGCAGTTTCGCTTTTACTGTGGTACTAGGGGTGAAATCCAGGGCCTTTTGCATACTTACCATGCATTGCTTTTTCTCCTGTCATCTCCCTTCCCCTTGTTTTGTTTTGTTTTTTAAGCCCGGGGGCAGAAGAATCATCTGTCTGCTGTCCCAGGCTGGACTTGAACCAGTAGCTGTCTGCCTACCACAGTCCCATGGCACAAGGGATTCTGACGAGTCCTGAGTCTCAGGATGCACACGTCCCCCCTGGATAGCAACGGTCACACAGAGTGCTAATTGAACTTCTACTAGAAGATCCCTTGCTGTCACCTACTGCTAAGGTTTCTTTTATCACAGACCACGTAAGGAAGCCTTTGATAGCCTGGGTACCGCTCAGGAGATGGCTTAAAAAACCCCAGCACACTGGAGAAAATGCCCAAGCTCAGTCTTCCTTTGGTCAATCACACACACATCCATGTTAGGCAGTGGGTGGGGGTACAGTTTCACTAACTGTAATCTGGAAAGTAACCACACCCCTCCAGAACTTCCCTGTTCTAACACAAAGCGTTTTTTTTTTCTTCCCGCCCCTTTGCAATGAGATTCCCATTCTATTTATAGAAGATATCCGCTTCTTTTTTAAAACTAAAGTCTAAAATGCAATGAACTTCTCTACAGGGTGTCAAAACTGAACCTCTGCTCTGAGTAGGAGCCCAAGTTTAGATGGAAGTGACGTGTTCACTTGTGAATCATGTCCTAAAATGAGGGCAGGGCTAATATAGCTTTCATTCTTCTAAGGGGAAGGCCCAGTGAAGGCTCACAGAAAGGAAAGTACGTAGGGAGGGGAGGCAGGAGGATCAGGAGCTCAAGGTCATCCTTGGCTGCTAGTAAGTTTAAGGCCAGGCTGGGCTACACAAGACCCTGTTTCCAAACAGAAAAGGAGAATATGCCCCCACCTTTCCCTCTCCCTCTTTCTATCTCTCTCTTACTCTCTGTTTCAGTGTGTGTGTGTGTGTGTGTGTGTGTGTGTGTGTACCGCAGTATGATTATGACATCTAGTCTTTTCTTCTACCATTGGGTCTGAGAGACCAAATTCTATTTGTCTGGCTTGGTGGCAATCACCTTTACCCACTGTGCCATCTCACCTGCCCCAGCGTGCTTAAGTATGACACTAAGAAGTTAGGTCAGGCATGCCAAACACTTTTCAGGCATTTCCACACTTCACGCAACCATAAGGATAGCATTATTGTTATCCTTATTGTAAAACAGTGAACCCCAAATAGAATGACTGAGTAACCTGCCTAATGTTGCCCATTCTTTGGTGAGAACACACTTCCCCAGAAGCCCCTGCACAGCCTGAACTCTCTCCTCTCTTAAAAGTGGGGTGCTATCCATATTTGGATCTTGGGGTGTGGTTCAATGGTAAGGTACTTGCCCAGCATTCACAAGGCCTGGGTTTCATTCCCAGCACTACACAACACACACACACACACAGGAGGGGCTGAGGGGGAGGAGGAGAGGAAGGGAGGGAGGGAGGGAGGGAAAAAGGGAGGGAGAAAGGAAGGGAGGAAAGGGAAGAGAGAGAGACTCTTAATTGTGACTAGGAAATATTTCTTTGTTAACTCCGAGGTCACTTCTCTGGATTTCTTAGAGTTTCACGTTTTGCAAGTTCATGCTAATTCCACAGTCCACACAAACAGGCTTGCCAGCACCCGTCTGCCGCTGCTTTGGCTGTGACATCGAGATGCCCCTTCCCCCCAATGTTGACCTCTCACCTGTGTCAGAGCCAGCTCATTACTCACTAGATCCGTTTGCTCCCTTCTCTTCTTCCTTCGTGGTTGGGCGTGGCCTCGTGGCTGAATTCCGGACGAGGGAATTCGCCATCCCCTGCCTGCACACATTTTTCCGCTAGCCAGATGGAGAGTGCCAGAGGTGGGTGCCGAGGCCCTGGAGCAGCACCAGTGGAAAACTCACAGCACACCAGTGAAAGCCAGAAATAAACCTGTGTGTGCCGCGTGCCTAAGCTGGAGTGGCTCTGTACGTCGGTCAGCTTCTAGGGATGTGTACCTAGTAATCCGCCTCAATTGCAGACTCTACATAACCTTCCCGGCCCGTGACCTCTGCCTCACCCCTCCTCAACTTACTCCTTGCCCTCCATGCTTCGAGCCCTCCGTGTATTTTCAGCCCCCCTTTTCTAACTCAGCACACTTAGCTCTGTGGTGACTCCCTTCTGTCTCAGACACTTTACTACCTTTATTCTCTGTTTTTTTGTTTGTTTGTTTGTTTTTATTTCCATGCTTTCAGAGCTTTGTCCCTCCCCTCTGTCCAAATCTGGCAAAGCCGGGGGTGGGGGGGGTGGAGTGGGGGTATGGGTAGGGGTGGGAGTGGGAATGGGGTGGGAGTTGAGGGGATGGGGCTGAAGTCCCTTCTGCCTGTACTCAGACAAATGTAGACCAGATAAGCATCCGGACCTGCCCCTCTTGAGACGAATGACCAAATGACACCTCAGGCCAGCCTTGGCCGAGAACTGGCGAAGGACCTCCCATTAGCGGCTCTAGCCACCTCTGACCCCTTTAGTGTTCCAGTTCTCCCTCGGAGCTTTTGTCCTAGCGGCAGGTTCCCAGGGAGAAAACATAGGAAGCCGCTCTCCTCTTGCCACACAGCCAGCCTCATCAGAGCACACAATAATTTTCTGTTGTTGTTTCAGCTGTGTACTGTTGTGTCATATGAATACACAGTTTACCTTTTACTAAGTATGGTGTATTTAAGACCATACTTAAATTATTTGACTTACGATGCAAATTATTTGACATTCCTCACCTTGAGCATGGGTGTCTGTGTACCTGCCAAGAGAATATGGAAGGGAATTTTTGTTTTGTTTAATTTTTAAATCTCTCTCCTCTTCTCTCTCTCTCTCTCTCTCTCTCTCTCTCTCTCTCTCTCTCAGTGTGTGTGTGTGTGTGTGTGTGTGTGTGTGTGTATGTGTGTGTAGTGCTAGGGATGAAACAGAAGCCTTACAAGTGCTGGGCAAGCCACTATGGATATGTGGAGGTCAAAGATGTTCTAATTAGTTTCCTATGGCTCTGATAAAAGACCGTCCTAAAGCATCTTGGGAAAGAAGGGTTTATTTCATCTTACACATGCAGGCAACCCTCCATCATGGAGTGTGGACGGTCAGGGTATTAACTCAAGGCAGGAACCTGGAAACAGGAACTGAAGTACAGACGACCATGGAGGAACTCTGACTGCTGGCTTCCCCTAGTTTGCTCAGCTGGCTCTCCGATTCCGCCCAAGACCACCCACCCAGGAGTGGTACTCACTGCAAACACAAAACAAGCCCTAGTGGTTGGGTGGTTCCTTTCTTGGGTGACCCCCGGAAGCCCGTGGCTACGGAGAGAGTCTCCGGGGCTGGCTCAGTCCCTGCAGGGAGGTCTTATTCTACCCAGCCTTAATCAGTAGCTCAGCAGCAAACAGCCGGCAGGTCAGAGAGCCCTGCCACACACACTGTGGCTAAGTTAGCTCGGTAGCCTGCCTGCGGCTCCTTCAGGCCCACCTTTTATGAGCCCAGTCGTGCAGCAAGCTGCCAGCCCACCGATCTTCCTGCCCGTCTTGCATGGGCTGCAGCTGTTAGCTCCATGATCATCTCCAAAATTACCTAAAGATCAGATCCTGGATAAGGGCAGACATCACCAATGCTGCCTGCCGCCTCGTCTCGCCCCTCCCCTCTGCGGAGCTAGACCTCTCCCAGTTCCAGGTTTCTAAAAGCCCTGGCCCAATTATCAGTAATATCACAAAACTCAGCACTTTCCTCAACATTTCCCACAGACCTGAAGGAAGTGAATAAGAACTCTTATCATGCTTTTAAGTTGTGTGTGTGTGTGCGTGTGTTGTTATCGTAAGTCAAATCAGAAGCAGAAAGGAAGGGAGGCCTCCGGGAAGGCTTTGACCTCCTACTTCTTTATTAAGTCAAGGTCCCTGACTTGAGCAGCAGGGTTTTAATATTTCCAGCGGATCCACCGTCAAGGTGGTAAGGAATGGGGAAGGGTGTGTTTGTAGGGAAAACATTGTTTCTGGAAAGTAGAGACATAGAAAACACCTGTGAGTTTGTAAAAATGACCTCTGATTCAGCATGGGAGGAATTGCCAAAGCACCATTTCCCATCACAGTCTCAACTGGAAGCTCTGTGCCGTCCCAGAACAAGGAAATCTGCTATAGCTCATTCACACAATAGATTACCATACAGCGATGAAAAACCCAAGCTACCCTTGCTCCAAACGTGGAAGTTGTTGCAAATACATCATTAGCTGAAAAAGTCCTGACTCAGAATATGGCCTATTGAATGACACCATTTATCCAAGATTCAGGAACAAGCCAGTAGCAACGATGTACAGACATGATTGTGAAATCTACAAAGGGAGTGAATTCCACAGAGGAGTGGACAGGGTCATGAGAGGGCTTCTGAGGGCTGTAGGCAAGCCCCTCCTCCGTCTCTTTCACCATCTCTCCAGCTGGCCTGGAACTCATGACAATGCGGCTCAGGCTGGCCTCAGACTTGCAGCAAACTTCCTGTCTCAGCCTCTGGTGCTGGGTTGCAGACATGTGACATCACAATCAGCTTGCTTGCTTTCCTCTTCCTTCTTTCTTCCTCTTCTCACTTCCTCTTCTCCTTGTCCTTTTCCTTCCTCGTCTTCCTCTTTCTCTTATCCCCTTCCCCAATAGTCATAGGAAGGAAGAGTATTGCGTTAACTACTTTTCTTGTTGCTGTGACCAAATACTTGACAAGGCAACTTAATGGAGAAGGACTTCCTGTGGCTCCCTCTCTGAGGAAGTACAGTTCACTGTGGAGGGAAGGTGTGGGGGCTCAGTGGTGGCAGCTATGATTCCTTCCCTTCCTGCCTCTGTGTCAGTCCTTCCCCTTTTCATATAGAAAAAACATTTGTTTTGGAAAACACGAGGAGCCATTTTTTGACCTGGGAATAAATTATGTGCGATTTGTTTTGTTTTGTCTTGTCTTGCTCTGGTTTTTTTTTTTTTTTAAATTTTCTAAGTTTTTTTAATTTACATTCCCAATGATTTCCCCTTTCCCGTTTCCTCCCTCCCCGAAAGTCCCATAAGCCTCCTTCTCTCCCTCTTTTCCCCATTCAACCCCCTCTCGCTTCTCTGTCCTGGCGTTCCCCTACATCCAGTCTTTCCAGGACCAGGGGTCTCTCCTTCCATCTTCTTGGAAATCTATTGATATGCTGATTGTGTCTTGGGTATTTCGAGATTCTGGGTTAAGATCCCCTTATCAGTGACTGCATACCATGTGTGTTCTTTTGTGATTGGGTTACCTCACTAAGGATGATATTTTCAAGTTCTGACCATTTGCCTAGGAATTTCATGAGTTCATTGTTTTTAATTGCAGAGTAGTATTCCATTGTGTAGATATACCACATCTTCTGAATCCATTCCTCCGTTGAGGGACATCTGGGTTCTTTCTAGCTTCTGGCTATTATAAATAAGGCTGCTATGAACATAGTGGAGCATGTGTCCTTACTGCATGCAGGTAGAGCCTCTGGGTATATGCCCAGGAGTGGTATAGCCTGATCCTCCGGGAGTGTCATGCCCAGTTTTCTGAGGAACCGCCAGACTGCTTTCCAGAGTGGTTGTACCAGCTTTGGTTTTTTTTTTTTTTTTTAAACGGGGTTTCTCTATGTAGCCCTGGCTGTTCTGAAACTTGTTCTGTGGATGATGCTAACCTTGAACTCAGAGATCAGCCTGTCTCTGCCTCCGGAGTGCCGAGATTAAAGGCGTGAGCCACTGAAGCCCAGCTACATGCAATTTTTAATTTAAAATATTTTAGTCCTTTTTTCCTTACATTTTGTACTATATATATACATGTATGTGTATGTATCATATATATGTATATATATATGATAGTATGATATATGAAATATGTCAGTTTAAATTTTGTATATTTTTATTTTTACAGTGATATATATGATATATACTGATAATATATGATATATATGCTGTGATCATAAAAAGAGAAAGCAGCATAGGAATATGTTCTATGGGCGTGTGGGGGAAGGGGGTCCCTCAGCGGGCCCATGCAGAGACATCCTTCCCCCCGAGGGACCAGATGCACGATGGTATAGTATAGAATAAAATTTATTTAGGGCATGTGGAGGGCAATTAAGGGGGTGGTAGAGGCAGAGAGAAGGAGAGAGTAGAGAAGTAGAGGGCGGTCATGACTGTGTGGAGAGAGGTGGGAGGGGAGGGGAAGAGAGAAAAACCCAAGAGAGGCTACGAGAGTGGGAGAAGCAAGAGATGGAGGCGGGGTCAGAAGCCCCTTTTATAGTGGGCTGTTGCCAGGTAGCTGTGGGGTGGAGCTTAGACGGAATCCTAACAATATATACATATACAGATACATATACATATACATCTTTGTGGTTTTTTTCTCCTTCTTATACAGCAATCTCTTCACACTGCTAAGGCTGAACTTGAATCCTGGGTGAGCCTTGGACTTCAGGGAAGCTAGATGTCTCATCATCAGTTTATATTCTCGTGTCCATATGTGTCTAGAAAAGGTAAGTATTGGGGCAGGCAAGTCACACCTTGGCACATTCTCAGGCTATAACACCTCTAGTCTCCCCTTGGTGGTTCACTGTGGCTGATGACAGTAAATCTGTGCCAAGTCACAGAAGGAAGATCAAAGAAAAAAAAAGAAAGACCAGGACAGCACAACATCATTATTGTGCTGGGCCATCTCAGGGCACTTAAGCTCAGGTCAGAGGTGTGGGTCAGCAAAACCCTCTCCTGGCATGGGGAAGGTCCTACATTTGACTTCAAGCTCCGACAAAGCTGAAACAGTTAATAAAGAATAAATACGCCAGGCGGTGGTGGCGCACGCCTTTAATCCCAGCACTTGGGAGGCAGAGGCAGGAGGATTTCTGAGTTTGAGGCCAGCCTGGTCTACAAAGTGAGTTCCAGGACAGCCAGGGCTACACAGAGAAACCCTGTCTCGAAAAACCAAAAAAAAAAAAAAAAAAAAAGAATAAATACCCACAGGGCAGCAAAGTCCGCAGAGACCTGTTTTAGCTTAAAGAGGACACCCAGCTCTGGGAGTACAAACCTGTGCTCTCAGCCACTCGGGAGGTTGAGATGGATTGATCATTTGACTCCAGAAATCTAAGAGTTCAAGCCCTGCAGGAAATAAGATAAAAAAAATGGCACGTCAGGTGGGACAGAGGATATGCTATTGGACAGACATACCTAGGTGTTAGAAACAAATAGAGTGGACAGAGCCAGAGGATGCTGGAAAACTGAGTTTAGTAATCCGTCCTTCCTTCCATCCAAGGCTGTGTACTTCGTCTTCCAGCAATGCCCACTTCCTATCTCCCAGCATCTCCCAACAGGGCCATTGTGTTCAAATCCATCAAAAGAGTGGATGGCCCCGAGGGACCCAAGATTGTCTTCTGACCTCCACATGCATGTACACACAGGGGCACAGCATACATGTGAACATGTACACCTACAAACCCCAACAATAATCTAATTATAAATTTAAATATAAATAAATAAAAATTTAATTGTAAATAGTGTGTGTGTGTGTATTCACAAACGTGAGTATGGGCACATACATGTCACAGTCCAAATGTGGAGGTCAGAGGGCAGCTTTAGGTGTTCATCCTCACCTTCTGCCTGGTTTGGAACAGGGTCTCTTGTTCTTTGCTGCTGCATTTGCCGGGCTAACTGGCCCTGGTAGGGAGTTCTGTCACTCCCTCTATCTCGCCCTCAGTGCCCAGAGGTTGCAGACACTGCTACCACATTCAGTTCTGCCTGGGTGCTGACAATCTATACCCAGGTCCTCATGCTCTACCCACTATGACAGCTCCCCAATCCAATACTCTACATGAGTAATTAGTTGTGAGCATATCGTGAATCGTCTCAGCGTCCGGTAGGATGCCGCTTTTCCGCTTCCATGGAGCAGAGGAAGAGCAACAAAGTAACAAGACCAAGAACTCCCAGCGGGTGAGAGGTGGGATTTTAACTTTGATTCTTAAGGCCATGTGCTTCCCATTTTCCACCATCCTTCCCTCCAACCATCTGGGTTACTTACCAAGGACAAGGACTGTTTACAAGATTATTGATCTTTTGGAAATTTAGCCTGGAATATCTAAACGTTTAAAAAGCAAGCTTTTAGGGATATCGAGATGGCTCTGAGGGTAAAGGAGCTTGCTGCCAAGCCTGACTTAAGCCTGACGATCCCTGGACCCCTACATGCTGTAAAGAAAAAACCAGTTCTCAGAAGACATGCTCTGACCTCCACATATATGTATGTATCCCTTCTGAATAATTAACTAACTGAACAAATGTAGAAAATAAAATAAAACTTTTATCTTTGAATGACATGTACAGATGAGTTAGAAGTTAGAATTCCAAAAATAAACAACTTTATTTGGGACTTAGGAACTGAAATTTGGGATACATAGGTTCAAATGATGCTAAGTTAGTATGCCAAGAAAGGGAGGAAAAATGGGTGTTTCTATGGTGAGAATGGCAGGGCTTATAGAGCTGGTAGAAGATAATGAGAAGATCAATAAACAGAATATAATTGCCTATAAACAAAAGCCCAATGTAACATGTATGTGCAGGATGTGCTGTATGTGAGTATGTGTGTATGTGTACATGTATTTTTATTGGGGGTTAAAACAAGCCTCTTTTCCATCTAAGCAAGGACTCTACTAGTGAGTTACATCATTAGCCTGTTTTATTGTGAGACTGAGACAGGGTCTCATAATAAAATACTAAACTGCCCAGACTGACCTTGAACTTGTAATCCTCCTGCCTCCAACTCCTGAGTATCTGGGATTACAAATGTGTGCCACCACCTGAAGTGGAAATTTCTGGTGTCTTTGGAGACTCAATTGTGCCATGTGATATTTTTCTGGAAACTGTCTTATGAGAGGATATTTTGCTGAAGCAGACATGTGGGAGGATGTTTTGCTGAGAGCAGACACACATGGTGGTTTTCTGGAAACTGCCTGGAAAAGGGACATGTGATGTTTTGCTAGAGCAGATGCTTAAGAAAACACATGATGTTTGGAAAGGGTATAAATGTAACCCAACAGACAGTGGACGATGCTATGGCATTGGTCCGTCTTGCTACTCTTTGCTGATCATCGTCGTCGTGACTTCATAGAAAGAAATACACCAAAGAACTTCTAGTGTGTTCTGGCAGCTTCTTGCCAATTCCTCAGACTCTGGCAGAGCCTCGAGGTTTCTTCTGGATTGAATTACCATTGCAATTCATAAATGGTGTGTGCAAGACCAGCAAGCTACCACTGCTAATTGTGAGAACTGATCTGCTGGTATCCTGGTAACGTCTATTGAATTTGCTCCAAAGAGCTATTTCTGAACAGTCCCACATCCTCCTTTGTCCTATTAACCTTTCCTTCCCACAACCTCTGGTGGGTGATGAGCTAGAAGGGAGGTTAAAGCATTTAAGCGCACTTATTAAAGTAGGTTTTGAAAAATAAAAGCCTACAACCACCTAGCTCAATCACCTCTGGATATACATCTCAAGCCTCTGGCACAAAAGTATCAGCATTCTCTCTCTCTCTCTCTCTCTCTCTCTCTCTCTCTCTCTCTCTCTCTCTCTCTCTCTCTCTCCCTCTCTCTCTCTCTCTCCCCCTCTCTCATTTAATTACATTTTTTTCAAAGCTCTAGAACACAGGTCACCCAGAATTATATTTGCCAGAGTTCTAAAATTAGGATCACGTTAAACTATGAGTAGGTTAGTATTCAGAACACATTTCTGAGACACACTTGGCCCTCAATGTTGGTGACAAATATTTTACCTACTGCACTTGTGACAATGATAGGAAGATTCCAGCAGATGCAACATTGTAACCTTCCAAAACAGAGGTGGGAGGCAGAGGTCTGGGGAAAGCCAAGGCTCTGCTCTGTCCCCAGAGAGAAAATGGAGTTTCAAAGGACAGAATTACAGTTTAGTTTTACAAGCTTACTGAGCTTTGTTTTTGAGTCTGGAATCAGGCAACATTTCATTACATAAAATACAATTAAGTGCTCCCGCAAGGCCAGTAGAAGTAGTTGTTCATTTTAAAATACCCCAGGCTGGCCTCAAAGTAGCTGTGGAGCTAAGGACAGTCTTGATAGTCCTGTCTTCCCGTCTCTATCTCTGAAGTGCTGGGATTGCAGGCGTGGACCATCCCAAGCAGTTTACAGAGTGCTGGCTTTGAACTTAGCCTCTCTTGCTCTAGGTGAGAACTCCTACCGCCAGCCCTGACAGGTACGTTTTATAAAGTCAGAAAATGCCTAAAGAAAGCAGGAAGTAGACGGTCACTTGAAGCTTGCTTTCTTTGTAGATCAGGGACCTGGAGGGGAGCAATAGAAAAGTGACTGGTGGGTAAGCAGCAGGTTACCTCAAGCTGCTTGTCTGATATAAGGATTAAGGTGGAGGGAACTTCCTTGTCTGACTATTGAAACTGGAAATTTGGCTCTGATCTCTGTAATCCTGACTTCTCAGAAGGTTGAATAAATAGGGTAGTTTCAGCTTGCTGGGAGAAGTCAGTGGAGCATGAGTGACTCCATTTTTAGTTTGCTCTGCTGGGGCAAGTTCGGGAGCTGAGCCCTGTGTAGGTTTTTGTTTAAAGGCTGTGATGATGGTGGGGTGGGGAAGCCTGGGGAAAGAGAAACATTGACAGGCACAGGCCTCAGGGAACAAAAGAGTTAACAAGCTGAAATTACTCAACAGGCCCAATTCCCCAGAAATCAGTGTGCTGAAGACTAGCATTGCACATAGAGATAGGAACAATAAAGTTTAATAATCATTAGACTACCAAAAAGCCACTAAACGGGTGGTGGCGCACGCCTTTAATCCCAGCACTTGGGAGGCAGAGGAAGGTGGATCTCTGAATTGGAGGCCAGACTGGTCTTTAAACTGAGTTCCAGGACAGTCAGGGCTACACAGAAAAACCCTGTCTAAAAAAGCAAACAAACAGCCCTTAAAACGCATACCTAGGTAAATTTACCTGAGAGAGAGAGAGAGAGAGAGAGAGAGGAGAGATGTATTTGTATGGTATGTTCAGGGTGTTCTCTGCCTAATTTTTTCCTTTTCTTTTTTTAACATCCTTCTTAGATAACCTTCTTTGTGGCCCTCAGACATGAATAAATTGCCTCAACTTGTGGCCAGGGAACCATGTGGTAGGTCCACCAGCACTGGGGAGAAAGTCCAGATTATCAGACATCACAGAACACACACATCATGGTCGTTCCTTTCTGGTCCTGATAAAAACATGTTCCAGCTCATTGGGCTTACGTTGCTGTGCAAGTTTTGTCATCAGAGGAGTTTAATTTGAAGAGTTTTTCCTCATGCAGGGAAAAAAAAAATCAGGTAATTGAAAAAACTAAGGAAACAAGCTAAGGAAAAAAAAAACAAAGAACAATGGCTGGATGATTCACAAGGTGGGGTTCTCCTTTCTCACACACACATACAATTATTCCAAGATCGCAATCTGCCTGAGGCTGTCTTATTCTTTAATGACCGTATTCTCTTTCAGAATTTTAAGTGTAGGTTAGGCCTGGATCAAGCAGGAGCAGCAATGAAAGGCCTTTGTTATAAGCAGTGTCTCTGCCAGCCCTTCCCTTGAGGACTGCGGCCATGACCCCTTGGTCAGCTCGGAAGCTCAGCCACAGTGGCCCCTGGCCCGCCCTGTCATTCAGTATATGTTGCGACCTTTAAGGATGTCAGGATGGAAGAGATTTGTAAAACCTGCTTTGGGTTGCTCCGAGAGACTTGGAGAACCTGTAGCAGTTGAATTATTCCAAAGCCCAGCAATATCTCACTGCTATGGAGGGCGCTTTCATTGTTTGAACCAATAATAACGCAGGCACGGCCAGCTTGCTTCTCTCCAGACAGGAAGACCGCAGGAAGAACAATCAATTCGCAATGTTCACAACCCAAAATAAGTGGGTGTCTGTCATTTGTCGGGCCATATGTCTAGACGTTCAACTCTGACCATATTCAGCAGAGAAGACTTGAACACTTCTCAAAGGAGTCCAGGACATAGTTTTCTCTGAGAATGACAGTTTTCTATTCACTGAGTTAGACTTAAATCTTTCCATTAGGGCCTAGCGGGTAGGTGTTGGGGTGGGTGGTGTAAAAAGGCACAGGATTCCAGTCACACATGTGTTACTGGAAAATTGGGTGGAAACCAGCCTGGCCTGAAAGGAACCTAAGAGAGGATATTTTTCTTTCAGGGGCTAAGGGCGGGGCTCAGTAATAGACATTTTACAGAAAGTATAAGGCCTTCATTTGCATTCTCAGAACCGTTGGGAGGAAACCTGTCAACAATTAAAAACTAAGGAATGGCCTAGGAGTAGTGACACACACTGGTAATCCCAGCTAGGTAGGAGACTAAAGCAGAATCGTAAGTTCAAGGCCAGCTGGGCTATATGAGTCCCGTCTCAAACAAGTAAAAATGATGATACTCCAAGCTCCATCTGGGTTTGGGAAACTGCCTAGAACTTAGTATGGGCTTCTCAATGTATTTGTGCCCTGGTGCAATGACTCAGTCCCATACTCTTAGTGCCCCTTAACTTGCTTGTGAAGTGAGGCTAGGGATGTATCAATGTTATAGGCCTGGAGCCTGGGGTAGAGAGAGATCAAATGGTCACCTCACAGAAATCATGGAAGAAACTCTCAACAAACATTAGGTACTGACTGTCAAGAGTGTGAAGGCAAAACAACTCTCCTGTAGCAGAAATCAGCCAGAATTGTAGCTTTTAATTATCTGTGTGCTCTTGGGTCTAAATTTTCTCGTCTATAAAAGGAGAGAGTTGGAACATATCAGATCCAAGCTGACTTTTAAAGTATAGAGTTACACAGTTTGCATTTTCCTGTCAGAAATAATAAAGTTGAAGTTGGACTGTGGCTGCCAATAAAGTACTTGCCTTAGAGGAACAACGACTTGAGTTTGATTCCTAGACTTCACATACAGGTTGGGCACAGTGGTATGTGTCTGAAAACTCACGGCTGGAGAGAGAGAGAGAGGCAGATCACCGAGAAAGCTGGCAGCCAGTCTAGCCCAACTAATGCACTCCAAGGCATGAGAAACCCCATCTCTAAGGAGGTGAGTGACGGTTGAAATTATCCTCTGACCTCGGCAGAAGCTACAGCACACACACATGGACACGCTCATGACTGTTGTAAGCACTCACTAAGAAATTAAGGAGGGTGACTGGAGAGATGGCTCAGCAGTTAAGAGCACTCACTACTCTCTTCTAGAGGTCCTGAGTTCAAATCCCAGCAACCACACGGTGGCTCACAACCATCTGTAATGGGATCTAATGCCTTCTTCTGCTGTGTCTGAAGACAGCAACAGTATACTCACATAAAATAACTCTTTAAAAAGAAAAGGAAAGAAATGAATGAGATAACTGGGCAGTGGTGACACACACCTTTAATACCAACTTTAGGGAGGCAGAGGTAGGTGGATCTCTGGGTTTGAGGACAGCATGGTCTATACAGCAAGTTCCAGGACAACCAGGACTACATAATAAACCTTATCTTGAAAAAAACAAACAGAAAAACCACCAAGAAACAAAACAAGTCTGGTGGCCTAAGCTCCTAATCCCAGCATTGGGGAGGCAGGTCTCTGGGGCTTGCTAGACAGACAGCTTTGGCTAATTAGAAAATCTCAGTAAGAGACCCTGTCTCACAAAACAAGGAGGCTAGAGCATGAGAAAAGATGCCTAAAGTCGACCTCTGGCATACACATCTGAATACATGTACACACACACACACACACACACACACACACACACACACACACAAATTAAAAAGAATCTTTAAGCCGGGTAGTGGTGGAGCACTCCTTTAATCCCAGCACTTGGGAGGCAGAGGCAGGCAGATTTCTGAGTTCAAGGCCAGCCTGGTCTAGAGTGAGTCCCAGGACAGCCAGGGCTACACAAAGAAACCCTGTCTCAAAAAAAAAGCCAAAAAAAAAAAAGAAGAAGAAGAACCTTTAAGACTATTTATCGCCGGGCGGTGGTGGCGCACGCCTTTAATCCCAGCACTTGGGAGGCAGAGGCAGGTGGATTTCTGAGTTCGAGGCCAGCCTGGTCTACAGAGTGAGTTCCAGGATAGCCAGGGCTACACAGAGAAACCCTGTCTCGAAAAAACCAAAAAAAAAAAAAAAGACTATTTATCTATCTATCCATCCCTCCAGCTCCTATCTCAGACTCTTGAGTGCTGAGTTCTGTGTGTGTGTGTGTGTGTGTGCACATCCTACCCTGAGCTATACCAGAACCCACTTTTATTCTTTAAATGACCTCAAAGACTCAGAATTTAGCACCAGTGTCCATTTAAACTGTAAAGACATTGGATGTGAGACATCCCTGCAATCCCCAAATTTGTTAGAAGAGGCAGGACGATGGAAGGTTAGGGTTAACCTGGGCTAGATAAACTTTTAAAAATAGTAAACAAAGCTTATAGTGTTCAGAAGTGTGAATAGGGTAAGGATTTCCTTGGCTTTGGTGGGTTTGATGGGTCAAGAATGGAATCTGAAATCCAGGCTGGTCCATTGTGCCTACCTGTTGCCTCACACACTGGTCTTATCTGCAAGTACACAACTTGTGATCTCAAATGTCTGCAGGGCCAGGCATTATCGCTCTTTTATGATAACATATTTAGAAGGAAGAAGTGACTGTCACGTATCTGTATACAAGATTAAGAAAAACAAAATGCAGCAAAACCATTCAGAAAACATTCCAATAGCATCTGATGAGTATCCTTTGCCATGTGTGGTGGTTTGAATGGGTATGGTCTCTGTAGACTTATGTTGAATACTTGGCTCTAGGTGAGGTCTTGTCACTGTTAAGGCAGGCTTTGAGGTCTCATATGTTCGAGCTACACTCAGTGTGGCTCACAGTCTTCTGCTGCCTCTGAAGGAACAGCACATACCCCATTTGTCTCCATTTAAGAACCAGGCCTGATTTCGAAAAAAAAAAGGCTGTAAGGCACCAGCTCTGGGAACAGACAAACCAAGTCCCAGGAACTAGGCCATAAGACACCAGCTCCGGGCTGGAAAGATGGCTCAGCGGTTAAGAGCACTGACTGCACTTCCGAAGGTCCTGAGTTCAAATCCCAGCAACCACATGGTGGCTCACAACCACCCGTAATGAGATCTCACGCCCTCTTCTGATGTGTCCGAAGACAGCTATAGTGGACTTACATATAATAATAAATAAATCTTTGGGCTGGAACAAGCGGGGTCTGAGCGAGCAGAGGTCCTGAGTTCATTTCCCAGCAACTACATGATGGCTCACAACCATCTGTACAGCTACAGTGTACTCATATACATAAAACAAATAAAATAAATCTTTAAAAAAAAGATACCAGCTCCAGGGACAGACCATAAAATCCAGAATAAGATCATAAACCCCTTCCCAAAGAACAGCCACAAAAATGGGGAAATGTCTTATCTTAGGATGGGCCATCTGTGCTGTGCTATGTCATCCTGTGGTTAAATGCTCATGACAGAGGAAAATAAACCACAGACCACCTGTGGTCTAAGCACCCACCAGTGAAATTTTAGATTACCTAATCCTTCTAGAGAGTTTCCCTGGTACCCTATAAGAAGGCTTGTGTGCCTTCGTCTGGGTCACCATTTTGGAAAATGGTTGACCCCGGTATGTGGGTTGTTTCTGCAGAATAACTGCTCTTTGTCTTTGAAAATGCTGAGTCTGTTGTTTTCCTTCAGCAATTTTCAGACCCTCACATCTGCCTCTCAATTTGTAGACTTCTCAGATCCTTTTCCAGCACCATGTCTGCCTGCATGCATGTTTTTTGCCATGATGATAATGGATTAAAGCCTCTGAAACTGTAAGCAAGCCTCAATTAAATGTTTGCCTCTATAAGAGTTGCTGTGGTCACGGGTGTCTCTTTATAGCAACAAAATCCTAGCAAGGACACCATGACTGCATCCAGACCAACCACTGACAAAGAGAAGAGAGGGCTTAGAACATTCATTGTCACAATAATCCCACAGTGGAGGCAGAAATACATCCTGGAGGCCACACTGCCTCCCATAGCGTGTCACCTGTGAGCAGGGTAAGCGGCAGCTGTCACATAACCCCTTTTGATTCTCTTTGTCCTTCCTTCCCACAGACCTGGAAAGTACCGGCGCTAGGCCAGGGTCATGATCAAATTCAGGGTCAGGAAACAGGGGAAATGGTTTGCTCTGAGGTAAAACCCATAGTTTTCTTTACAGAATAACCAAAGAAATAGAGGAATAGCTGTGGAGAAATATATGGACAAGCCAGCAGATCCTCCTAAGACAAAGTGACTCCCAGCAGAGCACACACGGAAGCCTGCTGAAGTGGCTCACACCTGTAGTCCAGCACTCAGAGGCTGAGGCAAGAGGATTACCTTGAGTTCCAGGTCTGCAGAGGGAGAATTGTCTCAAAACAAAAACAAAAACTTATCTCATTTAATGATCCCAGTCTACCAAACAATCATTCAAGTTCTTGGCAATAAGGAAAAGTTTTACACGATTTTAAATTTGTTTGTGTTTGTGTGAGAGTATGCCATGGGTGGGTAGATGCCTGAAAAGGCCAGAAGAGAATGTCAGATCCCCTGAGACTGGGTTCATAGGCAGTTGTGAACCCACTGTGGGTTCTAGGAAAGGGTCAGGCCTCAGGGAGAGCAGAAGTGCTCCTAGTCACTGGCCCATCTTCTCCAGACCCATGTTCCTTCATACGTTTGAGACAGAGTCTCACGGTATAGCCCAGGAATTCACTGAGCAGCCTAGGATGGCCTCAAGTTCAGGGTGACTGAGGTCCCTGCCTCAGTCTCTGCATTGTTGAGGACTGACGATAGGACCTTTACATCACACCTGGACAGGGTGTTTTTTGTTTTGGGTTTTGGTGCCAGCGTCTTAAGATGTGGCCTAAGCTGCCTTGAAACCTGTGCTCTTTCAGCTTTAACCTCCTGACCTCTGGGATTGCAGCTGGGCACCACCATGGTTTCCTAGAATGGTTTTGTAGAGAAGCTACTGATGCTGGGGCCTGTTTTCCTCCAGGTGCGTTCCATTCCCCCGAGTTCTAGCTTGGGGCCTTGCCTAAGGCTTTCATGTCCTTACTCTGTCTTTTGCTTATTGATCCCTTTGCACTTCAATGGACATTCCCAGGACACGTCTACCTTGCTGCCTGGGAGCGATAGCTATGGTCAATGGCTTATAACTCCTTATCTGGTTTCTCTCCCAGGCCTGGGTCACCAGAGATCGGCTGATAAGATCAAAGCATGAAGTAGAATCTGTCCAACTGGGAACAGAGACACAACTGACAAACCAGTGCATATTTCGAAGGCTGCCTCTTGGGCTAGGCTATATACATCAGCTGGCAGAGCCTAGCATGAGTGTGGCCCTGAATTGGATTCCTAGCATCCCTTATAGTGGGCGTGGTAGTTCACAATGGGAAGGTGAAGGCAGGAGAAAAAAAAGTTCAAGGTTACCCTTGCTGTATAGGAGTTTGAGCCAAGCTAGGGGATGGGAGACCATGTCTAGGGGATGGGAGACCATGTCTAGGGGATGGGAGACCATGTCTTGAAAACAAACCAGGCCTTAGAGATGGCTCAGTGGGTCAAGGTGCCTGCTGCCGGGACAGATGATCCGAGGCTGAGGCTCACACAGGGTGGAAGGCAAGTCATCTCCATACGGTTTTCCCTGGCATGTGTACTGTGGTGCATACACACACACACACACACACACACACACACACACACACACACACGTAAAAAAAAAATTAAAAACAAACCAACCAAATAACCTACTTCTCCGGAAAAACAAAAGCTGGTGTAGGATTTGCATGTGGTACAAAACTGCTCACAGTGTCCCTTTAGAATGCTCCATGCCCTGCCACCGTGCACCTGAGGGAAGAGGGCGGCACAGTGGTCTCTATCGTATCAGAGGACAAGTGTCAGACATATTGCTTTTCCACACAGCAAAGCTCTAGTTAAACATCCTGGAATCCCCAAAGGAAGCTAATCTCCCCTGGGATTTGGAATTTGCTTCCTTTTGGTTGGTTTTGCTGCTGTTTGATAGTTCAGGTTGACCTTGAACTCTTAAGCAGCCAAAGAAGCCCTCAAACATGTGGTCCTCCTATGACTACCTCCCAGGGATTTATTTTGAGATTATAGATTCTTGCTGCCATGCAAGGCTTGGATTTGGGACTACGTTTTCATTTCTACTCTTACCCCTGTTCTGTCTCCTAACTCTGTGAAGTATTACTGGCTTCTTCACAAAAGGGGTGTAGACAGCAATTCCTCCCCAATAAAGGCCTTCTGTATCTTCTGCATGTCTCCAGTGTTTCGAACAAGGAACTTAGTGAGACATCTGTGGCTAATCACTTGAGCTGATTAGTCTAGGACTAACTTCTCAGAGAATCCCAGATTTGATCTTTGCAAGTTCCTGCTCCAATGTCAAACGGATGTGTCTCTCTCTCCTTTTTGTCAGCCTTACACACAGAGGATGAGCACTGTGAGAAAATGACCAAGAGTGAGTGACACAGCTAGAGAGACCTGATGACAGATGGACTCCAGGCCTCTTATCAGACTAGAGTGACCGAGCATTGATAGAACATGAAACCAGGGGGTTAAATGTTGCTGAAGAAGACTTGCACATTCTAACGATGCTGAAAACCCACATGTTGGGACAATGCCTTATACTGAGTCAGCTCGCCTTTATAGGCCTGGCACAACAACTCCGACAGGCAGAGAGGCCAGGCCTGGAGGGCACACCATCCCCCAGGAGTGGGGTGCAGAAAAGGGCTTGGCATTCCTGCCTGAGCTGCTCTCACCATTGTCTGCCGCCTTACTGGTCACGACATGTGTGGCATCAGCCCCCTCCTTCTGGCATCCGTTAGAGCAACACTTGCCAGCCCCAGTCTGGATATGTCTCTCAGCCCGGCTGTAACTTTCCACTTTCGAGGGGGTGTTGCGAGGGTTTACGAGACTGAATTTGACAAATACTCTACATCAGAAGCTTCAAGAAATTCTTCTAAAGAGGAAACTGGATTTGGCATCAACTAAAACATAACAAGCATTAGATAAAAAAAAAAAAAAATTACAGGAAGTGGCCTGAGAGATGGCCCAGGGGATACAAGACTGACAGACAGAGCTTGATCCCTGGAGGCACACGGAAGGAAAAAAGAATCAGCTCCCAAAAGCTGTCCTCTTGTGAGTGTGTGAGTTTGTGTACACATGAACCTGCATGCGCGTACATACCCAGCCCCTTCTTCCATGGAAGATATTTTAAGAAAGATGCACAGACTCGTTCCCCTCTTAGGGTGCCAAGCCCTTCCAGAAAGACTTGGGTTTATTTTAGTTCTTTCTCAGTCTTTGGGCAGGTAGCAAACTTCTGGAGCATTCCCCTCTTCCTCTGTGAAATGCTGGCCGCAGATCTTTGCCGTCTGGCTGGCAGCATGAAGGTAGTATCCTCAAAAGTTCCAAGTACCTGCCTACCATGAAGCATGCGCTCCTTAGACGGGCTCTTCCCAAAGTATCGGCAGTAGGAGAGGTCAGCAGCACCAACCAGACAATTTCTTTCAGGAAAAAAAAAACATGCCAGTGGATTTGCGCTTAAAATAACCAGAAGCTGGGGTGGGAAGATGGCGCAGCAGGAAAGGTGCTTGCTGCCAAACATGATGACCTGAGTTCAATCCTCAGAAGCCACCACATAGTAGAAGGAATGAACCTGCTCTCAAGGGATCTCCTCTGAGCTCTGCATGTGTCCACACACATGGACAAATGAATGGATAAATACATCATTCATATATATATATATATATATATATATATATATATATATATATATATATATGCCAGAAAGAGCCAGAGGACCATTTATAAAGTGTATATATGTATGTATGTATGTATATATATAAAATATCACAACACTGAGAAGAGAAGCTGCACGCAAGAACAGATGGGGTAGACTCATCTCAAACCCGAACTGGCATCCCACAGGACACATTACATGTGCTGGATTAACTTCCTCTGCCATTAACTACCTCCTGGCCATAGTCTCATCTTACTTGATCTATGTCTGAAGGTTTTTATTATTGTAAGCGCGACCCATGCAACATTTCACACATTCGGAAAGGCCTCCTTCTTTGTTTCCTTGCTACTCAAATCTAGCTGCTTCCCCTGTGGTTCTTTGTTTTAAGCTGGCAATCCTCAGGGATATTAGTGCAGAGACCCAGGAGCCGCACCTGCCTTGGGTGTGCCTGGAATGCAGCTCACACCACGGCCCTGGGGCTCTGCACACTTTGCACTCCCAGCAGATGAACCACTGACATCTTTCTTCCTTGTATTTTTGGCTCTTGGCTTTCTCTCCCCTTGCTTTCTTCACCCCCCAACTGCTTTTCTTGCTACGTGTAGGAACTAGCAGCAAGAAAGGACTAGACAGCTGGCAAGGCAGAGGGGCAGGCTGGTTTAAAAATACACAGCTGTCAGCTGGCCACACGCACCTCACCCAAAGACCTCTGGGAAATGCTGGCTCTCTTCTGTGGTCACCAACCACCCCCGACCTCTACCCATCTGTTGGAGGGCTCTTCTTTCTGTCTCGTGAGAACAGAAGGAGAGAACTAAGAACTTCTGCTTTGGAATAAGAATTTCAAACATAAGCCTTGGCTTCTGTGACCTCATAGGGATATGTTAGGCTGTTGTGACTAGCTATCCTTCAAATAAAGATAGAGTCCTGACTGCCATACAGAAATTGAAGCGAACATATACTAAAGTCTTGGTTTAACTCGATACTGAAGACAATTGTAGGGCGCTACAATAACCTCGAAGATGTAAAAGTACACATTCATGAAAAGCAATGTTGAAATGCATGAGTAAATTGACCTAAAATTGACTTGGTGATGTTTTGAGGCCAAACTATGTTTCTCAAAATCCCAGGGTTGAAGTTGCAACTCTAGATACTTCAGAAATGGCAGCACTTAGAGACTAGAATCTCAAAGAGGTAATTATGTTATGTCAGTTCAGTGAGGCCTAATGCAACTTGAGTGAGGAGATTAGTCTGCATATAGCAAGAAGATTCTGAGCAGACACAGGGAGAAGGCCAAGGAACCAGGCCTCAGAAGCCAGCCCTGATCTCAGATGTCAAGTCTCTCAAGCCAGGCTCATTCCTAGGGCTTTGCTTAGGTGTGTACTCTACCACTGAGTTTCTAGAGTATGCTTCGTTTTAAGATTTATCTCATTTATGTGTGTGTGTGTGTGTGTGTGTGTGTGTGTGTGTGTGTCTGTCTGTCTGTCTCTCTCTCTGTGTATGCATTCAAGTATGTGCATGTACCCACTAAGGCCCAGAAGTGGGGTGAAAATTCTTTGGAGCTAGAGTTAATAGATGTTTTTAAACTTCTGTCAGGTCTTAAACCATGAACAAATGGCTGAGGTGCCTATTTAACATAGTGAAGTGGACCTGGACCCAGCTGCCAGGTTCTCCCTGCATCCCTCAGTCCCTAGCTGTTACAGGGTCCTCCTGGCTGGCATGCTCCACCCTCTATCCTGAACTCTCCAGTCCAGGGGATGGGGCTGCTCTTCCCTATACACTCCATTTAGGTTACCCACTCTCTTTGGGCCCCTGGCTGCTGCTCCTGGTCTCCTCTCTCCTTTCTCTCTTCTACTCCTCTCCTCCTCTCCTCACATGGCTCAGGTTCATGTCCACTTTGGACAGTTCCTGCCTCTGACTCTGCTCACCCACATTTCTATAATAAACTTTCTCCTCTACCATACCTAGAAGCAGTCATGTTTCCTCTCTTTCTTTCTCTCTCTCTCTCTCTCTCTCTCTCTCTCTCTCTCTCTCTCTCTCTCCCTCTCTCTCTCTCTCTCTGGTGTTGCAAGGATCTGAACTCTGATTTCTGAATGAACCATAAGCACTCTTGACTGCTGAGTCATCTCTCCACCTTTCGTTTTGAGATCAGGTCTCATGCACCTCAGGCTGGCCTTGTACTCCCTATGTAGTTGAGAATGACCTCGAGCTCTTGTTCTTTCTGCTTTTGGATTAGAAACCATCCTACTTAGCTTTAATAGTCAACTTGATACAGCCTAAAGATGTCTGAGAGGAAAGTCAGGATGGGGGAATTGTCTTGATAAATCAGATGGTCTGTGGCCATGTCTACAAGGGAGTGTCTTGATTGAGATTTGATGTAAGAGGGCCTCATCCACTGTGAGCAGAACTATTCCCTAGGCTAGCTGACCGTGAGCCCTAGAAAACCAACAAGTAGAATCCCTTCATGGTTTCTATTTCAGGTTCCAGTCTAGAGCGCCTGCTCTGATTTCCATCTGTGGTGGGTTGTGCCTCGAAGGGTGACCTGAAACAAACTTTTCCTCTCTTAACTTGCTTTTGGTTAGATTTTTTTTTTTTAAAGCACAGCAACAGAATGAAACTAGGACTCAGGCACGTACCACCATGCCTGCCTCCTAATATCTGTTGTTTAAACAACCCAGTCTGGGTGGTCTGCTGTGAAAGTCCAGGCTGACCAATACAGAAGCATGTGTGAGATGAGAATCATTTGTGTTTCTATTAGCTGTTGGAAGCTTTTAGAGCTGTGGAACACCTCCCAGATAATCAGATATCCCAGTCAGCTTAATAATAAATTTCTCTCTCTCTCTCTCTCTGTCTCAAGTGCTGGGAACTGAACCCAGAGACTCACATATGCTAGGTAATCTATCTATCATGAGCTAAAGCATATCTCAATACAGGTTAGTTCCTAACTAGAAGTAGAAAGCTACTGCGTAGACCAAATCCAGCTACAGTGCTTGGTTTTGTAAAGTTTTATTGGGAACACAGCCACACTCAGTCCTTCAAACATTGCTCATGGCCATTCATACTACAAAAATAGACTATCTGGTCTTGTGAGTGTGTGTGTGTGTGTGTGTGTGTGTGTGTGTGTATACAGTGAGTGTGTGTGTGTATACTGTGAGTGTGTATGTGTATGTAAGTGTATGTGAGTGTGTGCACTCACACAAGCAGAGGCCAGAGAATGACATCCACTATCTTCCTCAATCACTCTCTGTTGCGGAAAATATTAAAAAAGAACGTCAAGTTCTCGAGCTATGCCCTGCTATTCTCTGCCCCCGAGGACTGGCGGGCCATCCACTGGCAGGCAATGGCCGGTCTGTTCTTATCTCATGGAGACCCTCTCATCTGGAGCTCCCGAAAGGTCTCTCTACCCAGCTTGCTAAGTTCCCACTGGCGGGTCACTACCACATCAACCCCATGTTTCAAATCCCCCACAGCCTTTGTGGTGCACATCAGGCAAACCCACGCTTTGCCGCTGCACCTTTCTCTTTGGAACCTGGTCCAACCGCGGCATGAAGGAAAACACCACACAAACGTAGTTCAGAAACGACAGCAACTCAATCACTGGGCGCATCAACTAGAATCCTAATCTTGTAAGCCATACTAAATCTAAATCCTCTGGTGGTGAATCCTGGAGGATCTGCTATTGAAATGGGGAGACACTCGTAATTTCATCTTTTCCTCTCGCTATCCCCTTCCAAAAGTCCCAATCTCTCTCGTGCTTCCTCCATCCAACCCTGAATTCACCTACTCACCCAGTGATTGGTCCCTTTATTCATTGAGGAGAAGGTTCATGAAAGTGACCTGAGTATGTGATTTATTCCTCATCCCAAATAGTCCCTCCTGGGAAAGCGAAATCAACATCAAAATACCGGCAGCACTAGGGCCATCCACAACAACTCTCCACCTTAGTTTTTGAGGCAGGGCTTCTCTTTTTTTTTTTTTTTTTTTTTGGTTTTTTGAGACAGGGTTTCTCTGTGTAGCCCTGGCTGTCCTGGAACTCACTTTGTAGACCAGGCTGGCCTCGAACTCAGAAATCCTCCTGCCTCTGCCTCCCAAGTGCTGGGATTAAAGGCGTGCGCCACCACCGCCCGGCTGAGGCAGGGCTTCTCAATGAACATGTTGCTCACTGACCAGTGAAATTCCCTGTCTGGGATCATCCTGTCTTCCCCAAGATGGGATTACAAGCTCAGGTTGCTATAGCTGGATGTTTTGCTTTGGTTTGTTCTTTGAAGACAGGGTTTCTCTATGTAGCTGGCTGTAGACCAGGCTCATCATGAACTCAGAGGTCCTCCTGCCTCTGTCTCTCCTGTATTGAGATTAATGGTGTGGGCTTTTTATATGGGTGCTCAGGATAAAACTCAGGTCCTCATACCAGCAAATAAAGCATTTCCCCAGCCCTACTAACCAACCTTTTATAGAAAAGTGCTCTGAAGTTTCTAGAAGACCATGCATTGCTTTTTGTTCAAACACAAATGTTTCCCTATAATTGTAATGTGGTTCAAGGTCACTCCGCCAAAGGAGTCCACATTGAGATTACATGAGTCAGTACATTTCAAAATATATATATTTTTTTGAGAGCTGGCCTTACAGCTTCATTAAAAAGGAACATTTTAACTACTCATAAAAAATGTTCTAAAGTATGTGGAAGGTGGCCACATTGTCCTCTGTTTTATTTCTCTGAGTTGTAGTAAAAACTCTACCTCTGACCAGATAGTTTATGGTCCAGATTGTGCAATCACTGCTTGGCCCAACCTTGGGTGCCAGCGGCTAGCTCTGTCCAGGGAGATTGCTGGCTTAGATTCAGAGCCTTGATCTTATGCCCAGAACCCAGGCCCATGTTCTCTGGGGAAGTGGAGGAGTTTGGGAGTGGGGACTGGCTGTGGCCACAGTCAACCCAGGCATGTGGCATGTGCCTCACTCCACTCCAGTTATGGTGGTACCTTCTTGCTTTAAATCACACACACACACACACACACACACACACACGCACGCACGCACGCACGCACGCACACACACACATTATATATATATATATATATATATATATATACGTATATATATATATATATATATAGAGAGAGAGAGAGAGAGAGAGAGAGATGTTTTGTGTAGAAATTGCTGAAATGTGCAAATTAGAATTCATGTCCATTCAGAGAGGAAAGATTTATTGCCTCACAGAGAGACCATTAAAGGATTTTCTAATCTACTGCTTCCAAAGAGACATAGCCCAGCATACCTCCCTAAACCAACATGGAGGCCGACACAAGCCAGGCACTGCACTGAGATCTATTGAAAGGATGACTACATAGAAATTTCTATAATTGTTTTCCTAGATAATCCAACAATTCAGTAAAGTATCTGACTTCTTTTAAGATACTGAAAATTTTTATAGTAATTCTTCTAATAGGGGATGACTTAATTACGGTTGCATGATAAATGCGCATACCACCAAATTGTCTTCTAAATATTTATGTTTATACCCTTAGATCTGGGCTGTTCTTTACCTTGGAGAGAGAAGCTACAGACAATGGTTAATCCAGAAACCCATACCTGGTCAAAAGTGTTGACAATAAGTGACTGTTGACTCTTAAGCCCTAAACAGGACATCTGTATCAACCTCTACAAGGCTCATTACATAAGAGGAGGCAGAAAGAATGCAGAGACTGGTGGATGGGGAGGAGTCGTGAAATGCGGATCTGGACATGACATGGCCAGTGTACTCTTGAATTCATTGCAGCAATGGTTGCCTGTACAAGATCAAGCCAGTCAGCATTCCAGGATGGCTAGGAAAGGATGCATGAGGCCCTGCCCCTAACTGAGGAGTGATTGGCAGTCAATGGCTGCTGAGAGGGGGGAGTCATTTTTCTTCAGGCCTGGGACCATTGTCAGGCTCTGATGGGTGGCCCCACGGCCTCTAGCATTCGGGCAACACTAACTTGACTTAGCAAGGTATAGAAGGAAGAGGAAGAGAGGAGTAGGAAAAGAAGAGATGAAGACCGAAGAAGGACAGTTGGAGGAATTGGGGTTAGTATGCGTGGATATGATCGTGATACATTGTATACAAGTATGAAACTGTCAAAAAATAAATATAAAACTTCTTAAAGAAAACAAAACCAACCAACCAAACCAAACCAAAAAAAAATAAAAAATGTGTCAGGGGTGAGATGGCTCATCAGGTAAAGGGTCTTGCTGCCAAGTCTGGTGACCTGAGTTTGACCCTGAGAACCCATGTGACAAGTGAACCAGCTCCTGCAAGCTGTCCTCTGATCTCCACATGTGGTGTGGCAAGCATTCACCCACATATGTAAACACACATACGAAGTAAATAAACATAATAAAATAATAAAAGACATGTCCCTTGTTCAACTTTGTCTAAGTATACAGCTCAAGTCTCTTGCATCTGCTAATGTTTCATTATCTTTACTAAGCATTTCCATAAAAAGATAAGTTCGTATTTACTTAGAAACATTTTATTTCAGGGCTGGAGAGACAGCTCAACAGTTGTGAGCACTTGTTCTTACAGAGGACCCAGGATCGGTTCCCAGCACCCACATGGTTGTTTACAACCATCTGTAACTCCAGCCCCGAGGGATCTGAACTCTATGAGTTCTGCACACATGTGGGCACTTACGTACATGTAGGCAAAACACTCATACACATAAAATAAATACATCTAAAAGAAAACCGTTTTCATTTTTATTACATTTTATTAATTTGATGTTGTTTGTGTGTATGTGTAGATGAGTGTTTTTGTATGTGGCGATCACAAGACAAGTGGCAGGAGCTGGTTCTCGACTATGTGAGTCCTGTGGATTGAAATCAGGTGGTCGGGCTTGCCGGCAAGTGCCTTTACTTATGAGACTACCTTGCTGTTGATTTTTACTTTTCAAAAATAAATAAAGTGGTGGTGGTGCACATCTTTTGTCCCAGAAATCAGGAGGCAATGGCAGGCAGACGGAACGGGAGGCAGGGAACAAAAGGAGTTCCAGGCCAGCCTGGTCTACAGAATGAATTCCAGAGCAGTTTGGTCAACATTGTGAGTTCTGAGACAGCCAGGACTACACAATGAGACCTTGTTTCAAACAAACATACAAACAAAACCCCCTAAAACAAAATTTTAAGAAAATATCCCTTTTTAAAAAAGTAATGCATACTGATTGTATGACTTTATTTATCCTGTTTATAACCTAAAAATTCCACGAAAGTCGACAGAAAATATATTTTCTTTTAATTTTTTAAATTTTTATTTAAATTTATTTTATTTAAATTTAAATGACAACTACTTCATTTCTTCCATTTCATCTCCTCTCTCTATCTCCTCCCACATCCCTTATCCCTTTTTAAAACCACTTCTTTCCTCTGATGAGTCATCTGCCTACATCTTTTATTATTTTTTTAATATTTTTTATTTTTTGTTTTTTTGTTTTTTGAGAAAGAGGTTTTCTCTGTAGCTCAGGCTGCCCCCCCTCCTCAAATTCCATGGAGGTGTACCTCCCAAATACTGGGATCACAGGTGGGCACCATTCTTTTTATGGTAAACACCATGACCAAATGCAACTTGGGGAGGAAAGGGTTTATTTGATTTATGGGTTACAATCATCAAGAGAAGCCAAGGTGGGAAGTCAAGGCAGGAACCTGGAGGCAAGACCTGAGGGAAGCCACAGAGGGGTACTTCTTGCTGATTTGCTCCCTATAGCTTGTTCAGCCTACTTTCTTTTTCTTTTCGTTTTTTTCTTCTTTCTTTCTTTCCTTATTTTTTTTGACAATCCATGACATTTTTATTGAGCCTTTTAGTTTATAAGGTAAAAGGAAAAGCAGCTCTCTTGAATACTTTACATGGCTGTAGGAAAATATCTGAGACTTAAAGGGAGTTACAGGGAATTATGTTTCTCAAAAGTTGAGATCAAGTAAAGAAGTTTTAACTCTTTAATTTTCCAGTCGACTCTTCCCTTATGAACAGTATGAACTCTAATTGGCCACGTTAGGTTTTTAGGTTTGCTGATGTCCGATCTGAAGTACTGGTTTTAGTCAGTATCTACTAGTTCCACTTCAAAAATGGGCTTGGTGTTTGGTGGAATTTTGGCATCGGGCTGTCCTTTCCGTAGACCCATTCTGGTTCAATCTCCAGTCAAGCCTTTTCTCCTTTACTCATAGTCAAGAGCGCTTCAACCCATCCTCTGATAACCTTGCCTACTCCCACCTTAAAACGTAAAGGCTTGGCATTTTTCTTCTTCTTTGAACTTGTTTGAATATTAGTATTGAAAACAGTTCCATCTAGGAGTGTCCTTGTATAGCAGCAGTGAACAACATCTCTGTTTTTAGAAAAGTTGGTTTTATCTCCCTTTTTTAGAATAGATTTTGTATATTTTGGTGGACCCTCATCAAGAGTCTCTTCAGATTTGGATTCTTTGGGTTCATCATCACTAAGCTTCATATTTCTCACCTGTTCAGACACTTTACTTATAATTTCAGTACCCTTGAAATGCTTACTTTCAAAAAGATGGTTATAGGCATTTACCAAATGGTCCCTGTTAGCAGTCTTAGCTACATTTTTTATGTTTCCCAGTAATTTACGCTCTGCAAGAAATGAATCTGAACCGTGATCCTGCGGAAACTTGATAATGTCCTTCTTGGGCAGCTGCTCCACGGTCCATGCGCACGACATAACAGCCACCACCATCTTCCCCCACTGTTGCCACTGCTGCACTCAGCCTCCTTTCTTATACAACCCCGGAACCACCTGCCCAGGGGTGGCACTGTCCCCAGTGGGCTGGAGCCTCCCACATTAATCATTAATCAAGAAAATGCCCTATAGTAATGCCCAAAGGCCAAGCCGATGGAAGTAATTCCTCTACTGAGGTTCCCTCTTCCCAAGTGACTCTAGTTGTGTTGACAAAAAAAAAAACCAAAAAAAAACAGAGAGTGGGCTGGAGAGATGGCTCAGCGGTTAAGAACACTGACTGCTCTTCCAGAGGTCCTGAGTTCAAATCCCAGCAACCGCATGGTGGCTCACAACCATCTGTAATGGGATCTGATGCTCTCTTCTGGTGTGTCTGAAGACAGCTACGGTGTACTCATATACATAAAATAAAAAAAAATTCTTTAAAAATAAAAATGTAAAGAGCTCAACCACTGTGCCCCGTCTGTGCCCCGTTAACATGGTGCTGGAATCAACCACTGTGTCCCATTAACATGGTGCTGGGGATCAAACCCAAGGCTTCCTGTGTGCTGAGCTAGCTCGCCATCAGGGAGCCCCATCCTACACCTGCTTTCATTCATTTTTAAATTGGGCTACTTGTCTTTGGTTATCTGTATTTTCTTCCTACCACCCGGCTTTATTGAGACATAACTGGGTCTGCTGCAATGGTTCACTGGGTAAGAGACCTTGCTACAGGCGTGAGAACCTGAGTTCAGATCTCCCACATCCATATAAAAATTGGAACAGCTGTGGTGTGGACTCTTGTAACCTCAGGGCTGGGGATAGAGCAGGGACAAGCAGAGAGGACAGTCAGCCTGGCTGAAAATCAGGGAGCTCCGAGGTCAGAGAGGGACCCCTCTCCAGGGAACGAGGTGGGGTGGAGCAGGGTACCCGCCCTGACCTTCACACCCACCAAAGTAACAAAAAGGAAAAGAAAATCGACAAGCCCAGGTTGGTGATCCCAGCATTCCAGACAGAGTCAGTAGGATCAGGTCATTCTTGGATACAGAGTTTTACTAAATGAGACCCAAATAATAGGTGGACTTTAAATGCTTAAATATTGTGATAAATTTCTCCAAAGAGGAAAAAGAAACTGTTGGTTAAATTGAAGTTAGTCTATAATCTGAATCATGGCTAAAATATTGTAATTTATCCCTTTCTCTTGTTACCAGGGAAATAGGGAGTCTCTCTCTCTTGGGTTTTTAGTCTCGAAAATAAAAGGACTCAGGCTGCACTAAATTGACAATTAAAACCAACTAGGACATCGAGCTTCCTTCTGAGTCCAATTCTGGAGTTAACTGAGAAGAAATTCTTAGCAGACAAATTTCTAGATCAGATTGATCTGTGGGTATATCTGTGGAAATGCCTTGATTGTTTTATGTTTTGTGTTGTTTTATTGCTATTACTTTTTGGGATTTTTGAGACAGGGTACCTTTACCTATCACCTGCCCTGGCCTTCATATGCACTCACGCAGGGTTTCTCTGCATAGAACTGGCTGTCCTGGAACTCACCCTGTAGTCCAGGCTGGCCTCAAACTCAAAGATCTGCCTGCCTTTGATTTCAGAGTGCTGAGATAAAAGGCTTAGCCATCACCTGTGCTACCACTGCCGGCCAGGGTGCAAAGTCTTGATTGTTAATTGATGTGGGTGAGGCTAGCCCACTGTGGGCGGTACCACCCCTGGGATTGGTGGGCCTGGGCTGTATAAGAGCGCATGCGCTTGCGAGCAAGCCAACAAGTAGAGTTCCTCCATGGCTCTTCGTGGAGTTGAAAGAAACTTTTTCTTTACCTACTTACTTTTAGTCCGAATGTTTATTACAGCCACAGAGAGCAAACTAGAACACTCAAGGACAGTTTTATTAGAGTTCGAAAGAGAAACAACAGAGCTGGTAAGTTGTAAATCCCAGCAGTTTCCAGACAGGAGAAAGGGGGAAAAGAGAGGAAGCCATGCTTACCGCAGTTGGATCCAAGCAGCCAGAGAGCACACAGGCGGCTACACAGCAGAAATGGTGCTCAGTGGAGAACTTCAGAGAAGAGAAAGCCCGGGGGTGTGGGAAAGCATGCCTCAGTGCCCATGATGGAAGCTCAGCATGTCTGCATGACTTGAGGTTTCTGGGAGGGGAAGTCCCATTAAGGATACTTACTCCTCCCATCCCTGTAGCATGGCTTCAGGACAACCAGCTTTCCTGGCGTGGGTCACTCCTGGCCATGTAATACACAGGTCTAGTAGGGTTAGCTCTCAAAAGGGAAGACGACCTGTGTCAGGTTTTGCATAATTTAGAATGTCAGATCTACCCAGGACCAGAGAGGGAGCTTAGAGTCTATTCTTTTGACTAAGAAGTAGCTTTCTCTTACTGGGTCTCAACAAAGCTCAGATTTCTTTACTGTTATCTCTATCTATCTATCTATCTATCTATCTATCTATCTATCTATCTATCTGTCTGTCTGTCTGTCTATCCATTCATCCATCTCTCTATGCAGGGCAACATTGATAGTCCTTCAATATTATTTATTTGCTTATCTGTGTATTTATTTATTTATTTATTTATTTAGACAGGGTCACAGGGGGCTTATCTGTGTATTTATTTGCTTATTTATTTATTTATTTAGACAGGGTCACAGGGGGCTGGAGAGATAGATGGCTCAGCAGTTAAGAGCACCGACGACAGCTCTTCCAGAGGTCATGAGTTCAATTCCCAGCAACCACGTTGGTGGTTCATAACCATCCGTAATGAGATTTGATGCCCTCTTCTGGTGTGTCTGAAGACAGCTACAGTGTACTTGTATAAATAAAATAAATCTTTAGGAAGAAAGAAAGAAAGAAAGAAAGAAAGAAAGAAAGAAAGAAAGAAAGAAAGAAAGAAAGAGGCTATAAATAGGGTCACACTGTATAACTGGTCGGCCTCAAATTTTTTTGTAAAGAATTATTTATTTTATGAATATGAGTACACTGTAGCTGTCTTCAGACACACCAGAAGAGGTGTCAGATCCCATTACAGATGGTTGTGAGCTACCATGTGGTTGCTGGGAATCAAACTCAGGACCTCTGGAAGAGCAAGCAGTCAATGCTCTTAACCACTCCCACCCAACCCCCATCTCTCCCACCCAACCCCCACCTCTCTACTTTTTCTAATGATATTTTGATTCCAAGGAGTGACAAAGCTGATATTTATTTGTCTGCCATTACCAGGGAAATAGGAGGTGGGGTCCAAAGTAGACCACAAGGGGAGTTCATTCTCAATGCCTCCTCACTAAGGCTGTCAAAGTTCTCCAACACTTTTCAGGGAAGAATGTCTATTTCCAGCTTCAAATGCTTTTTCCTGCAAAGAAGCAGATGATATACTGGAAGACAGGGGAGAGAAATACAAACAAAGAGACAGTAAAATGAGTATTTACTAAGACTTGGAAAGGCTCATTTTCCAGGTACACCGCAACGGTCCCGTTCTCTGCTCTCAGGACTGTGTAACTCATGGAGACAGGGAGGTGGGAGATGTCTGCTTTCCAATATTAAAACAAACCAGGGTTCCTTCTCCCGGCTGTAATGAAAACCCTTGACCTCACTGACTTCCAACAGGAAAAGAGGAAAAGAAAATGTGTCCTGGTTGTGAGAGCTCCCCTGTCTTTCCCACTGCCCTGGGATTCTCAGGCCTCATTTGGAAGGCCTTCCTTGGGGCCCTTCATCAGGAACAAGCTAGGCACCACGGAGAACTGTGTCAGCAGAGACTCCCTCCTCCCACAGGCTGCTGCCTGGCAGAGGACAATTTACAATAACAAATACACTCCAGACTCAGTGGGTTGCTCTTCCCACAATCTGACGGGGCACGGTGGGGTCATTCCATTCCGTTTCTGTCGTTTCTTCCCGGCACTCAATGGGGAAAGCACCTGCAGCAAATCTTTGGAAGAACGGTCCCTTGGAATTCCATCACCCAAAAGTCCGGAGAGATCGTGCATTGCATCAATGTCATGTATGTCTTACATAAACCACTGAAAGCAGCCCTGTCAATTAAACTGGCTTCCAGGCGGGGGAAGGTGATAGTTTTGAAGACGGGTGTTTCCTGGGTTCACCAGATTTTTCTCTGTGAAGATTTTTGTCTGATGGGAAGACACAGCTAGAGCCTTAATAAGAAAACAGTCTAACAGAACAATGTACACGGCGGCTTGTCTCACATCCCAGTTCAGTTGCAAAGACAATTTAATGATACAGCTGACTGCTCTGAGGGCTGGAGAGAAGTCTGAGTCTGGAGAGTATACACTGCACTTGTAGAGCATAGAAAAGTCGATTCCTAGCATCCACACTGAGTGGCTCCCATCCACCAGCATCTTCAGCTCCAGGGGAACCGGGTACCCTTCCCAGTTCTTCAGGTATCTGCACTCACCTGGATAGACACACACACACACACACACACATACACAATTTAAAATTAATTTTTTTTAAAAGACAGGATCTCACTACATTGCTCTGGCTGGCCTAGAACCAACTATATAGACCAGGCTAGCCTCAAGCTCACAAAGACCCCTCTGCCTCTGCCTTTCAAGTGATAGAATTAAAGGAATGTATCACCATGCAAGACTAATCTTTTAATTCCTTAGAGAAGCTAACGTGTTCTCAGTTATACTCTTGCACAGTACACATGAGCTCCTGTGCTCAATCTCTAACCCCTGTAAACAGAGATTCCAGCCCTGGAGGGGCAGAAGGGTTAAAGTTATCTTTGGCTATGTAGCGTTCCAGACCAGCCTGGGTATGATGGTTTGAATAAAAATGCTCCCCAATAGACTCAAGTAGTTAACATTTGTGTCCAGTTGGTGGCGCTGTTCGGGAGTGGTTATAGAACTGTTAGGAGATACCACCTTGTTGGAGGAAGTACTTCAGTGAAGTCGGCCTTTGAAGGTCTAGAACCTTGCCACTTCCTGCTAGCTGATCATGTTTGCAGAAGAAATGTGATATCCCTGCTTCTTGCTCTGCCATCTTGGCCATGATGGACTTTGTCTCCCTGGAGCCATAAGCCAAAACAAACATTTTCTTACTGAAGTTGCTTTTGGTCATGGCGTTTTACCACAACAACAGAAAAGTAATTAACACACTGGAGAGTGGGAGACCCTGTCTCAAAAACAACAGTGTAACCATACAAAGCTAACTCAGCTGAGTGGTGGTGGTATACGCCTTTAATACCAGCACTTGAGAGGCAGAGGCAGGCACATCTCTCTGTAAGTTCCAGACCAGCCTGGTCTACAGAGCGAGTTTCAGGACAGCCAAGGCTACAAAGAAAACCTTGTCCAAAAGAACCAAAAAGTTAAAATCAAAAGTAAATAATGATAATAATAACTGTGATCCTACTGATACACACCAGAATACTGAGCCTGCTAGTTGGCCAGTGAAGCCCAATCAGAGAAGGAAGGAAGGAAGGAAGGAAGGAGGGAGGGAGGGAGGGAGGGAAGGAAGGAAGGAAGGAAGGAGGGAAGGAAGGAAAGAGACAAAGAAAAAGCAAGCCAGTATGCTTTGGTCCTACAAGATGAAATATTGACAAGCTTCCTTGGGGGAAAAATGTTTTCTTGGGTCATTGCCAGCTGCAACTTCCCCCAGCGAAGCCCTCTCAGAAAGCATCTGTTGTTGTGACTGTTTCAAATAAAACTGTTTGTGACGTTTCTGGACAAGCTCACAGGGAACAGCTGCTCTGTGAAAGAGAAAGCCAACGCTTCCATTCCAACACTGTGTTTTGTAAAAAGGCATCAGAATGAGGTGTTGTTTGCTATATGTAGTGGTCTCCTCCTGAGCCAAGGCAGATGTCTGGACAGTGTTACCTACAGCTGAGCCAAGCCCTTCTGCCTCCTGCGTTTACAGGTTTCTGGGATACATTAAGTCCTTTCTCGTTGTTTCTTTTTATCTTAAAAACCTAAAAGCTAGGAATCAGAGGTCAGCGAGGACTGAAGCCAGTCACGGTCTTCTGGACACGACCGAGCTGCTGCCCCCGGGAACTGACTGTGTGAACTGACTGACTGTGTGAACTGACTGACTGTGTGAACTGACTGTGTGAACTGACTGACTATGTGAACTGACTGTGTGAACTGACTGTATGAACTGACTGCAGCTATGGTGGCCTGCACAGGATCTGTACAAGATCAAACCAGTCAGCGTTCTCATGGAAGGAGAATGAGTTCATGACCCTCCACTCCTCACTGAGGAGCTCTGGGCAGTTAGTGGCTTCTTGGGTGGAGAGTCAGTTTTCTTTAGATGTGTGGCCTCTGGAAAGTAGCCCCAGTGAATGTCCTGGTATCAAGGAGTACTAGAGCAACAAACTAAACTTGGTGGGTGTGGTGGTTCGAATCCGCCCCCCCGTGGCTTATATATTTGAATGCTTAGACACCGGGGAGTGAAACTGTTTGCGGAGTAGGAGGAAGTGTGTCACTGGGGACGGGCAATCCCCAAACTCAGGAGGCAGAGGCAAGTCTACCTCTGAGTTTGAGCATAGCCTAAACTGCAAATCAAGTTCCAGGCTAGCTGGGGTTACATAGTAAAACCTTGTCTCAAAAAATAAGCAAGAGCCTCTAGGAGAGGCTCCCAGGTGACCTTAAGGTCAACACAGGTGACCTTAGCCAAGATGGCTAACAGAATGGATATGGAACCTGAAGAGGCCACTTCCTGTAGCCAGGTATGACCCCCCATAGAGGGATAGGGACATCAACCTACCCACAAAACTTCCAACCCAAAATCTGTCCTATCTAAAAGAAATTCAGGGATGGAGTAGAGACTGAGGGACTGGCCAACCAATATCCATCCCAACTAGAGACCCATCCCGCAGGCAAGCACCAGTTGCTGACATCATTAATGATACTCTACTAGGACTGCAGACGAGAACCTAGCATAACTCCTCTGAGAGATGCTACCCAGCAGCTGACTGAGACAGATACCCACAGCCAAACATGGGATGGAGGTCGGGACTCTTATGGAAGAGTTGGGGAGAAGGATTGAAGGCCCTGAAGGGGATAGGAACCCCACAAGAAGACCAACAGAGTCAACTAACCTGGACCCCTGGGAGCTCTCAGAGAATGAGCCACCAACCAAAGAGCACACACAGGCTGGAATGTGGCCCCGGGCACATATGTAACAGACATGTGGCTTGGTCTCCATGGCTGCCTTGTTTCATCTCAGTGGGAGAGAATTCACCTATTGTGGCAGAGACTTGATGTACCAGGGTGGGGAGAGGCCCACACTCTCTCAGTGGAGAAGGGGAGGGCAGAGGAGGGACTCTGAATGGGGGACCAGGAGGGGAAGCAATGTTTGGGATGTAAATAAATAAATAAGAGGAGATATAAAGCAGGGTGTAAGGGGTATGGTAGAGTGGGAGGAGTATCACATAAACCAGATGTAGTGGTGTACACACAGCACTTGGGAGGTGGAGGCAAGAGAGTCGGGAGTCTAAGGTCATCCTCATTCGTAGTGGGTTCAAGGACAGCCTCCGGTGCATGAAAGCCTCTCTCTAAAAAGATACTTTTAGACAGCCAGTGGTGGCACATGTCTTTAATCCCAGCACTTGGGAGGCAGAGGCAGGCGGATCTCTGAGTTCGAGGCCAGCCTATATACTATATAGACAAGGCTGGCTCCATAATCACAGAAATCTGCCTGCTCTGTCTCCTGAGGCTGAAACCACAGTACTCGCTTTAAAAAAAAATCTTTTTTTTAAAAAAAAATAACAGTCCAGAGCAGGGCAGTGGTGGTGCACACCTGTAATCCCAGCACTTGGGAGGCAGAGGCAGGCGGATTTCTGAGTTCAAGGCCAGCCTGGTCTACAGAGTGAGTTCCAGGACAGCCAGGGCTATACAGAGAAACCCTGTCTCGAAAAACCAAAAACAAAAAAACAAAATACAAACACATTTTTAATCTGAGCACTCACGAGGCAGAGATGAATAGATGTGTCAGTTCAAGGGCAACCTGGTGTACAGAGTTTCAGGCCAGCCAGGCAACATAGTGAGACCTGTCACATAAAAACAACAATAGTCTGGCAGTGACTAGGTCTAAAGGGAACATGAATCAGTATGGCACTGATGTTATCACCACAGCTAGGTTATAATTTGGGTGACATATAGTCCAGTTTGTCTGGAACAGTCCCAGTTTACCTTTGTCATCCTGGCATCTTGTCTGAGTTTGCATTTCTCCAGACAAGAGAGTCCTGTGGGCATCTATCTCTGAGGCCCAGGATGGCCCCTATTTTTCTTTGTATCCAAAACCCAGACGCTTAGCACAGAGTTTTCCTTGGTGCATGTCCAACACAATGATTGTTAAGTAAACAACAGCAAAGAGACATTTTCCAGGTCAGTGTGCAGCAAGCATTTATTAAGCCATCCTCTGCAATGAGTTCCCAGGATATCAAGACAGAGAAGGTTCACTCTGCCTCTGATAATTTAGACTGGTGGAGCCAGGCAGGTCGAAAGGTCAATCCAATAAAGGAGAATGGCAAAACGGAATGTGAAGCAGAGATAAAGAGGTGTGTGTGTGTGTGTGTGTGTGTGTGTGTGTGTGTGTGTGTGTGTTTGTTTTGTGGGTATGTCACAGAGATGTGTCATGCTGAGAGTGTTGATCTGTCACACCTGAAAGGCTGTCCAGGCGATCAGCATTGCAAGACATAGAATCAGGGGAAATGAGGGAAAAGTTCAGGGAACTTTTGAGGAATCTGTATTTCTGGAATGTAAAGTCTGTAAGTCTGTGGCATGCTTTGATGGATGTGGGGTCTGGAATTGTGTTGTGGGGTATCCACCAGAGAAGACTGCTCAGACATGGGCTTCAGCCCATAAGAAGTCTTTATTAGCTAGCTGGTGACCACACAAGGTGTTTGGGAGACGATTCAGCACTGAGCTTTTTGCAGGGTGAGCTTTTAAGCGCAAATAGTCATGTCCTGGGTTGACATACTTCTGCTAACAAGAACAGTTAGCCAGAAGTAGAACTACAGATGCCAAAAGCAAGGTCAGTACATTTAGAGTCCTCCCAGAACTACTGATGTATCTGCTTTTGTTTTAGTTTGGGCAGGTGGCATTGTCCACATGTTGAGTTTTGTGGCCTGAATGGTACTTCCATCATGGAGTCAGTTGTGCTAAGGTCTGGGGGCCTGCTACAGTTCAAGGTATGGATAAGACTGACAAATTATCTGTCAATATAGAAACATCCGCTCCCCATTTCTCTGTTTCACCTACCATAGAAGCCAGATGTCCAAAGACACCAGCTCATCACAGTTTTGAGCCTCTGAGCTTTGAGAGGCATGCAAGTGGACGATGCTAAGAGAGGAGAGCAGGGGAAAACAGAAATGCACGGGATGGCTTAATGTATGGAGGATGGCTACACAGATAGACAGGTGATATACAACTCTAGTGTTCTATTAATGCCAGAGAATGCAATATTGTGTTGTTATACAAAGTACCAGTAATTGCTATGACATTGACGAACCTTGAAAACATTTTTTTTCAACAAAGGAAGTGAGTCACAAATAACTGTATTTTATATAAACATAGTCATGTCAAATGTCCAAAACAGACAATTCCACAGATACAGGAAGTAGACTCTTGGTTGCTTAGGAGGGGGAAGGAATGGGAGGGACTGTTAAAGGTACATGATTTCTTAGCGGTGGGGCAAAGGAATGACCTAACACTGGTTTTGGTAGCATTTGCACATCTCCATGATTGCTTAAAGCTGTAGACTTGAGGGGCTGGAGTGATGGCTCAGCAGTAAGGGCACTGGCTGCTCTTCCAGAGAACCCAAGTTCAATTCCCAGTACCCACATGTAGGTAGGCTCTCACCCCTGTATAATTTCAGTCCCAGAGATGTCCTCGTCCTGCCTCCCTGGGTACCAGGCGTGCATGTAGTACACAGACATACATGCAGGCAAAACACCTATTCACATAACTGTTTGGTTTCAGACAGAGGAAAAGGGACTGAGGCCCATATTGTACATATGAAAGCAGACTGGCCTCCATCTTCTCCCAGCATCCCTTAGTCGCTGCCCCTAACCTTGAATTTCCCAGACCAGGGGCCAGGCTGCCCTTCCCCCAGAAGCTCCTCCCTATGTCATCCAGACATTTTGGTCTCTTGCTCTTTTTCTTTCTCCTCTTTCTGCATGCTCGACCTTTTTCTCTATTTCTCTCTCCTCTACCCACCCCCTTCCCTTGGTCACTTCCCTGGCCTCCATCCTCAGAGCCAGTGAACTTGCCCACCTGAGAGCAGATTCCCGACAAACCTGCCTTTAATAATATACTCTGGCTTGAATGGGCTCATTTCACCAGCAGCAGAGAAATAACCTATCAGTAACATCTGGTTTTTTGGTTTTTTTGTTTGTTTGTTTGTTTTGTTTTTTTTAGTAGAACAAAAAAAACAGACTTAACATAGGCTAGTATTACTTTAAAAATAAATAAAAAAACTCAATAAAGTGACTAAAAGTGTCAATGATAAAACTCTGGAGAGCGGGTATTTCACAGGTCCTGAGTGAGAAAATATCACAACTTTCTTGTGTATTTAGATAATTTTTTTTTAAATAATAGAATATAGAAAGGAAAGAAACGCGATGCTAGGCTGGGGGCTGATTCATCAGGCTCGACTCTTCTAGAGGTGGCACAAGGAACCATAAGAGAGATCAGAGGGAGAATCCAAGTCCCTCCCATCTTCTGAACAGTTAACCAAGGGTTCATGCCCAAAGCTAACTTGCCTGTGTAACCAGACACAACACAATGTATTTCATCATACATTGAAGAAGAGGTGTATAAAAAGTAGAAGTTCTCTTCCACCTTAAAGAGTAAAAGTAAATCAAACCTGGAGATGAGTTTGAGACTTCTTTTTCTTAAGATAGAATCTGACTATGTAGATCAGGCTGGCATCAGACTCAAGAGAGATCTGTCTGCCTCAGCATCCCGAGTGCTGGCATTAATCACTAAGTTTGGGATCATCAAAAGTTTGAAAATTACTGGATGGCAGTGGTACACAACTTTAACCCAGCACTAGGGAGGCAGAGTCAGGCCAATGTCTGTGAGTTCGAGACCAGCTCGTCTACAAAGCAAGTTCTTGGACAGCCAGGGCTACATAGAGAAACCCTCTTTTGAAAAACCAACCAACCAAACAACTGAAAAAAATAAATGAACATTCACTCAGCTAAATTTAAAAAATAATAAAAGTTTTAAAAGGTTAAGAAACAGTTAAAAAAAATGGGAGAGAGAAAATAATCAAATCATGTAAAGAAACTGGTTTTTGGCTTGAGGAGTCCACCAAAAATCAGCACCAGGTTTGCAAAGAACAGCACCAGAATACACGACCAAGAAACTTTATGATGTAAGGTACTGGGCTAGCCTCAGACACCTCCCAGCTGCCCTCTCCATTGGGCCATCTCGGTTTCAGCTCATCTAGGCCAAGTTGCCTTCACTTTCCCAACATATATATTTGAAAATTTTAAACATTCCGAAAATAGCCTGTCTAGAATAGACTGTTAGGATAAAGGCAGAGAAACCGGTGTGGTGCTGAGAGCCCACGCCTAATAACAGATCTAGGTTTTATGGGGGAGGGGAGAGAGCGCGCGCGCGTGCGCGAGGGCGCATGGCACGGGGGGGGGGGGGGGGGATCGTGACGTATGCTGCAGGGCCTGAAGGGCAGCCTGGTGGAGCGCCTGATTACGACTGCACCTTTCCTGGCTTCAACTACTATCAGGCATGGCCAGCCCTGTTCCTTCTGTGGCCTTACTTTCCCCTACCCTAACACTAGTCGTCATATCATCGGCGCCTCACTGTAAATCTCCAGCCCAGTTATCTTTTGGAGATACTGGCCTACCATGTGCAAATAATTGTGAGCTAAGAGGAAAACAATACTGGATACAATTAGGTGCTTATTACATGCTAAATAGTTTAAATGCTTGTATGAGTCTTGTTTTTATTCTTCTTAATGACCCTACGAGACAGCCACCGCCACCACCCCGCCCCATTCTGCAGCTTAGAAAACAGAATCAAAAGACATTAAAAATCGCCTGAAGTCATGCTCACGCTCCTAAGTTTCCAACACAAGACTGTATTTTGTTTTCTTTTAAAGGGGCTCTCTTGTAACCCTTAAGGTTTGTCTTAAAATTTTGATCCTTTGGCTCCTACTTTCCAAATGCTGAAATGTGCCACCACACCTGTCTGTTTTGTTAATACGGTTCTGGAAGTCAAATGCAAGGCTTTGCACACGCTGACATGCTTTAATAACCAGCTACAGCTCACGTCCTAACAGACCTATATCATCATCTTCTTCTTCTTCTCTTCCTCCATCATCATCTTCAGCACCAGCTCTGAACCTAGAACCCGTGTTTTACTATTGAGTTTTATCCCCACCCAACCTGAGCCTACATCATCATACCTCTATCAAAATGGATGAAGTACCTTTTCTTCTGTTCCAGGTCTGTCCGTTTTTAGGTTAATACGCTTCCCTCCTTCCTCTGCCCCCTCCACGCCCCCTTTAAGACAGGGTTTCTCTGTGTGGCCCTGGCTGTTCTAGAACTCACTCTAAAGACCAGAGTAGGCCCGGGACTCAAGATAATCCATGGCCCCTGGATCCGGAGTGCTAGGATTAAAGGCGTGTACCACCGCCACTCAGAGGGCGTCTCTGCATCCTATCCAGTCAATTCTTTATGCTTTGCGGGTGTTTGCTCACCAGGCTGGCTCTCCTGGTGCAACCCAACAAAGGTTCTGGGGACTTGGAATCTGGACCCTGAGGTATATTCTGAGACGATCTTCCTCCCCAAGGAAACTCATGATGAACTAACTGTCACCCTCAGTTAAGGTATGGTGACATACACCTGTAATCCCAACAGGTAGGAGGATCGGAATTTCAAGGCCAGCCTTGTCTACATAGTGAGTTTGAGGCCAGACTGAACTACATGAAACCTTGTGTTCGGAAACAAAAACAAAACAAAAAAACACAAAAGAATTAGCCTGTCATCTTGTACAGTCCTTGGGCCCTTGGCACAGTGGACACAAGATTCATTCCAACTGATTTTCAGGACTGAATTACCTATTAGTCGTAAAGGGCAGATGTGGAATTTGAAAGGCTCTCCAGGGGGAGAGGGGGGTATTTCCCTGAGGAGACTAGAGGCTGAAGCGCATGCCAGACACCCACATTCCACCAGTCTCCAGCTGGAAAATTTAATTGCCTGCCTTTATGCCATTTGTCTTCGGCATGTGAACTACAGCCTGGAGTGGGAGGGGAGGAGAGAGCGCCAGGCAGCCTGGAGCAGGGTCCAACCACGCTGGTCTCTTGCTGCTTCTTTAACTCCTGGGGTGAGAGATCAGGAGCATTCGTCTCTGGCATCCAAACAGTCCCTTGGTCCATGTGACCAGCACTGCCGTTGTCCCGACTGTAAAGCCCACAAGAATCAGGAGCCCACAGATCCATCGGTGGGAGCCTCGTACATGCTCCGTGTGGGCTTGCTGTTGGCTTTCCAGTTGGCCTGTGGCATCATCGCCACACCTTCCACACCTGCTCGAGCGAAACAAAACTTGTCCAGCATCGCCATCGCACCTCGGCCTGTCCTTGTCCTGAGACCATGGTTTAGGACACTGGCAAGGTCTACCCACTCCCTTACCGCCCCCACCCAGGAGTACAAAGTCCCTCCCGTTCACCAACCTCAGGAGGTTGCTTAGATCCACCTGTCACTCACTGGTGACCTTGAAGGTGGACAGACTGGCATTCGGACCCCGATCCTCCCATTTATTGCCATTGCCCTGACCCATGGGAGAAAGGTGGCGCAGTGCCGGCAGGGCAGGCTGCACCCTGTGTAGTCTCAGCGTGGCCCTGCACAACAGCGGGCTGTGACCTTGGCTGAGATGATACCGGGACAGGGCATCTCCACGGACCCGAGAGCGGCTAGGGTTCCTATCTTAACAGCTTTAGAAGTCCTGCGCTGCAGTCTCCTTCAAAGCCAAGGTCAGGAGTCAGCCTGTAGAGCTCACTACATCCCATCCCTTCATCTAGAGCGATGTCCTCGAGGGGCCAAGCGCTCTTGGCTGGGGACAGGCAAGGCGGACAGCGTTGCCACCAAGCGGCAGGTCGAGCCAGAAGCCGCCCGCGACGCCTCTTCCCCCAGCTCTTCACAAAGCAGACTCAGTCTGCGGCGCAATCCAAACACGGAGGGAATCAGAACGTACGTCTTTTGTTTGCCGTGGCAGGAGAACTGTTGAGCTGAGGAAAAAACAAGCTGAGCTTAGCGCTATCAGCTGCTTCCTGGGGCTCGCTCCTTCCTTCCTCCGAGGGGGGTCTGGCCGCTTTGTTCTCGTTCCCAGCTGCACTTCTGCGCCTTTAAGCAGTGGCCTCCGCAGACCTCGGAGGAATGCAGCCCTCGGACCCCAGGGGACTTGGCTCGGGGCTCCGCCCGATAACGGCCCCAGGCTCTCAACCCGGGTGCTCCTGCCCTTGCTAGGTATAGCTCTTTCTGCCAGCCACTTCCTGGCTTGGGGGTGAGCCTCCCCTAAGGGGCTTCCTGTTTTCTTTGACAATCCTGGGAGGACATGGTTTCATAGAATCCCACGAAGAGTCCACAAAAGGGTGTCCGTAATAGTACTTGGATTGTCTGGGATAGAATGTGTCTCTCCTGGCATCCGTTTGCCCTGGTTCAGATCCCAGCTCTAGAGGTTTCTAGCCGGTCACACCCCCCGCCAGCTGCTCAACCTCTCTAAGGCTGAATAGCTACCTAGGGAAGATTAAAGCGCTAACAGTGATTTGGATGCCTTCCCAAATCTTGGCTCACAGGGGGCCCGTCAACAGGTGTTAGCCAATTGTCACTAGGCCCGGGTTTTGATTACTTCAGTGACACAAGAAAACCAAACAGAACCCTTTAAGACATCATTTTGAAGGAGAGGGTGTGGCATAGCATAGCTAGGCAGCTGGGCTTTCACTGGAGAGCGGTCTTCAGTGTTTTCGTGATCTGTGGATCAACACCCCCTTCCCCGCTCTTTCTCCTTCCTCTCTAGTCCTCAACCCCACCCCCATCCCACCAGGCTGTTACAGGTTTCCGACAGTGCCTCTTACTCAGCCGAATAAAACTGCAAGTGGGACCCCACGTGCTTGCATTTCCTGGCTGTGAGGAGGCAAGACAACTGCAGGTGCCCGGATTCAGCCAAAACATTAGGCAAACTGCGTTAGGCGTTGAGGACCTGGAGGTTCAGGGTCCCTCTCAGAGATGCAACTGCAGGGACCGCTGAGCAGAAGAACTGCAGCAGTGGGGATTGTGGCAAAGAGTCTCACCTTGACAGCTTTTTATTTTTGTGTGTTTGTTTTGAGACCTTGTTTCCGGTAGCGCAGACTTGCTTCAAATCTAAAACTGTAGCCAAGGATGATCTTGAACCTTTGGTATTCCTGTCTCTATTCCCTAAGAGCTGGGATCACTGGTGTGTCCACCATACCCAGATCATGGAGTCTGGGGATAGAACCCAAGGCTTTGTATATCTTAGGCATCTGCTCTTCCAATGAGCCATGCTTCCCTCGCCTTCATTTTGAAACAGGAGCTCACTAAGCAGCCCAGGCTGGCCTGGAACTTGTAATTCTCTAGCCTCAGTCTCCCAAATGGTAGGATTCTACACTTATCACTTGGGCCCCCTCCCCTTTTCCTTCCTTCCTTTTGTTTTTGTTTTTGTTTTTTTTTTTTTTTTTGTTTTGTTTTGTTTTGATGAGACAGGGTTTCTCTGTGTAGTCCTGGCTATCCTGGAACTTGCTCTGTAGGCCAACAGGCTGGCCTTGAACTCAGAGACTCACCTGACTCTGCCTCCTGAGTACTCGGATTAAAGTTGTGTGCCACCAAGCCTGGCTACCCTGTTTCTTAATCATCTTCTCATCAGCCTGACTAGACAGATGGGCTTATTGACCAGACTTAGAGAAGATTTCTAAACTGCCCGGGACCACTGCAGGGCTGTGATCAACCTGTGTGGCACATCTGTGCCAATAGGAAGACACTCTGACGGGTTTTTGAGTGGGGAGACTGGGTGTCGGCCTATTCCCTGTCCCATAGCCTGGCATCCCTCATGAGGGGTCAGCTTGCTGACCCACATGCAGAAGTCAGGGGACAGGACCAGATTCTACCCCTCCACTCAGGACCACATTTCACTTACTGGATGTGACCAAAGAGGCTGCTCTGGGCTTCCAACCTGTGTCTTTATGAACTTAGAAGCCATCACCTAGACTGTTATGTCCCAGGCCAGCCCTCTCCCGCCATTCCCTGAAAGCCTCTCTCACAGCATCCTGGGGTATGTCTTTCTCCATCCCAGCTGGTTCTCTAGACTTCAGCATCTCTCCCTCCTTAGTCCCACCCCAACTCCCTCTCACTGATTCTTCCTTGATGATTTTGTTCCCTCTGAACTTTACTTTTTCTCCTCATTTCTGGGTTCAAAACTTTCCTTCAAAGAAAGTGACAGAGGCTCCTCCCATCCTCTCTCTCTCTCTCTCTCTCTCTCTCTCTCTCTCTCTCTCTCTCACACACACACACACACACACACACACACACACACACCTTCCTCCCTTACCTGGTAGTAGACGATAGGATTGGGCCCCATCCACAGAGGAACACTGAAGGAAGACCCTGTGTAGACAGGTCTCATGGCTCTCCCACCCCTCTGTCAGCATTACATCACACCCTCTGTCCGATTATATTTCCACTAGTTGTCCATGCTCCAGTGACCTCTCTATAAAGCCCAAGGACAGAGTCCAGAGCCTCTTCCAGCTAGCTGAATCCATGCAGGATCACGAAGGTGGCAGGTCAGGACAGAGCGTGGGAGTTTCTCAGTGCCCTTGTTCCTCGTTCTTTGCCCCAGGCAGCTCTCCGTCTGTAGCTTGTATTCTTTCTTTCCTAATAACTAGTAAGTGTGCTTCCCAGCCTAGGAGCCTCTGGAGCATATTAATCAACACCTCGGAGGAGTGATGGGAACTGAACTTTCAGTAGGCAGATCAGGAACACAGATAAAATAACTTGATGGGGTGGGGACAGTGGCTCAGGTTGCTCACTGTGCAAGCGAGAGGATCTGAGTTCAAATTCTGGCAATGTCATAAACTGGGCATGCGTATTTGCAATAGCAGTGCTGTGGAGGGCAAGGACAGGAGACTCCTGGTGCTTGCTTAGCTCCAGGGTTACCTGTCTCAGGGGAAAAGGTGAGTAGAACATCTGGACTTCCTCTCTTCTCTAGTCTCACTGTGGGGGAGTGCAAAGGGTCACACACAAGCGAATACACACACACACACACACACACACACACACTCACACACTCACAAACACTCACAAACATACACACTCAAATATACCAAGCACACATACAACACCTACAGTCACAACACATCAAAAAAAGACAAACTGAGACTTGTGATGGGTGTCTGAAACGGGAGTAGAGAGGGGTGAAGTCCCTCAGACTGCGGGATCTGATGCTGTCTCCAGGTACAGAGTCAGAGCTGAGTTAAATAAGGGCCAGGTGTGGTGGCACATGCCTGAAATACCAGCACTCTGGAGGTGGAGGCAGGAGAATCGGAGTTTAAGGTCGTTCTCCAGTCTATGTAGAATTCAAGGCCAGGCTAAGCTAGATGAGACCCCGTCTCAAAATGAGAGAACACATACTAGGAAAAAACGGTCCTGTGTCCACGCTGGTTTCCCATTTAATTGCTTAGAAGCCTTCCTTGCTATCTCAGAACCCTCCGCATTAGGTTCAAACGCTACTGTCCAACGTTCAGCCCTTTAAGGTCTGGCTCTCGGATTACATCATTGTCATCCCTTCTTACCTGGGACTCCATGCTCTAGGCAGGCGCAGAGCTCTTTGTCCTGTGTTGGGGCTACAGGCCTCACAGCTCAGGAAATTTCAGCTGCCCCTGGCCACTGTGGCTTATTTGTGTTACTAGGGCTGGGCTGTCCTACCCACCCCCACCCCTGTCCAGTAGGTGGATGCCGATCACAGACTCCCAGTAGTGACGACCAATGCTGTCTCCAGACATTGTCCCACACCTTCTGGAGATTTGGCCTAGCCACGGCAGCAGAGATGGCTCACCTATGCCCTCTTACGCCTTGCTCGGTCTTGCCTGTCAGTCTACCTTGTGCTTTTTGCATTTCTTTTTTTTTTTTTTTTTTTTTTTTTTTTTTTTTTTTTTTTTTGGTTTTTTCAAGACAGGGTTTCTCGGTACAGCCCTGGCTGTCCTGGAACTCACTTTGTAGACCAGGCTGGCCTCGAACTCAGAAATCCTCCTGCCTCTGCCTCCCAAGTGCTGGGATTAAAGGCGTGCGCCACCACCGCCCGGCGCTTTTTGCATTTCTACTTGGCTGTCATCCATCCTCTCCTGTAAGCCCCTCCAGATCACGTGACCCCCCATGTCCCCAGGGTGGGTTGGGAGGCTCTCCCATGTTCCCAACTCAGACATTTCTGTTCAGTAGACAGAAGAGGTGTGGTTACTGCCCGTTGACTTGCTACACTCATGCCTTTCCTGAGGCTTCACGAAACCATACGGGTGTGTTCCCTGGTTCTCTCATGTATACTCAGGGCCAGTGGGGCAGCCAGACAAGCAAGGGTAATAGACTATCCTAACACCCATCCCCATCCCCCACACACACACCTGTCTCCTTTAACCCCACAACCATCCAGTTAATCCCCAAAGTTACCCACTGTGATCTGCCTGCTTTATCTCCTCTTGATCCATGTCAGTGGATTCCAAGTGACAGCAAATCCCTAAGTCCCTCTGATCAGTTCTCACTTCAGCTGGGGATAACCTGTGCAAAGCAAACCGGCTAAGCAGATGGAACCCCTGCCTAAATCTCTTAAAAGGCTTTACCTGGCTGCTAGGCACTGGCAGCGGAAACCCTTCTCGGGGCGCGCAATGCCAGGCTCAGCACGCCCGCCACTCACTGGCTTCGTTCAATCCAGATGCTTTTATGCACGCATTTCTCTGCTTCTTCTCATTTCCCAAGAGCAGAGGCACCTGCTCTGACTGCGTCCCATCACACAAGCGCCCCACTGTAGTGGGTGCTGGACCCACAACCTTCACTCCGTCTCCTTCTCAGCCTCCTCTACCCAGTGATTGGGCCCAGAACAGCTTCTGGCAATCTTGTGGGCTCTGAGCTAGCCACATTCCTCCACGGAAGCTTCATGCTGTGTAGCCATGGTTGGCAACTGTAATAAGTTTTCTTTGAATGTGTGGGTTTTTTAAGTGAAATCTAGTGAGACATGAAGCAGAAGGCCAGGACTTGGAGCCTCTTGTTGGCTTCCAGAGGTAAATTCTTGGTTGTCTAGTTCCCCAATCCTTTTTTTTTTTTTTAAAAAAAAACCCAGTTTTGGCATTAAAGTGGTGTATGGTGAGAGCTGGGGGCAGTGATCTGGGTGCCTGTGAGAGGTTCTTCCATCCATTTGGTTGGGAATTCCAGAGCCTGAGGAGGTGTAACATGAAATAACAAATAAACCAAGCCTGGGAATACAGAATTGCAATCCCAGGAATGGTAAGGCTAAAGCCGGAAGATTAGGCTTCAAAAGTGAGGCCCAGTCTTAAAGAAAAGAGAGAGAGAGGAGCTTGGATTTTTTTTTATATATTCATAAGGGTACCATATTTTCTTTTCCTTCTGAGCTCTGCACATGTTGCCAGTTCTGGTGAGGTGGCTTATTGACCATAGCTCACATCTGGACCTTTACTATGAACGGCCTCGGTAGAAGGAAACTCTCTTGGTTGGGTTTTTGTTTTTTAGTTGATTTATTTACATAAATATTTTGCCTACATGCACACATGTGCACAAAGGGATCCACTGTTGTCACAAAGGTCAGAAGAGACCATCATATGGGAGTTACAGATGGCTCTGAGTCATGTGGGAGCTGGGAATTGAACCCAGGTCCTCTGGAAGAGCAGTCAGTGCTCTTAACCACTGCGCCATCTCTCCAGCAGGACACTGTCTCCTAAGCTCTCTTTCTCGAACCCTTTCAAGGACCCTTACTGGGTCCTGTAGAGATCTGGAGGCCTGGACCCCACCTCAGTTTGGGACAGCTCAGAAGAGTTGTCCAACTCCAGTTCCCTGAGGGGTTCACTGTGACTTTGCTGTCCCCTCACTAGGGGGTCACCTTCTCCCTCTGCCCAAGCTTGCCTTGGCTGCAACCCACAAGAATACCATTCCTCCAAAAACCTTCTATGAAGAAATCTCAGATTTTGATTCAAAGAACACTTGTTGTAGTAGCCAGAAACTCCTCCACTGTGCCAAGTGAAACCCTACCTGTTGCTGACTCCTATAATTACAGCACCTAAGTGACCAGACAGAAGGATCACAAATTCAAGGCCAGCCTGGCCTACATAGTAAGACCGTTTCTTGTTGGGCGTGGTAGCACACACCTTTAATATCAACACTAAGAGGCAGAGGTAGGTGGATCTCTGTGAGTTCGAGGTCAGCCTGGTCTACATAGTGAGTTTCAAGACAACCCCGGCTATGTAGAGAGACCCTGTCTCAATTAATCAAACAAACAAACAAACAATGACAACAAAAAGACCCTCTCTCAAAACCCAACCAACCAGCCAAGCAAAAAAGCCTATCCGTCCTGATCCTGACAGAAATTTCTGTATGACTGACTTACTGATTATTACATATCAAGTCAAACCCTCCTTAGGAAGTCAGGTTCCACAACTCTCATTTGTTGAAACTGAAATCACAACTGTTCACTTGATATTTGTTGTTGTTTCTCAGATGCTCATTGAATGTGTGTGTGTGTGTGTGTATTTATTTTGAAACAAGGTCTAACTTTGTAGCCCAGGCTGGCCTCTAAATTGTTATAATCCTCCTACCTCAGACACCACGCCAGCCTGCTTTGATGCCTTATTAAGTTTTGTCTCTTCTATCAGATGGAAGCACCCTAGGCATCAGTGGGTCGGGGTTTTGTTTTAGCACCTGCTTAGCATGGTGCATGGTCCTGATGAGCGGGAGATGCTACAAGCTGGATGTATGAGTGAATGGACCAATGATGCCTCTTGAGTGAAGTGGCATTGAGACCAATCCTGAGGGCTGGACTGTAGCTTACAGTACCATGTTTACCTAGCAAGTTTAAGGCTCTGTGTCTGAGCCCAGCAACTGCAACGCTGTACCTGGCATTAGCTGCAAATTCTTCTTTGTTCAGTTTTTTTGAACCAGATTCTCATGTAGCCCAGCCTGGCCTCCAACTTTCTATGTAGCTAAGGATGACTCTGGATTCCTGATCCTCCATTCTTTACCTCCCACATACCTGGATGGGAGTGGATGTTTCACAGGGGAACATTCAATATCCCTTGCAAACATTTATTCACTAATAGCTTCAGCACTGTACCCGGTATAACAGATGCTTCAGAACAAACAGAATGGCCAACCTCTGCTTCCCATGGTCCCTCTGAATGTAAGAAGTCAATTCATTGCTTCAGGCAAGCTGCTGAGTTCCTGCTCCAAATTTACTCCCATTCCTGACAAAATATCAAGTTTTTATGACTCACGTTGCATAAAATCTGAAGGTCACTGTTCCCTAAATAGAATGCTGAGTTTGAAAAGCCCCAATGTGTACTCTCCGGTGTCCACTCTTCTTCTGATTACATTTCTCCAGAGTTACTGAAATCTAATATGTGTCAGTTTTACCATGTGCACATCCATGTCTGCCAGGCACAGGCAGTGGCACTGCAAAGATACTAAGAATGAATGTCATCTGGGCATGGTGGCTCCTGGCTGTGATCAGAGCACTTAGGAGAATCATTGTTCAGCCTGAGCTACAGAGTAAGACACTGTCTCAAACAAAACAAAACAAACATATTGGAGAAACGAAGACGGAGTGTCAAGATGACCACGGCCACGTTTACTTGTGTCTAGCCTGTGTGTGGGAGGCTGGATCTGGGACCTCATTACCATGATTCCCTGTGTGGTCAGGGCCTCCTCTGGAGGGTCAGTTAAGCTTTTGGTTAGTGTTTATATCAAACCAGACTGGCCTGATATTCTAATATTATCACACACTTAACCTGAGTTTTGTTTGTTTATTTTAAGATTTATTTATTCATAAAACAAATATGAGTACAGTGTCACTGTCTTCACATACACCAGAAGAGGACATCAGATCCCATTAAAGATGGCTGTGAGCCACCATGTGGTTGCTGGGAATTGAACTCTGGACCTCTGGACGAGCAGTCAGGGCTCTTAACCTTGGAGCCATCTCTCTGGCCCTTATGCATTTGTTTTAATAATCTATTTACTTTGATTTTGTGTGCATTGGTGTTTTTGCCTGCATTCATGTCTATGTGAGGGTGTTAGATCCCCTGGAACTCCAGTTACAGTTGTGAGCTGCCATGTGGGGGTTGGGAGTTGAACCTAGATCCTCTGGAAGAGAAGCCAGTGCTATTGACTGCAGAGCCATCTCTCCATCGCTGAGGCTGTCCTTGAACCCTTGATCTGCCTCCTAAGTGCTAGAATTGCATGATTATGTCACCATACCTAGCCTTTTTATCTGAGGTTTCTTTTCTTTCTTTCTTTCTTTCTTTCTTTCTTTCTTTCTTTCTTTCTTTCTTTCTTTCTTTCTTTCTTTCCTTCCTTCCTTCTTTTCTTTCTTTCTTTCTTTCTTTCTTTCTTTCTTTCTTTCTTTCTTTCTTTCTTTCTTTCTTTCTTTCTTTCTTTTATAAATTATAGCAGTAGAAGCAGCCAAGATAGAAGGACCCCAAATTCAAAATCATCCTGTACTGCATAGTTAATTGTTAAGGAGAGGGAGAGGAAAAGGAAGGGAGAGGAAGGTAGGTGACGTATAATGTATACACTACATACTCAGCCAACCAGGAACAGAGACAGAGGATCAGCTATCGGGGGAGTGTCTAGTGAGGGCGCGGTGGCTCTCGGGGAAGGGGTCTCATCAGTCAGGTGGTAGGCCAAGTTGTAGGTCAAGCAAGAGGCCAGCTTTGCACAGTAGCACACAGCCCAAGGACCTGTGCCAACGTTGCCACCTCCTGCATTCCTGTCTCAGCTCCTCCGTGGGTGCGCACACAAGCAAGTGACTGACTTGGACCTCGACCTCCCCTTTCTCTTCTTGTGCTGCAGCCCACACATGCCCGTCTCCTCCACTTGCCTTCCTTCTGGGCACAGGGAGCCTTTTGAGTTTGGTTTTGTGTGTGTGTGTATGTGTGTGTGTATGTGTGTGTGTGTGTGTGTGTGTGTGTGCTGAGGGTGGTGTATATGTGCCCATCAGAGTACCGTTTGTAGAGGTCATTCCATTGACTGTGTCGGTAATTAGAAATCAGGTTGTCAGGCTTGGTGGCAAGTACCTCTATCAGTGGAGTCATCTCACTGGCCCAACCTTCTGAGTTTTACTGAGTCCTTTAGGCCATTAAAAAGGAGGCATTGTAGCTGGGTGTAGTGGCACATGCCTTTTAATCCTAGCACCTGAAAGCCAGAGGTAGACAGATCTCTATGAGTTTGAGACCAGCCTGGTCTACATAGAGAATTCTAGGACAACCCACAACTACACAGAGGGACCCTGTCTCAAAAAAACAAAACAAAACAAAACAGAAGGCATCATGGTGAGTATCTTACTTAGGGTTCCTATGGTTGTGATGAAACACTAAAGCAACTTGGGGAGGAAAGGGTTTACTTCACACACAGTTCCACATAACAAATAGTTCATCATCAAAGGCAGTGAGGGCAGGAGCCTGGAGGCAGAACTGGAATGGAAGTCATGGAGGGGTGCTGCTTACTGCTTGCTCCCCATGGTTTGCTCAGCCTGCTTTCCTGTAATATCCCACTTCACAAGCCCAGGGGTGGCACTACCCACACTGAGTTGGGCCCTTCCATACCCACCATAAATCAAGAAAATGCATTACAGGCTCACCCACAGGCCAAGCTGGTGGAGGCGTTTTCTCATTTGAGGAAAACGGCATGTTTGGCTGCTTTTATTCTAGCGTGTATACTCTCAGGGCAGGGTACAGGATGTCGTACCGTAGAGGTGCAGCTCACGGCTTGTGTCTACAACACTGAAGATGGAGAGCTTCAGGTCTCCATAATTCTTCAGGGTCATGACCAGGCTGAAATGGAACTTGCTGTCATAGGCAAAGGCCAGTGAGATAAAGGCTGCTCACGTCTCTATGACAGTCGTGCTCTCTTCATTTCTCTTCTCCAGCCGCTTCTTGTCCAGTTTCCCTTCCCTCCCTCCTTCTCTCTCATCCTTCCTGTTCCTTGTCCAGTTTTTTATGGTCATATATCATACTAGTACTTCTCACCTGGACCCAAAGACCTAAAAGGAAAGAAAGAAATTGAGAGGAAGAAGTGAAAGTAAATGGTCCAAGAGAGGAAGAGGAAGAGGAAGAGGAAAAAGAGTGCGGAAGTCAGTCCAGAAGAACAACTACTTGTTTGCAAAGAAAAGGAAAGAGCTGGGGTGGAGAGATGCCTTGATCTAGGGTGGATGGCGAGTGTCCCATGCCCGGACACAAAACAACTCAAAACAGAATATGCCAACAGTTGGTAAAGACATGAAGAAATAGCTGGGCGGTGGTGGCGCACGCCTTTAATCCCAGCACTTGGGAGGCAGAGGCAGGCGGATTTCTGAGTTCGAGGCCAGCCTGGTCTACAAAGTGAGTTCCAGGACAGCCAGGGCTATACAGAGAAACCCTGTCTCGAAAAACCAAAAAAAAAAAGAAGAAATGTTTGTGGAAACAGAAATGAGGATGAGGGTTCAGAGGTTCCTTAAAGGTGAAGAATTATGACCCAAAGTCTCCCCATACCCCTACTAAGCACACGCTTAAGAAAATCAAAGTAACTCTTCGAACAGCACCTGACATGAATGATCATAGTGCCTCTACACACTACAGCCCAGGGGTGAACGGATAAATGACATACAGCATATTCAGACAATGGGATGCAAAAAGCCACACATGGGAGGAAAATCCACATTCTGATTTGGATCTGAACTGTCCCCTGATGGCTTGTGTGGTAAAGACGAGCTGCCAGCTGGTGGATTCTGGGGGAAGGATTGGATCATGAGGGCACTAATATAATCAAGAGGTCAGTCCCTAGAAGGCTTATAATTTATAGGCTTTATTAGGAAATGGAGGGACTAGGAACTGGGCCAGCTCAGAGGAGTAGGACAATGAAGGATGCTGCTGATATCCAGCTACCGTCTTCTTCTCCTTCCTCCGTTTCCCCTTCCCCGTTCCTTCTCCTCCTCTTCCTCCTCCTTCCCTTCTCTCTCTCCTTCTCCCCTCCCTCCTGCTCCTCCCTTCATTCTCTTCCCCCACTTCTTCCAACCCTCCTAATCCTTTCCTCACTTCCTGACCTCTTTGAGCAGCTCTGTGATACTCTTGCCTTATGCACGAGCAAGCTTGCTCTTCAAGGTGTCAATTTTCTTTCTTTCTTTCTTTCTTTCTTTCTTTCTTTCTTTCTTTCTTTCTTTCTTTTCTTTCTTTCTTTCTTTCTTTTTCTTTCTTTCTTCCTTCCTTTCTTCTTTCCTTCCTTCCTTTCTATCTTTCTTCCTTTTTCTTTTTTGGTTTTTTTCGAGACAGGGTTTCTCCGTATAGCCCTGGCCATCCTGGAACTCACTCTGTAGACCAGGCTGGCCTCGAACTCAGAAATCCGCCTGCCTCTGCCTCCCAAGTGCTGGGATTAAAGGTGTGCACCATCACTGCCCAGCAAGGTGTGTATAGAGAGGCATCCTTCTCACACCACCACTGAGACAATTAACCAGGAAGGAGTTCCATCCCGTTCTATGGTATTTCCCTAAGTATCAAGGACATGTGGCAAGAGTTTAGAAAGTCCACATTTTGTGCCATCCTTGGAACCAATAAATTAGATAAGCAGCTTTCTTCTAGGGCTTGGTGGTTTCTCTTCCAGCCTGCTATTCAGGAATATTTACTGTCCACAGCCACCTTTCCTCAGCACAGGGAATTGGGTGAGGTATTGTCTGACATCCGGAGAGTTTCCACTGCAGACTCTTGTTATACAAGGGATTGGCCAAGAAGTCTTGGAACATGGTGTGGACCTTGACCAGGTCATCAGGTCCTGCTCCTCTTCCTGGGGGCGACCTGTCCACAGCCAGTGCAATGCAGCTCTAGGCCCTGCAGGCCAGAGTAGAAAACAGCATGTCCCAGGTTCTCATGTCCCCCTTGGCTGTGTACCAAGGGACCCACATGCTGCCTGAGTTTAACCAACATGCAGGGACTGACCAAGGGGCAGCTGGTCTGTGACTGGGACCCATCAAGGCAGACAAAGAGGTTTCCAGTAAGAACTTGACTACTATGGATAGCTGGCACTGCAGCTCTTACACATTGCATCCTAGTAGCCTGAGGACACCCTCTGTCTAAAAGCTGGGTTGGGCCTGAGGACAGGGCAAACTGGCACACCTTCCATTAAAATGGAACAGAGAGGGTCATCCTGACCCTAAACATTAGGTGATGTAAGCTGAAAACAGATCGACAAGGGAGAGAACTTGGAGTGTGGACTCTGAGTGGCGTAGGAATTTTCCATGACTCCAAAGACAGGAAGTCGGCCACCCTACAGCACGTGGTCTGGCTGTTCCGAGCACACTATCTAACAAATGGACTGTGGGTGCCAAGGAGTCTGTGGGACACCAGAATGGGTGACGTTCCAGGGGGCTGGTCCACATCCCTGCCTCCAGACGCAAAGCTGGAGGACAGAGAAGCTTCTCAGGCCTGAGCACACAGGGCTGGAGAACTCACAAAGGGCAGAAATTGTTTTAGATCAGGCTAAGCACCTCTGCTCCAAAAATAACAACTGTGTCCTGAGGGCAAGAGTTCCAAGTCCTTACATATCAAGGCTAAAGGAGCCTAAAACAAAGCCATTCAGTGTGAAGGAACAGTGGAGGGGAAAAGAGAGAGAGGTTTTTTTTCTCCACCAAACAAACAACCTCTCTCACACTGTCAAAACATTGTTGTGATTGCCTGTCAGCCCCTGACTACTTCCCAGAGTAGATATGACTTGGAAAATTCTGTAATGAACTTGTGGCAACCCTTTGACTTAGCCTGCTGAGCTTCAGACGGTCACCTGTGCCACAGAGACAGAGTCTCAGCACCCCGCCATTGCCATCAGTGCTGATACACACGGGAGGGATGGGTTTTAGCCAGGAAGTGGTGGCCGATACCTTTAAGCTCAGCACTGCAGAGGCAGAGGCAGAGGCAGAGGCAGACAGATCTCTATGAGTTTAAGACCAGCTTGGTCTACAGAGCGAGTTCTAGAACAGCCAGTGCTACACAAAGAGACCCTGTCTTGAAAAACAAAAATAAATAAATAATAAAATAGTGTTTTAAAAAGTGTGTGTGTGTGTGTGTGTGTGTGTGAATGTGTCTGTCTATGTCTGTGTGTGTGTGAATGTGTCTGTCTATGTCTGTGTATGTGTGTGTGTGTGTCTATGTCTGTGTATGTGTGTGTGAATGTATCTGTCTATGTGTATGTGTGTGTGTGTCTGTCTGTCTGTCTCTGTGTGTATGTGTGTGTGTGTGAATGTGTCTATGTGTATGTATGTGTGTGTGTGAGTGTGTGTGTCTGTCTGTCTGTCTCTGTGTGTGTGTGTGTATGTGTGTGTGTGTCTGTCTGTCTCTGTGTGTATGTGTGTCTGTGTGTGTAGGTGTCACAGGGTCCAGAAGAGAGCATTGGATCCCCTGGAGCTGGAGTTACAGGGTGCTGGGAACTGAACTTGGGTCCTCCGGATAAGCAGCAAGAGTTGCTTTTGACCACTCTCCAGCTCTCTTTTGTTATTAATGTATTATCCCAGATCCCTGTTTCTGAGAAGTGAAAAATCAGTTTGAGAATGTCATCCACTGAGGAAATCCCCTTTCCCATGATTCTTAGGAATGTAACAGCAACCCATAGGGCAGAACTTTGAGGAAAAAGTAGCTTCACCACCACTCAGACTTCAGTGGAAAAGTACCTCATTGATGGCGGTTTGTGCTGTGGGCTTCTGTGGATACTTTTAAAATCTGAGTCATTTAACTTAGCGCTCTCCTTTGATGGCGTAATAGTTTCCTCTGACTAAAACCTTCCATCTTGGAGGGAAACTTAAGAAACACCATGTAAAAGGGAAGTAAAACAACAGGGTATTTTAGGACCGAGTGTTTACAAGGAAGTGAGAAGAAGAGATAAAATACTCCCACACTGCACAGAGGAAGCTTGGAAATGACTCAAACTAGTTTCAGGAAGTCCCCGACTCTGATCAGATTCACTTGGTCCCTCCCTCCACAAAAGTACACAGGTAATAAAGACTTGTGTGAGTCACTCTCAGACAAGACTAGCTGCAAAGAAGACTCAGGCAAGATGAGCTGCTCAGAAGAGACGCGGAGAATCTAAGCTACTGGAAAGGGACACTCTCCAGCCCCCTGAGTGGCCGGCAGGCTGTGCAGTGAGCTCCAGGTTCCCAACTTCTGTGGCCTGTCACCCATGCTGGGGTGGGCTCTGGTGACGCAGCGGTCTATGAGGAATGTGCGCATGCCACAGAGAGTGATCGGAGGTCAGAGGACAACTTTGTCAGTTGTTTCTTTCACGCGCGCACGCGCACTTTCATAAGAAATTCTCATTTTATTTATTTATTTATTTATTTTTGAGACAGGGTTTCTCTGTGTAGCCCTGGCTGTCCTGGAACTCACTCTGTAGACCAGGTTGGCTTATGAACTCAGAAATCCGTCTGCCTCTGCCTCCCAAGTGCTGGGATTAAAGGCGAGCACCACCACTGCCTGGCTGAAATTTTCATTTTCATGTGTCTCTCTTCCACCCTTATGCCCCCTGAAAATCAGATGCACTAAAATCTTAATGGAAGGTACCTGAGACTGTGACCTTGTTTAGCAATCGGGACTCTGCAAATGTAATAAAATCTAATTGACATCATTCTGTAGTAGGGTGGTCCCTAAATCCAAGAAATGGCGTCTCTATAACACAAAGGGGAGAGCTGAAACGGACACAGAGGAAACAGGAAAAAGCCACACAAATGAGAGGCCAGGCTGAGGGCGGCGCTTTGACAAGCCAGAGGACTTCACAGTGGATGGTGGATGGCAGCCCCAGTGGTGGGGAGGGGGCTTGGACACCTCCCTCAGGTTCCTCAGGAGGGGGAACAGCTGGAGCCCGTCAGACCTTGTGAGGATCGGTTTTGGCGGGTCTGTGTCTCTCAGTCTGTGCTAATTCATCACAGCAGCCACAAGAACACAGAGGCAGCTGCAGGAGCAGAAATATCCAAGGGGAGGCTGCATCTGCCAGAGACTTCCCTCTTGAGGGATGGCCGTTTGGGCATCTGTCTCCAGAGGCAAATTCTGTTCAGCAGTTGGGGATGGAGTGGGGTGGGCTGGGAAGTGGAGTTTTCAAGGTTACATGAGGTAAGCCCTGGGGATACCTGTCAAAAAAAAATACCTGTAGTAAATAGGATGGTGGCCAGCACACATTTCCAGGCGGTTATCCATGGAGAGGCATCCTTCTAAGAGTTTGATCTGTTGCCTGAGAATAACCAGAGGCTACTGGAGTTTAGCTCAGCAACGTGCTTAAAGTTGTGTTTCAGTTGACCCTAGTGTCGGGGGACAATGGGGGCAAATATAGTCATATTTAAGTGTGTGTGTGAATTCTCAAAAACAAACAAACAAAAAAACAAAAAACAAAAAACCCCAAAAGAGTCCTGGCTAGTACAGTGTTGAGCTAGTACAGTGTAGAGGGGCTGCTATGCCAGCACTTAGAGTTCAAGACAGAAGAGTCAAAAGTTCAAGACCAGCCTGGGCAAACAAACCGAACTCAAGATTCTTAAGTTACTCCACAGACAAAATGGACAGGATCTGTTAGTGTAAGGGCAATGGCAGGGCAGGGAGATTCCAGGAGTTTGGGCTTGGTTATGCCGTTTGCCAAGTCAGGAAAATCCTGGTGAAAGGTTCAGATTGGGACTGCTTGAGAGACATCAGATGGAGAGGGTAGTAGGGAGATGGCTAGGAGGGTCCAGAACTCCGGAGGAGAGACTGCGGGTTTAAACAGTATCTAGTCTCAGCCCTGTGAGGTTACTATTGAGGAATCCATCCAAGGAGAAACTCTGGAAGACATGATGGCGTGGGACGGGCTGAGACTTGAGGATCATCTATGTTTAGCAGTCGGGGAGAGGAGGATCAGTCAGGAAAGGATTGACCAGAGGCACCAGGAAAACACCATACTACAAAAGCTAAGGCTGGCTGCCCAGCTCCTACAATACTCCTCAGAGGTTGGAAAGCAAAGGGCAGAGAAATTTCAGCAACACCGTGGGATCCTGGAATACAACTCCTCCTTTTTCCTTCTTCTTTGAGACAGGGTCTCATCATGTAGCCCTGGCTGTCCTAGAATTTCCTATGTCAACCAGATTGGCATTGAACTCACAGAGATCTCCCTGCCTCTGCCTCTGAAGTGCTGGGATCAAAGGCCGGCACTGTTATGCCCAGCTTTCAGGGCGGGGGCAGGAAGAGAGAAAAGCCGCAGGGACAGCAGGCTGGTGAGGAAGGAGATAGAGGAGATGTGGAGGAGAGAGAAAACAAGTGGTGGGTCTTACTGCAAGCAGAAGCCGGTATTGGGCGAGGGGAACAAGGCCCAAATATAAGAAAAATGACTCCGGGATCCTGGGGAGGTGGAGGGCTCCTCTGCGGTCACATGGAGAGAAGGGGGAGTCTGGTTATAAAGGTTTGATGACTGGGAACTCAATTATGGAAAAAACCATGATACACTGCACTTAAAAGCTATTGTTCAGTCAGGCACCAACTGTAACAAGGGGGAAAGCAATTAACGCTCCAGTCCGCAGGGAATGTCAATTTAAAACCAAGTGTTTTCCTATTAACTGCAAGCATTGTCTGACGATTCACACACTTGCTTGTTAAATGCCTCGTAGCTCTAGCACGGACGCGGTCTGAGCGAGCTGTTACTGCACATAACAAAAACTGAGACCAGAAAAAAAAATTTAGCCTTAGCCTCAGACTAGGAACTCAGCATCTTGCTTTTCAATCCTGGCTCCTTCCACAGCGCACCCTCCCTGGCAGAGAGCAGGCTTGAGATAACTGAGTCCAGTTTGACACCACGAAAAGAGCTGGGGTTGCGTTTATAAGTGATGCTGTGTGCTGGCGCCCATGGAAATGGCAGCACGTTCGTCGGAGGCCTCAAGGTATGACCGTACTGTGGCACAGAGCTAACAGCTGAGGCCTTGACTTCTCCCATCAACAGTGATGGTCTCTGCACAGCTAAAGAAAAAGCCTTGCTGTAAGAAGCCTGACCTCATGGCAATTCATACGAAAAGAGAGAATAAGAAACTAGACTCTTTAAAAGCTCACATGTGGGACTAGAGAGATGGCTCAGTCCTTAAGAGCATCAGCTGCTCTTCCAGAGATCCCGAGTTCAATTCCCAGCAACCATATGGTGGCCATAGCCATCTGTAATGGAATCTGATGCCCTCCTCTGGTGTGTCTGAAGATGGGTATAGTGTGCTCCTATACATAAAATAAACAACTAAAAGTTTTAAAAAGCTCACATGTACTCAGAAGCAAGAACAAATCTGTAGCCCTCTTCAACGTTTCTTATTTCTACCATAAATTACATTTATCACTAAACATTGACCTTTAGGATCTACAGTCTGGCAAAACATTATTATTGTCCTTTCTGAATGGAGCTCTAATTCTTTAAACGGTGACCATACATCCATACCAAGGAGTGTGCTTGATGACAACGACGACGACGATGATGTTGTTATTAATACTGTTTTTTTTTTTTGAGACAAGGTCCTGCTACATAGCCCTGACTGTTCTTACACTACGTAGAGTAGGCTGGTCTTGAACTTACAGAGATCAGCCGGCCTAGTGCTGGGATTAAGGGTATGAACCATATGCCCAATCAGGAGTGTGATTCCTAATAAAACCCCACAAGAGCTGACAGAAACTGGATGTGGTAGTGCACATCCTGATCTCAGCACTTGGGAGGCAGAGGCAGGTGGATCTCTGTGAGTTCGAGGTCAGTTACAGCTACAACTGGAGGCCCTGTATAAAGAATGAAAAATAAAAATAAAAGCTGAGAGAGCGGTTGGTGTATTGGAAGGAGACGACACATACATCCCGACAGAGAGTCATCTGAGAAGTAAGCCCTGGGAAGTGTGGAATCTAGAGTGAGTCGTGTATATTCACAGAGCAGGGCTTCAGAGTTCTGTTGCAGCTCAGGACAGGAAGCAATTAGAGGAAACGTTAACAGACGAACAGCAAAACCAACTTCACAGGACACGCATTTCATCTGTGGGGGGGACCCAGGGGAACTGTGTAGGAGAAAGCCTCTTGTGGTCCTAGGAATGAAACAAGAGGACCAGAGTTCAGTTTATTTATTTTTTTAGTAGAATATCAAGCATTTTGTACTCTGGGATGGAGAGGAGTGAAGGGTTTGCTATAAATTTTAGCAAGTCAGCGTTGCAAAAGTCTCCTTCCCCAAATACTTGAGAATTCTAAGAATAAAGGTATTCTAAGGGTGAGAAACATGAGTGTTTGGAGCATGTGGCTGGGGGAGGAGTTATGTTAAGGAATATGTCAAACCCAAGCTTCAGAAACATAGTAACCTTAGAGTGTTTTTGTCCATAGCCAGTGGCATAACCGGAAGCTGGACTCCTGGCACATATGACACCCAACTCCGTGGCACTTTACCCCTCCCTCCTGACATTACATCCCAAGGAATGCTTGTGACACTCAAGGAGAAATTAGTACTGTGGGCATTGCGTAGCAAACGAAGCCCGTGAGTTGCGTTACTTCTCCTGGGGCACATGAACAAACATCCATTTACTACACCAAGTCCCACGACAGATAAAGAATTCTGCTGAAGTCCGGCTTCGGAAGCCAGTGTACTTATTGGGCTTTAGAGGAGTATGGGGGACCCCCTCCCCCCCAGGCAGATGAATCAACCCGTCATGGGCGATTCCTCACAGCAGGTATGTCATGGAGTCCTTCCATTAACTTTTTCTGTCATATGTGCTGGACTCTAGGCGCTCCCAAGACCACCTGCAGTTGGGAAGCAGGAGGGAGTGGAGGGTGGAACCTCTGCCCTCAGCATCACACTAGGGAGTTTTAACAGCCCATCACGCCCACCACACACCCGGCTATTACTGTGATCTGCTTGATTCCTTCTTACCATTACTGGCCCAAAGTTATCTCTGTCCCATCATTGGTGATGGTGTGGTCATGTCAGGTCCAGACTAGACAACATTATTTTACCCCATATTAATCCTCGAATGCTTTTCATTTATCTATTTAATCTCTGCACTCATCTAACAAAAACGTACACGTTTGTTGTGTACATATATCTGCTTTGATTGGGCCATGTTTGCGTATAGTGAAGCCGTTCCTGCTCCTGGATAGGTTTGCTCATGGCTGTGGGCAGCACGTGGGTGTGGGTCAGCAGCTCAGACAGCTGACCACTGTGGTCTTTTCTCCCAGACATCCTAAAAGTGCCATGGCCCCAGGGTTGTTTTCCAAAAGGACCAAGGCAGGGGCTAGGATTGTGCCGAGGTCTAGGCTCTGGGCCATCACAATTTCTGGCATGTTCTCTTGGTGGGGACAAAACCATCTTAGAATTGTTAAGAGTAGCTGCAAAACATTGTAGCCACACTGCAGACGGTCAGTGCTGAGGGGAAAAGGAAGCAAGGCAGCCAGATGCTGGGGCCTTGACCATTCATTCATTCATTCATCCATTCATTCATCCATCCGTCCATCCATCTATTTATTTAAGACTGTGTCTCAGCGTGTGACCTAGCAGTGGGTTATGGTGGATCTGGGAGGACCCCAGTACTCCTGGGCTTTATCGGGGATGACTGTGTGCAATCACATGACCTAAATTATGGATCCACAGAAACCCAGCACTGCAGCCACGGGGCCAGTAAGGGCTGTTAAGTATAAAATATAGGAAATAGGGTGGGGACAGGGATCGTGTTATGGATAATTTTCATTGATAACCAGTCTGGATTTAGAGTCATCTAGGAAACAACACCTCTAAAAATCTCTGTGAGGAGGTTTTTAAAAAGCTCTGAGGAAGGAAAACTCACCGTGACTGTGAGTGGCTCCATCCCACAGATTAGGGCCCCAGACTGAATAAAATGAGAAGCTGAGCAGGACCGCCACAGCAGACATCTGATTCCTACTGTTGAAGCCATGTGACCAACTGTATCACTGTAGTGCCCGGGGAAATGTTAGTGATTCTCCAAAAATACAGACAGGAGTCAATCTGATGCAACTCACAGCAGGTCTTTATTCTATTCAAGCTAGCTCCCCCCCCGCCCCCCCCCCCAATGCACTGTCGTCACTCAGGACGGTTTTGGTGGTGGGGGAGTCATATCATAAATTTGGTGCTGGGAGTCATATCATAAACTTAATTTCTGCTTCCCTCTGCCTTGGTGGTTGTTAGGCAGGGGGTGGGCTTGTAACCTGGGGGTGCAGGTTTGTTGGGGGAAATAACCTGGAGATGCTGGTCTTGTTGAGGGTGCAACCTGGAGATGCTGGTCTTGTTGGGGATTAGCCTAGAGGCTGGAGCTAGGCTTGGGGTTTGCTGGGGGGCAACTTGGAAACTAATGCTAGGTGCCAGCCTGTTAGTTTATCTGAGTTCAAACTTAGGTCAGGTTCTCTAAAACAGAGTCTTAACAGAACTTAAAAAGAACTTAACAGAACTTAAAAAGCTTTGGCCTCTCATCATGTGACCAGTGGCCTCCTCGTGCTCCGGCTTGCCAGGCCATCTTGTCTTGCCATACTGTGCCTTCAGGCTCTGAGCTCAAACCAACTCTTCCTTTCTTTTTCTTGTTTTTTTTTTTTTGGGGGTGGGTGGAGTGGGGGGTGGGAGGGGTGGATGGTTTTTCGAGACAAGATTTTCTCTGTGCAGCCCTGGCTGTCCTAGAACTCATCTGCAGACCAGGTTGGCCTCGAACTCACAGAGATCCACCTGACTCTGCCTCCCTGGTGCTGGGACTAAAGGTGTGCACCACCACTGCCCCCTATACCCCCAATTCTCCCTTTCTTAAAACCAACCAACAAATACCAAGAGAACCTAACTAAGGGCGGAGGCTATAGCTGAGTGCTAGAGAGCTTACCAACTTACGTGAGGCTCTGGCTAGAACCCAGCACTTCACTGGGGCAGGGTGGGGGAGGGGGCTGGGGGGGGTATTGATCACTAGCTATGCATGTTGGCTCACACCTATAACCCCAGCACTTGGGAGGCTGACAAGAGGACAGCCTGGGCAGCAAAGTGAGACTCTGTCCAAATAAATAAAGAAACCTAAAACCCAAAACGTCAAAGGCACTCTAAGCCTATTGTTAAAGACACCGGGAGTACAGGGGAAAACGTCAGGCCACACCAACACTTGTCTCGCTTAAGTCCCTGAGACACATTCCCAGAGTCATATGGCATGAATAAAATATTTCCCCCCAAGAAATGCCTCTTCCACGTCTTATTTCTTGTCCATTTTGATAAGCCTCTGAAAGTGCAGAGCTTCTAATGAGCCCTGTGGAGCATTCTCAGATTGTCTCCACGGGGGACCAGAGGAGGACGAGAAATGGCAATTATTTGGATTCAAGTGCTTCCTTGAAGAGTTGAGCATTAAGGCAAATGGAACACCATTAACAGTTTCCCACACTTGCCACTCAGCAAACTTAAAAGTACGTTTGCTGATGACTCTTTTAAGTAAGCCACTTCTAAGTTTAAAAGCATTCTGGTTTACTATTCGTTTTTTTTTCTATTATGAGGAATTGAACCCACTTGCTTGCTGCACAAGTGCTCTGTCTCCGAGCTTCATGTCCAGCTCAAGTCTATTTTCTGCAGAGAAACATGCACAGACTTTAAGTGTACAGGACACTGCGTTTGGGCAAATGTCTATACTCACGACTCGGGCACTGAGTGGAAACCATGCTTCCGTTACATGATGGGTGCATCCCCGGCCTGTTGTCTCTTGGCTTAGCTGTTGATTCCTCACCCTGTGCCCGGATTCACCGGCATTTTACACCATCCTTTGTTTGTCATCTGTGCTGTTTCTAGTGTGGGGCTTATTCTAGTTGACAGTCCAAACTAATTAGGGCGGGGCTATCATTACTAATATAAACACGAAGCGACGGCTTCGAGTGTCCCCTTGAGAGCCTTTTTGGGGTTACATGGTTTCACTGCTTTTTGGCAAATACCTGTGGATAGAATTCCTGGGTCACAGAGTACATGTGCGCTGAACTACTTTTTCCTTGCATTACTGCATATGTGTAGACTCCTGCCACGGCTCACATGTGGGGGTTCGAGGACAGGTAATGGGAGTTGCCTCTCTTCTCATTATGTGGATCCTGGGGATCGAACTCAGGATGTCAGGTCTGGCAGCAAATGCCCTATCCTGCTTGCCACGCTATCTCACCAATCCCTATGTCAAACTTTTCAAAAATACTGATCCTCTGTTTTCAAAGTGACTATTACACATTCCTTGTATGTTATCCAATGCTATTACCAGTCTTTTATACTAGAGCTTGTGTGTGTGTGTGGATAGGCAGGGGCATACCTGTATTTCATTGTGATTTTAAAGATTTATTTTTTGTTTTTTTATTTATGACTTATTTTTAAGTGTTTGCCTGCATGTACGTATGTGTACCACATGCATGCAGTACACTTGGTGGCCAGAAGAGGGCACCAGATCCTTCAGAACTGGAGTTACACATGGTTGTTGTGCACCCTGTAGCTTCAAGGAACTGAACAGACTCCTCAGTCACTGAGCCATAACTCTATAGTTTCAATTTGATCTTCTGATGAAAAATTCTGGCACCTTTCCATGTCTCCTGTCGTGTGTGTGTGTGTGTGTGTGTTGGGGGGTAGGTCTCACTGTCTAGCCCTGGAGAACTCCCTACATAAACCGGGCTGGTCCTGGACTCTTAGAAATCCACCTGCCTCTGCTGGGATTAAAGGCCTACGCCGCTACGCCCAGTTATTCCTTTTCTGTGGAGTTGTCTCAGGCACCACATTTTATTCAAGGGTTATCTAAGTTCCTATTGTAAGAAACATTATAAAGGTCTACTTATTTTTTTTTTTCTTTTACAAGCCAGTATATCCGGAGCATAAAGATGTTGTTTCAGAGAAAAAGTGATCTTCCCAGTTCTGAGTCAATGAAAACAATTCCCATGGCAACGCCCGCAGAGCATTAGTGATTGTTAGCTGGTTTTGATTGCTGTCTGTGTATTGGGAGGCTTGCTCAGGGCTTCAGTAGCCCACAGGTCCAGTTTGTAACCCCCAACTTAACTCTTAGTGCTAATTGTGGCAGTTAGGCCAGTGGACTGATCTACATCCACCCCCAGTTGCTCTCCCCTCATCCCCAACCCGAATCCTTTGTGTTTCCCCCTATTGAGGAAACTGAAAACAAAAACCAGAAACAAAACAAAACAAGCCATCTTTGGAGCCAAGTGTAGTTATGGATATCTATATTCCCAACATTTGGGAAGGCAGTCAGATCAGGAGTTCAAGATCATCTTTGAGGACACAGTGAGTTCCAGGCCATCCTGGGCTTCCAGAAACATAATCTCAAACAAACAAAATGCCCACCAAACAATAAAAAAACAAAACAGAAACTATGGGGGCTGGTGAGATGGCTCAGCGGTTAAGAGCACTGACTGTTCTTCTGAAGGTCCTGAGTTCAAATCCCAACAACCACATGGTGACTCACAACCATCCGTAAATCTTAAAAAAAAAAAAAAAAAATCCCCAGAAACCCAAAAAGCACAGGACTAAGAGCTCCGCAGAGCACCTGCCACCCAAGTCTGTTGTTGATCTGACTTACATCCTAGAACCTGGGTCAGGTGGGGCATCTAAAATCTTGGCCCTCCTAGGGCAAGAGGGCAAACAGGGACAACAGGGACAAGAAGCTAGCCTGGAGCAGTCAGTGCAGCAGAAGCAACAAACCCCTGCCGGGCGGTGGTGGAGCACGGCTTTAATCTCAGCACTTGGGAGGCAGAGGCAGGTGGATCTCTGAGTTCCAGGCCAGCCTGGTCTACAGAGTGAGTTCCAGGACAGCCAGGGCTACACAGAGAAACCCTGTCTTGGAAAACCAAAACCAACCACCAACCAACCAACCAAACAACAACAAAAAGAAGCAAGAAACCCTGCCTTAACAATAAAGTGGAAGGTGAAAACCGCTCCAGAAAGATGTCCTTGGACCTGTGCGTGCATTCTGTGGTATAATCATGCCCAATCTCACTCACATAAGAACAGTGTATATGCATATATTTATATATCGTGTGTTTGTGTGTGCATACACACACAGAGGTATGTGCATATGAGTAACGTACCTGTAGAGGCTGGAAGAGTCAGGTTCTCCATGGAGCTGGAGCTATGGGTAGTTGTAAACTTCTTGATGTGTGGGTGCTGGGAATTGAACTCAGGTCCTTTAGAAGAGCAATACATGATCTTAACCAGTGAGATATGTCTCCAGCCCTCCCCCTAAATTATTATTATTACTATTATTTTGAGACAAGGTCTCTCTATGTAGTCCTGTCATGGAATTTGGTAGATAGACCAGGCTGGCCTTGAACTCACAGAGATCCTCCTGCTTCTGCCTCCCAAGTGCTAGAATTAAAGGTGTGCACTATCATACCTGGCTAAAACTGGATTTTATCAAAACAAAACCTCCATTCCTGGTATCCTTTGCTTCCCAAAGCAGGAGTGTGGCATTTTCTGGCCAATTGGATAGACTCAAGGTACTAAAGTAGGGTCCCACCCCACCCACCCCACCCAAGTCAAAGTCTGAGCAAAGAAACAGTTCTCATACCCCTCCGCCCCATCTTCCCCCAAGACAGAGAACAAAGGTCTGCTCAGGAATGGCATCCCCTCAGGGTCAGGAAAGAGGACCTGGAGAATGCCCTGTCAGGAAACCGGAAGCCTGGTTCAGGATGGCACTGCGGACCTGCTGGAGCAACCCTGGCCTTCCCAAGCCGGACTCCTCATTGTGTGGGACAATAAAGCCCCATCTGTGGTGATGGAGTTCGTTTTCTGAGATTTGCTGCCAAGTGTGTGTCAGCTGATGAACTCGTGTTTGAATGATGCCGTGAAGTCAGCCGCTTCCATCGGGCAGGGCCGTCCCTCCTTATTCAGCCTGTTTTATCAAGGACACACTGACTTTAAAGGAACTCTTGGGAAGATCACACTTTAACCCAGGCAGAAAACCTTTCAGTGAGTTTGCTTAGGAACCAAATTAAAAAGTGATGTTAGGATAACCTGTTCTATTAGTATATTAGCATTTATGAAAAAATGTACCCGATATTTTACTGTAACTGATTATTAGTTGTGAGCTGGGGCCTTGTTATGTGGCCTGGCTGGCCTGGAACATGGTATGTAGACCAACCTGGCTTTGAATTTCTGACAATCCTATCTTAGTCCTGGCCCCTTAGTTCCCAGGGTCATGTTACTAGGACCTTCAGAGGTAGGGCCTTCTGGAAGTTTCTTAGGGTACTAGGGACCTGGTCTCTCTTTTTTTTTTTTTTGTCTCCATGTGATTATTGTCTCTGTGCCACTGCCCACCTGCTGCCCTGACCAGAAATCCAAAGTTAAGCGATTGTCCACTCTTAGAACTGTGAACTGAGCTAAGTAAGTTTTTCTTCCCTCTTAAATTTTTTATTGGGGTTGAAGAGATGGCTGAGTGGTTAAGTGCAGTGACTGCTCTTCCAAAGGTCCTGAGTTCAAATCCCAGCAACCATATGGTGGCTCACAACCATCCATAATGAGAATTGACTACTTCTTCTGGAGTGTATGAAGACAGCTACAGTGTACTTACATATAATACATAAATAAATCTTTAAAAAAAACTTTCTTTTATTAGTGTGTGTGAACGTCCTGCAGTATGTGTTTGGAGATCAGATGACAACATGCCAGAGTCTGCTCTCCTGGGTGGTGGGCAGGGGAGGCAAATGAACTCAGGTCATCAGGCCTGGCAGTCTGTGCCGTCACCAACCGAGCCATCCTGCTGGCCTGCATTTTATGTTAACTCTGTCCTATACTTTATCATAACACAAAGCTGATCGATACATCTGGCATAGAACACATGGAAGCTATGGATAATGGCTGCTGAAAAACAGGATACATAGCTCTAAAAATACACCTAGTCTGTGGGAGCTGTTGGTCTTCCTGTGTACCCTAATACAAGTTCCCGCTGTCTGTCTCAGCCTGACAGACTAAACTCAACTGTCCTGATCAAACTTCGGCCAGGTTCTTGCGGAGGAACATTCAGTGTTCAGTGAAGGCCTCCATGAAGCAGTGAGGGCCAGTGGGAAGGCGCATGTGTCCTAAAGCCAGACTTCCCACCCACGCCAGCCCTCCAGCCTAGGCTCTATGGTCGGAGGTGGGGCTGGTCACCGTGGGCTGCTATAGCAAATGCCCACAGGCTGGGCACTCCGACGGCATGGCTACCTTCTCACCATTCTGGAGACTGGCACGTCTGAAGTCAGTGCACAGCAGGCAGGTGGGCTCTGGAGAGCTGCTTCTCAGGGACCTCCTGTGGCTGTCTGGCATGTGCACACAGGCAAGTATTTTCCTCTTCTTAAGACTCTGAACTATCCCAGTCCTTACCACCCCGAGTAGGAGCTCAATGTGTGAATCCATCTGTATTGCAACTGTCTGCAACTGTCCAAAGATAGCTGGTGTACTCACACGCGTAAATAAAATCTTAAAAAAAAAAAACCCACTTAAAACAAAACGAAACAAAAAAGGCTCTCGCTCTTGCCTACTTCTGTAGTATGGGCCAAGCTGGCGACAGAAAGCAGCATCAGAAGGCAGAAGTGACAGTAGCAGCCAGAGAGGGAAGGTGCAAGTAGGGAGATCACATCCGAGGCTCAAGGGCAGAAGGCCATTAGGAGCCACAGAAAGAAAACTGCAGGTTCTGATTGCTGGAAGAGTTCCTGAGAGCTTCAGGCCTTCAGGGCAAAGGGACAGTTGACACCTAGGAGCTACAATGCTGGCTGTTGTCAAAGTCTTCAGAGGCTGAGCAATCTTGGTACCTAGACCTACCTGGAAGTGGCAATGCCAGCTACTGCCAAGGGCTAAGGAATCCCAACTTGCCTGGCACACACAAGAGTAGCAGACTCTTGTACCACTAAGGGTTCTAGGAGAGGCCTGCGTGAGTTGTGACAGAGGGCACTGCCTCCTACTGCTGTCAAACACCAGCACTTGAGGCTTCTTGCCCACTGTGCTTGCAATCCGGCAGGAGCACCTCAGGCAGCAGAAGGGCAGTACGAATGCTAGGATAAACCGGATAACAGCACGGCACTTGGAAAGTGGAAACAGGAGGACAGAAAGTTCAAGGCCAGCTTGGGGCACACAGGACCTTGTCTCAAACAAGTAAGGCTAAGGTTCTACAGAGATTGAAAGACTAAAACTAAACTTTTCTTTTTTTCCGAGACAGGGCTTCTCTGTGTAGCCCTGGCTGTCCTGGAACTCCCTCTATAGATCAGGCTGACCTCAAACTCCCAGATCCTCCTGCCTCTGCCTGTGTGCCAACATACCTGGCCGCTAAACCTTCAGCATTTATAAAACCTTAATATAAATCTGAAAATCATGTTACCTATTTGGAAAGTAGTTAAGGCCTAGCTGCATATTACACCCATGGTTTTCCTCTACCTTCTGCCTTTTTAAAAATACTGAGAACAGTTAGGGGGGGTTTATCCACAACAGAACACACTTGTATGAAAGCTTTCACCGATGCCAAAGCTCAGCGGCCCTTGGCGGCACCAGACTCCTTAGTTATTATTACACATTACCCTGATGTCTGTACCATCAACCGGACAGCATCTAGCATCACCTAAGAACCGCACTTTGGGACTCACCTGAGTGGGAAGTTTCTAGACAGAGCTAAGGCAGGAGCACCTACTCCACTGTAGCAGTAGCCCCCATGTGCGGGGCTCTACTGAACACAATGCAGAGGGCATCTGAGTAACAGCGCTCCTCTGCCGCCGCCTCTGCCTGCCTCGGCAAACTGTCTCCTCAAGAGTGTGAGCCAAGATAAACCCTTCCTCAAGGTGCTTTGTGAAGTAATTAAACCAAGGAGAAAGGTAACAGTCCTGGGCTCTCAACAATCCAGTGATGCTGGAACACCACACACGGAAACTGAGGCACAGAAAGATGATAAACTTAAGTTAGTCCCCCTGTTAAGTCCCTGCTATTATTAATATCAAACTACAGAAATATCTTCTCCCTGGGGGGCATACTTTACTGTACAAAACCCAGCCACGAGAGAAGGGATGACATGAAGGTGGTATGGTGGGTGTGGTGATACAGGCTTCAAGAGAGAAGGATCGAGAGTTTGGGCCAGTGTAATTTATAAACCATGTAAAGTGCTGGCGCAGCTTCATGCAAACAAACATTTTCAGTGCTTTGGCACACCATTAAAATGTTTAGTACAGAATAGTTTAGAATACAAACATTTGGACTTTATGCACTACCTACGTTCTTTATATCCAAATCTGTAACCTTTTCCCATGGTTTAACAGGGTCTCTCTTATATGAGGCATGGCTGTGATCCTCCTGTCTCAGCCTCCCAATGTTATTTTTCACAGAGCAACACTTGGCTCTACAAAGCCTTTACAGTGGGCAAAGGTAGTAAGTGCAAGGCGTTGTGTTCAATCCCCGCACACAGAGAATCTTACCTTTGAAGGAAATTCTTTCATTCCTTTGCCATTCTGGTGCCTCTAAGAGGCTGTGGTAGAAACATACGAACAACCCTCTGTCAGGCACTCAAAACTGCTGGTCCAAGGAAATCATTCAGTCCTGCCTCCCAAAACAAGTTTTAGAAGTGTGAAGGTTTTTTGGACTGGACGGTGGGGAGAGATGGGGAGGTGGGCAGCTCATGAGATGGTGGGTACCACATGACAGGAGCTCACTTCACACAGCACTGTAGAGCAGGAAACTGCTTATGACTAACATAAAAATATAATTGCTGTTTACATATTTTATAGTTTTTTTTCTTTTGGTTTTTTGAGACAGGGTTTTTCTGTGTAGCTCTGGCTGTCCTGGAATTCACTCTGTAGACCAGGCTGGCTTCGAACTAAAAATCCACCTGCCTCTGCCTCCCAAGTGCGGGGATTAAAGGCATGAGCCACCACTGCCCGGCCTATTTTATAGTTTTAGGATAATATTTACTAATATGTAATTAAAGACATTAATTATCATTTAATTATTTGGAGAGAAAACCCAGCTTCATGGTTCTGGAACCCACAACTGCATTTTTATGTGCCTCTGCATTTTTATGTTTTTGATGAGACAGTATGTACAGAACTCTGGGATGGCTGTGCAGATGAGGGGTGTCATGCCAGCAAGGGGGGCGGGGACCAGAACTAAGCTCGTTTCACTCCCTCCTCCTCCTCTCTACCCTCAGATCCTGACGTGTAGCATAAACAGGGCTTTGTTCGAGTTTCACCAACTCATTAGCACCCTCCAGAATTCACTTATGAACTGTCAAAGCCACCTAAGGGACATGACAGGGAGACTACTTCTACTTCACAGCCAACAGGTGTTTGGACACCTGCTTCACACTCTGTGAATAGTTAACTACACCATGATAGACACAGTCAAATAACCAAAAACATTTGCATACTTTTAGTACTTAGAAAATATTTACCCATATTCTTTTAGTGGGTATGACAGTAGCAAAGTTCTCAGAGAAACCAGATTAACAACGAGAATGTAGCTCTACGAGGCACAGTGGCGCATACCTGTAGTGCAGTGCTTGGGAGGTTGGGCCAGCCCCTTCACTCTCAGTCCAGCCAGGGCTACAGTGAGACCCGGCCTCAAACCCTTCATAATTCTCAATTCATTTGGAGTCTAAACACATTTAGAAGAAAATTTCTTAGAGCATCTATGAGTATTTGTCCGCATATCTGTGTATCTCCAAGTTTATATGGGCACTCTGTACATGCAATACCCACAGAAACCCAGAAGAGGACATTGGATTCCTTGGAACTGGAGTTCCATAGTTGTGTGGGGCAACAAGGGTGACAGAAACCAAATGTGGGTCCCTATGCAAGAGCAGCAAGTGCTTTTAAACTACTAAGCCATCTTTCCATCCCTGATGTTTTTCAGGGTTGGCCTGCCACGCCCAGCTTTTTCACGTGAGTTCTAGGACCGGAAGTGTGGTCCTCTGACTCACATAGTATTTTACACACTGAGACATCTCCCCAGCCCTCTGGAAGAGTTTGATAAGTTTGTTTGTATGTTCCCAAATAATTTTTACTGCCAAATAAAGGGTACATTAATTTTTTCAAATTATTTACCTGACGAATTAGTTTAATGAGTTTAAGAGTATAGACCAAACTTTAATAACTCAAAGCACAATATTTTATTTATTAAAACACTGCATAATGAACTCCAGTGTTATACCAGTAAGCATTTTCCCACTAGTATTTTGACTAAAACATACAACCTTCCCAGAAACAGCAAACACTTCTTTAGAACTAATGGTCGAACAGTGAGCTGAGTGGAAGTCCAGGCTTCCTGGCCGTCAGAGATGGAGAAGTCAGGAGACAAAGCCTGTTCCCTGCCGGTGGGTGGGTGGGTGACCCCGTATTTACCCCCTTCACTGAGTCAGTCGGCCGCCTCTCTTGCCTCTCTCCCAACAACAAACGGATTAGGGGCAGAGGGCAGGAGTCCGCTCTGCAGTGCATTTTATAGTTACTGTAACATCCTTTTATTTATTTTTTAACCCTCAAGCATAAACACAAACAATGTTCTTCTGTGAACACAATGTTCTCACAGCCATTGTGTACTGACAGATAAACAACAAAAATCATTTCTGGAGTCTCTCTCTTATAGCTCTTCCAAGCAGTAGGTATCACACACACACACCACAGAGGTAGGAAAGGCCATTTTTAATAAATTATCTTCTTAATTGTAGAGAATTTCCCAAAATTAAAGACAAAATGATAAACCATGCCTTGGGTGAGTCTCAAAGGCCGCACAGCATCCTCTCTATCTGAAGGATGAATTCCCTGGAGTGTCTAGTCTTTGTCCAGTAACTGGATGGCAAGGTTGTCCAGGGTCACCAGCCTCACCAGGCGAGTCTGTGCCAACTTTCACTTGCCGATTCTTTGGACCACCCAGTCCTGCTGGCACAGAGGGCAACGGTTGTTCTGTTTCACCCACAGGGACATGCAGCAGTTGTGGAACGAATGGTTACATTCTCCCCAGACCACTGCAAGAGAGAGAGCAGCTGAGTGGGAGGATGCACGTGCCTGTGATCTGAGTACTAGGGGAGGGCTCAGTCCCAGGCCACTTGTTACAAAGGAAGATCTGTATCAAAATCAGACAATGAAACAAGTCAGCTGACTCGACACAATTCAATTTAAATAGCTAAGTTCAGGGGGACAGGGAGTTAGGAAGGGACACACAGAGGGGGATGTCACAGGAGTGGTAGAGGCGGGCAGGGGGTGGGCAAAAATCAACACACGCTATATGCTTATATGAAATTATCAAAACAAAAATTGTATATATTCTAAAACTTTAAATTACTAAGTTTAAAATTATAGTTTAAAAACCAAGAAAATAGTCAGGATTATGACTCATAATCCTGAAAAAAGTTGGGTAAGTGATCAAAACATGTTTTTTCCTATTTACAAAAATATTTTCATTTAAGAAATGTGCCACTATGTTTTAGGGGTGAAGCCACAACCCTAGCTCCTAAATAGCTAAGAATCCCAGTCCTCCTCAGTTATGGCCCAACCTTGGGGATCTTCTGTGATTTTCTTTATTGAAAAACATCCTTCCTGGTTTTCATTTACCAAAACACAATGTTTACAACTTACAGTTGGCTATTATTAACAGATGGTAGGCATGGGTCAGCAGCAGCGGTACACCCAGGGAGCTGTTCTTCTAGAAGTGATGAGTAAAGCTAAGCCATCCAATTGGGTATGGTCACACCCTACAATCCCAAAATTTGGAAGGTGGTGGGAGAGAATCACTGAAAGGCCAGCCTTGTCTGCATAGCAAGTTCCAAGTCAGGGCCACACACACAGTGAGAACAAAACCCAAAACCAGTTAACCATACCAAAAGTATGATTAACTGCCAGCAAGCAGAGCAGGACTTCATCTCACGGTTAGATTTGCAGTGGCTGGAGAGGCATCTCTCTGAGTAGAGTTCTTTCCTGAGACAGACAGAGCCTTGCTATATATAGCCCAGGCTCCCCAGAACTCACTATGTTGGCCATGGTAATTGCCCTGACTGAGCCTTACAGGGTCTGGGATTACAGCCGCAAGCCACCATGCTCAGGTCCCACCTCCTCCTTTCCATTGTGTTTTTGAGACAGGGTTTCACTGCACAATTGACTGGCTGGAATTTGCTATGATAGACCAGGCTGGTGTCCAAGTTGCAGTGATGCTCCTGCCTCTGCTGGGGGTACAGGTATGTGGGACCAGTCCTGGTTCAGCAGTTTTCTTAATAGGAGATAGTGTTTCTTTTTGTTTAGCAAAACATTTATCATGACCATGAATAGAATATATAACCAAGTCTATTAAAATAATAAAAGAATTTGCAAATTTATTTTAAGGTCTTCTGAGAACTAAAACATTTTATTATTTACTAAAAAGATATTTTACCATGAGTCTTCTGTTAGAAGACTCCCTTTTAGTTTTAATCTTGATTTTGTTTGTAAAACTATTTTATAATTATGTGTATATGATGGGGAGTTGGGGGGTGGGGAGATGCATGCTACAGCTTCATGTGGAGGTCAGAGACCTTTGGGGAGTTATCTCTCTTTTTATCTTTAAATGGTTTCCAGAGATCAAATTTAACTCATCAGGCTTGAGAGGCAAGTGCCTTTACCTACTGAGCCATCTCACCAGCCCCTAACTGCCCTAAACATTTTACATTTTATATTCATAATTCATCATTTATGGCTTATTTTTTATGTACTGACAAGGCCACCCCCCCCCAATACATAACAAAAGCTGGCCTCAACCTCTCTATTTCTGGATTTACAGGCCTGGGTTACCACTGCTAGTTTAATAAAGTCAATTTTAATTGCAAATTCAAACGTTCCCACAGAGACAGAAGAAAACCTTTAATGGAAAGGCAGGAGAAAGGTGACCACGTACCAACACAGTCCTCTTGCTTGTTTTCAGCTTGACATCTGAGACAGGCATCTGAAAGTAAACAGAGCGAGTCTCACCTCTGTTCAGGGGCAACACCGGAAACCCAAACCTTCAAAGTCAAACAAAGCCCCAGGATCAGAGATGAAGAGAAGTCTTATATTATTCATTCCTCATTTAAAAACAACTACTTAAAGAGAAATAAAATGCACAGCATTCTACTAACTCACCAATGTTTTACAAGGGCTACTGATTTTACAAGCTCCTATGACAAGATAGCTTGGTAACTGCACTTTAGGGGTATTTACTTTCAAGACGTCACTATAAGTAAGTCATAGCCACGTGCTGATTATTTGATTATATACACATAAGGATCTAGAAGGCTACTACAGGAACTAATAAAGGTTTTCTTTTTGAGACAGGGCCTCATGTAGCCCCAGCTATCCACTAACCTGAACTGCCACACTGGGGATGATCACCTTAAAATCCTGCCTCTCCTTCTACTTCAATGTTTGGGAATCACAGGCACATGCCCCTAGCCCTGTTCATCCACATATACTCCCTTAATTTTTAAGCTACGTGACTCTACTTGAAAGTTAAAGACTTTTTCTAACTGTTTTCATAAGCAAAATTCCTTTCCTTTGTTTCTGAGACTGGGTTTCATGTTGCTCAGGCTGGCCTCAAACTATATAGCCCCTAATCCTCAATGCATTCACTCAACATTGACGAAGTACGTGAATAAATTACTCAGGAGTAAATACTAAGAACAGGAACCTAAGGAGTTCTAAATTTAGTAGTTTATAAAATTCAACCAGTACTACACTTTAGGAACCAATGAAATATTCATTCTTCAACTGTATTAGTAGTCCAAATTAGGTAAAAGAAAGCTCAAATCAACAGAAGAGGCTTTTGTTTTTAACTATTTTAAGGGTCTAAATGTGGTTCTAGACATGTGCATGCAGGTGCCCTGGGGCTGGAGTTCAGGCAGTGTGTGAGCTGCTCTGCATTGGTGGTAGGTTTTGTTAACCACAGAGCCATTTCTCCAGACCCAGAGAGAGAGAGGTTGAAGAAGAAAATATGAGTGTGGCAACTCACGCCCGCCCATCATCAGTGAGCTAAGGAGGCTGAGGCAGTAGGACTGCTTTGAGTTCAGGACTAGCTCCTCCCCCTTTACATTCCTTATGTACATTGGTCTTCTGACTGCCTGGATGTCTGTGTCACATCCCCTAGAACTAGAATTAGAGAGCTGTGAGCTGCCATGTGGATGTTAGGAATTGAACCCGGGTCTTTCAGAAGAGCAGTCAGTGCTCTCAACCTCTGAACCATCTCTCCAGCCACAGAACTAGTGCCCCCCATCCTCCATGTTGCTAGCTAGAGTGATTTGTCTAAAAGGAAAAAATAAAAAAGAATTCTATAAAAATAGCAACTGTGGAGCTGAAGACTGCTTCCTGCCTCTCCTTACTCTGGCTCAAGCAAAGGCATTTGCTTTTTTCCACACAAACAAAACCCCCACAGCCATCCTGGCCTCTTCTATATAGATGTAAAACTGCCTCCACAGGCTTTATCCATAGTTACTAAACATCTACTCGTCTAGGATTTATGCCCTGGAATGACAGACCAGCCAAGGCTCCCTCATGGAGCTCACTAAGAAATGGAGAAGCGAGGCAAGCCATCCACCAGGTGTGCTGATCGCCCATGCCTGCTCTAGGTCTGGTGGCCGGGCTGCCACCTTTTTAGTAAAGTAGGAAATCAAAGCTCCAAACAGCTGGTGTGACATCTCTAATCAGGCACTCTACTCTGGCTGCATGGGTGAACTGATCTGCCTACAGGGTACAGGTGAAACCCTAGGGAGAGATTACCCATAGTGCAACTGGGTGACAGGTCAACTTTGGAGTAAGAAGGCAAATAAGTAAGATTGTGAAGAGCCAGGGTCTGAGAGATGGCTCGGTGAAAGAACTCTCAAACAGGATGCAAGTTTAGTCCCACTGCCCAGCCCAGGGAGCTCACAACTGCCTGAAACTCCAGCTCCAAAGGGATCCACAGGCACCTACACACATGTGGACATACTCTCCATACATGTACATTCATTAAAATAAAATTTAAAATTGTTGGGGGTGGGGTGGGTTGAGACAGGGTCTCTACATAAACCTGGATGGCTGTCTTAGAGCTCATTAAGTAGACCAGAATGGTCTTGAAATCAGAGATCCACCTGCTTCTACCTCCCAAGTGCTGGGATTAAAAGGTGTGTGCCACTATGCCCAGAATAAAAAATAAATGAAAAAAAAAAACCTTATATATTTAAAAGCCAATCTCTGGCCAGGTAGATTGCTTAAAAGGTTAAGGCATATGCCTGAGTTCAAGTCTTGGGACCCACATGGCAGACACACAGAATCAACTCCCCAATACAATGTCTACACACACACTAAATAAATTTTGTTGTTTTTATTTGCGACAGGGTTTCTCATGTTGCCCTGGCTGTCCTGGAACTTGCTCTGTAGATCAGGCTGTCATGGAACTCAAGAGATCCACCTGCCTATGGCTCCCAAATGCTGGGATTAAAGTATGCACCATAAACAACAGGGTAACAAATATAATTTTATAAATAATAATAATGATGACAATTAAAAAAAAAAACTGGAGATGGCTCATTGGTTAAAAGCACTGGCTGCTCTTCCAGAGGTCCTGAGTTCAAGTCCCAGCAACCACATGGTGGTTCACAACCATTTGTAATGGGATTCTGATACCCTCTTCTGTCATGCAGGCAGATATGCAAATAATGTTCATATATAAAAATACATCTTTAAAAATCTGCCTCTCAAAAAACAATTCCCAAATAAAATGTTCTTAAATCATTTTTTTTTCCTTTTATCTTGCCTGGCCTGGATTTTCTATGTATGGACAAGACTGTTCTTGAATTAACATGCTGAGATGCTCCTGCCTCTGTCCTGTGTGCTCCAGTTTGAGATTTGCCACACTTGGGTCAAAGAAATAATTCCTAAAGTCTGAGACGGTTTTTCTTTTTCTTTCTTTTTTTTTTTTCAAGACAGGGTTTCTCTGTGTAGCCCTGGCTGTCCTGGAACTCACTCTGTAGACCAGGCTGGCTTCGAACTCAGAAATCCGCCTGCCTCTGCCTCCCAAGTGCTGGGATTAAAGACGTGCGCCACCACCGCCCGGCTAAGACAGTTATTTCTAAAGCATACAACAATAACCTTTCAAACAAAGTCAGGGATTAGGACTATTAAGTCTTAATTTCCTGTGGTCACCTGACCAAGTGACCACTAAGATCTCATAGCCCAACAAGATGACCAGCAGTTATCTATAATCCACACTTGGGCCTACTTTAAGCATCTGTGTGTGCTATAACATTTCAGCGGCTACTTTAGGTTCTACATTTCTTACTATTTAGATTTGTGGAGAAATTAGCCTAAGGAAATTCCTTTTAAAACTTCCCTTTGGAAAGATTCATCCTAAACTAAAAAAGAACTAAAAGAAAGCCTCTTTTTGCCTCTCAAGTGCTGAGATTAAAGACACCACCACACCTGGCCAGAATAAAATTTCTATGCAAAGCTTGTGCTGCAAAAGAACAAAAGCAACCCCCCTGCCTCAGCCTCCTGAGTGCTGGTATTTCTGACATTTACCACCAAACTCAACCCTAAAATGGAAATTATGGCCCATTTCCTAAGCAAGGGCAAGGGGGTGGAACAGCTGTATTTTAGTGTTTTAGTCAAATCAGATACTTAGAAACTAGTGTCTGGGTCTACAACTAAATGTAAAAAGTAAAGTTTAGGAACCCTGTTGAAGTAAGTCCTAAGACAAAGAATATACTTTGGAATCTCTTGATTCTACATTTAAAGTCTCAATGTCAAGAAACACATTTTCAAACTTCAGAAATCTATTCCTTTTTTTTTTTTTTTTGGTTTTTCGAGACAGGGTTTCTCTGTGTAGCTCTGGCTGTCCTGGAACTCACTTTGTAGACCAGGCTGGCCTCGAACTCAGAAATCCTCCTGCCTCTGCCTCCCAAGTGCTGGGATTAAAGGCGTGCGCCACCACCGCCCGGCCAGAAATCTATTCCAACTACCCCCTAATCACCTTGTAAAGCATCCTCTCAGTAATCTAAAATTTTGCGTTTATGTTGCCTGCATCTGTGTTTGCATACCAAATGTACCTAATGCCCTCAAGGGTGTTAGAGTTATTGGAACAATGGGGTGTTGGAGTTATTGGAACAGGAGTTAGAGTATGGCGAGTTGCCATGTGGGTGTGGAAAATCGAACCCGGGTTCTCTGTTAAGAGCAGCCTATGCTCTTAACTATGGAAACACTCCTCCAGTCACTGGCTTTGGTTCTGTTCGAGGCTGGTCTCAAATGCACTGCTGGCCTCCAGCTTCGGAGTGTTGTTATTACAGGCATGTATATGCAACGCACTGGAAGACAGGCTGGGAATGGAGCTCAGTTGGTAGTGTGCCTAGCATGAAGGAAGCTCAATCCCCAGCATGCTTTAGACTTGGTGTTCATTTCTGTAAATTCCAGCACTTGGGAGGAGGAAGCATCAGGAGACACCCTGGCTACACGAGACAGCTTTCTAAAAAAAGAGGAGCACAGCCTGGCGGTGGTGGCACACGTCTTTAATCCCAGCACTAGGGAGACAAAGGCAGGAGGATCCCAACCTGGTCTACAGAGTTCCAGGATAGCTGGGGCTACACAAAGAAACCCTGTCTGGACAAAAAGAAGGAAAAAAAAAAAAAAGAAAGAAAGACAGAGTTCTTCTCAAGGTAGACTGAGGTCTAACTATGTAAAACTCAACTAGATTAAGTTGTTTTGATATGTTTCATTTGTTCTGATATTTTCATTCAAAATACTAAGACAGATGACTATATGAAAGAAGGTTCTTCGACAAGGCACAAAAGAGCAGGGTAGTGTTTTCTTTAAGAAAGGGTACCCTATGATGGGAAGAGAGCATGATGAAGTTTCTGAACCAAGCAATCCTTGGCCTTCGCTTCAACACAGGAAAGTTCTACCTGACTCGTCTTGTCAAACTAAAATTTAAAGGCCAGCCAAGTAGCGGCACCGAATCCATCCGGAAACACAATGGCTGAGTCTCCGGAGGCAAACAGACCGAGCATCATTTTGCTATGACAGAATCCGCATAGTTGGCGCAGGTTCGCAATTTCCAGAATTTGGGAGGTGCAGACTTCAAGGGTTCAAAGCCAACCTCGGCTAAATGAGCAAACTCTAATACAGCCTGAGGAACGAGAGAGCATCTCAAAAACATTAAAATATCCCAACCCTCAGATCTACGAGAGGGATCCGCTGTAAGATTTGCTGGCCGCCCAGGCAAAACCGGAGGTTTACCCTCGGGTATCCCGGTCACGCCCACGCCCCGGCAGAAACCATCCGGTGTCTGGCAACCCGGCCCAGCAGGCCGCACCGGGGACCCGGCTTCGCTTACCCATCACCTGGACCCTGCAGATGGCGCAGGTATCGCACTCAACGTCCCAGCTCCACATGGCTACCGCGTTCCATTTCTTGAGGGAGAACATCTTGTCGCCTCCCGACTTGGAGCCTGCGCTCCCGGAGTGCGAGGAAAGGACGCAGGGTTCCTCGCCGTCCTCCACGTCGGCCATGGCGGCGGCGCAGAGCGGCGACGCGGACGTTGGGCGCGGAGGCAGGAGGTATGGTGGCTCAGCAGGGTCACAACACATGCCACAGAGCCTCCTGCAGGCACGGTCGCGCAGGCGGAGCCAGGTGGCGCTGATTGGCTGGCGCGGGTCAGTGACGTCATGAGGGCTGGGCGAGGCCTGCACTGAGAACCCGGGCCCTGGCTTTAAAGGCCGCAGGCCAGTTACTGTAGGGCAGGCAGGGGTCAGCAAGTGAGCTTGTCTATAGAGTCCTATTGTATTAAACTCGGGGGTCTGAGAAATCACCTCGTTCCTGTCTTCATTTGTCTCTTTTCTCCCATGAACTATCCGAGTAGGGACAGAATTCTCATCACTGTAACCTCTGTGTCCTACAAAATGGTTGATCTTGAATTCAGAGATTTAATATTTTAACTTTATTTTATGTGCATTGCTGTGAGGTGTCAGATTCCTTGGAACTGGAGTTACAGACAGTTGTGATCTGCCATGTGGATGCTGGGAACTGAACCCCGGTCTTTTGGAAGAACAGACCATGATCTTAACCACTACTTGGGTTTCTTTATACTTAAAATGCATTAGGACCCTAACTTTTTTTTTCTTTCTTTTTTTTTTTTCCGTTTTGTTTTGTTCTGTTTTTGGTTTGGTTTGGCTTTTCGAGACCGGGTTTCTTTGTGGAGCCTTGGCTGTTCTGAAATTAGCTCTTGTCTAAGGCTGACCTCAAGTTTACAGATCCACCTGCCTTTGCCTCCCCAGTGCTGAGACTAAAGGTGTGTACCACCACACCCTGCTTTTGGTTGTTTTGAAATAGGTTCTCACTATGTAGCCACAGCTGGCTTGGAATTCATTATTTAAACCAGGCTCTTCCTGCCTCAACTTCTGGAGTGCTCAGATTAAAAGGTGTGCACCATTAGGCCTGTCTTTTAGGATCTGCAAAGGTTTTTGTTTATTTTTTAAAAGATTTTAATACACACACACACACACACACACACACATATATATATATATATAATGAGTACACTGTAGCTGTCTTCCGACACACCAGAAGAGGGCATTGGATCCCGTTACAGATGGTTGTGAGCCACCATGTGGTTGCTGGGAATTGAACTCAGGACCTCTGGAAGAGCAGTCAGTGCCATCTGTCCAGCCCAAGGCTTTTGTTTATGTAAAAGATAGATGGATTTGGTGTATTTGCTTGCTTCTTCTAGGCAGTCTCCTGATTTAAGCAGAACTGGCCTAGGACTCTTTATGTAACCCAGGCTGCCCTGGAACTCATTAGTCTCCTGCCTTAAAAACCCCAGCGATACTTTTCTGGAAATTTCCACCATGCTCTCAAAAATAAGAGTGAATAATGGGAAATAGTACCAAACATTGTTACTCAAAGAATTCCAGAAGCCCTGTTGGATGGCTCAGGGAGTTAGTTTAAGCTTTTTTAGATGTAGGAGTAATGAAAACCAGAAAAATGACATTACAACGGTCATAAGACTGTCATGGGAAGGTGCTTCCTTCTTTGTCCTATCTCTTTGCCTCTACTCCCAAAATAAACTTTACTTTATACTAGACCTATCATATGACCGGTACCTGGGGCGGGCTGTCTCAGCACGGGCCCCTAAGGCACCTCCTTCCACCGCATCATGCCACCACTTTACAAAACGTGTGTCCAGCTGCAGCAGAGCAGAGCAAGAGTGAAGCAACCCGGGGATCTGCCCACACTTTATGAGAGAAAAAAGTGCCTATGAACAGACCCGAGTGACCTGCTCCATAGACATCTTTTGCCTATGCAAGGCCTCTGATCTGATGATAGATGGCTGTATGTCCTAGATGGTGAATGAAGAAGGCAGGTAGGAAGCAGATGAAGATAAAAGGCACCCGGTGGGGAGAGCCAGACATTTAGAAGAGGGAAGGAAAAAAGTTTAGACAGAGAGTTGAAAGAATGAAGTCTCGGGAAGCTTGAGGGTGGAGCGAGCCTATGGCCGGCCCTACAGAGGACTGTGAGATACGGACAAGAGAGAGAGTGGGGCAAATTTGTAATGTGGGCATCCAGCGCTCAGGAAGGCCTCTCAGATGACAGAGAATAAGGTAAGAGTGCCTGCATAAGCAAATGTGTGCTGGGGAGATGGCAGAGGGAGCCAGCCAGGGAAGGCCCAGGCAGAGGAGCAGGGGCCCCTGTGATTGCTATGCACCCCTCCCACCAGGCTTTGTCTCAGATCACGTGGGCAGAATTACAGGAAGGCTTGGATGAAAAAGCAAAACAAGGTTCCTGCCTCTTGCTCAGCTCACGTCAACATCAACTGTCAACCACCATCCTTCAGGAGGCTCTTACCAACTGGGGAGGGTGGTGGATATCCTCATGCAGGCACTCCTGCTGTTAAAGATCCCGCTGAAGAAAGAAACGACTCCAGTTAAGCCAATTAAAAGTATGTGAGTCAGTGGGGCAGTGGTGGTGTACACCTTACTCCTAGCACTGAAACTTGATTTGTAGACCAGGCTAGCCTCATAACCAAGGCCACACAGAGAAACCTTGTCTCGAAAAACAAAACCAAAAACAAACAAACAAAAAAATACACAAGCCCTTTACTAGTGCATGACCAAGTTCCCTTTCATGCCTCAGAGTCTCTTGGTGTTGAAGCTCAGGGGTACAGAGTTTTTAAAGGCAAAACCCACAAAGACCACAACTCACATCAAAGTCAGATGGCAGAATAATCTTGAAACATTTATTTCTGGCAGAATATAGTGGGTTTTTTTTTCCAAACATAACTTGAAAGTTACTTTTGACTTATTCCCTCTTCAGTTATTTTAGTTTACATTAATTATTTTGGTTTCTACATCGGGTCCATGATCAAGGCCACAGAAGTCTCAAATGTGTTGGGAGGGTAGATGTCACCATTGTGGGGTTGGGGTGGACGGGGAGAGGACTGAGAAGTGCCTAAGCAAATACAAAGGGAGTCAGGACAAGATGGCGGTTCTGTGGTCACTTCCCTTCCTCAGAGGGAGAGTCTATTCCTATGTTGAGAACACTGAAGAGATGCTTGGTTTTGTTTTAGAGACTTTCCTTTAACACAAACATGTTTGAGTCCTTCAGGAAAGACCTTATTCCCATCACAAGTGAGTGTTTCCGCTGTTTATTTCTCTGATCCTCATTCCTTTCTGACATTCATCTTTAGGAAAACAATCTTTCCTGTGGCTGAAGAGGAAGAGCTCTCCAGGGCTTCTTAAATTCAGTCCTTGGCGGCTTGTGAACTACACAGACGAGGTTAGTAAGAGAAACGGCAGGCTTTAATTTGTAGAGGTTAGAATTCACGGAAGAAAAGACAAAAGGCTTGGAGTTTGTACACCAGGTGAATAAGGGAAAAGGAGGTTTAAGAAAAGGAGCGGGGTGTGTTAGTTTGCTTTCTGTTTCTATGACAAAGGCTACGTTCCAAGGCAGCTTAGGGAGAAAACTGTTTATTTAACTTATCCATCTAGATCACAATCCTTCACTGAGGGAAGCTAAGGCAGGAATGAACTCAGGATTGTTCATTGGTGTTTTGCCTGCAGGTATGTCTGTGTGAGGGTATCAGAAGTCATGGAACAGGAGTTACACTTATGAGCTGCCAGGTGGGTGCTGGGCATTGAACCAGGATCCTCTGGAAGAACAGCTAGTGCTCTTAACCTCTAAGCCATCTCTCCAGCCTCGTCATTGAGTTTTTTGAGTCTCGGCTCCCTATGACTTGGGCTAGCCCAGACTCTCTTCTGGACTCAGTTTGAGTCAGTTATGTCACCATTGTGATGAACCGGCCTCCACCCAGCTGTGGAGGAGACCGTGCACCCATACCTTCACCCCTTCTCAAAGCTACACATGATGGCCGTGTTTGCTTGGAGGGCACCAGTCTTTTTCAGTATCCCACTGTGGCCCCACCACCCTGTCACAGTGTGATTGGCAACCCCATAGCCTGCTTCCCAATCTTCCCCTAGCTCCCCTACCCCCTGGCACCACCCTACTCAAGATGGCTTACCTCCACTGGAGTTCTGCCACCACAACGACCACCTACCTTCAACTGTCCCCTGGCACCCTTGTCCAGGACCCCGTTCAGACTGGCCACCCTGACATATCACACCCTTTTGAGAGAAAGGTAATGACAGTCCCTTACAGCTGATTTCCCCCTGTTTTTTTTTGGGGGGGGGGATGTTCTCACCATTGTGTTCTCAGTGACCAATCACTGCCAGGGCATGTGCACATCCGATGAGAAGTCACAGCACTTCCTGTGTTCCCCCCCCAGGTCACCCGGCAGTCACCACAGTGCTACTGTCCCTTAACAAGCTCAGAATGAATGGAACAGTTAGAAGCTTTCTCCCTCCTAGCGACAGCTCATAAATGATTAAAAACCGTTTAAAATAATAGGAATAATAGGAGATATATACTATAAAAAGAAACACAAATGCTGAGAATAGACTCCAGAAGTTCCTGTATAATTAGATGTACAATACATTAATTCATTAAAAGTTTTAATGTGGCAGAACACATACATTTTACCACTAAGATGTAGTTCAGAGTTTACAATTAAAAGTGACAGTGGTGGGCTGGAGAGATGACTCAGCCGGTAAGAGTACTGACTGCTCTTCTGAAGGTCCTGAGTTCAAATCCCAGCAACCACATGGTGGCTCACAACCATCCATAATGAGATCTGATGCCCTCTTCTGGTGTGTCTGAAGACAGCTACAGTGTACTCATCATAATATAAAATTTAAAAAAAATCTTTATTAAAAAAAAGTGACAGTGGCTTACACAGCAGCCAGTCTCCATAACACGCTAATCTCGCAGAGCTAGAAGTCTGTCTGCTTCTACTAACCACCTGGCAATCTCCATTCTACTTTCTGCCACTGTGAGAACTCTAAGTAGCTCAAATAAATGGAATCATGCAGCATCTGTCTTCTATGACTGGTTGGATTAAATTGACATAACATCTTTAACAGTCGCTCATGCAACCTTTTTGTATCGTGCATCAGCCTCTTAAAAGCCAAATAATACACCGTTGTCGGTTTATAGAACGTAAGGCTCAGGGAACATCTTGGAGACAGTGTGGAAATGATACCAGACCGGGAGGACGGGGAGGAGTGTGGTGGACATGGCCGCTGCTCTCGTGAGTTCCTAACTGCAGTGGCTGTGTGCACAGTTGGCACAAAATCCAGAAGGTCAATAATTCTAGTGGGGATGGAGGGTGGGGGTGGGGCTCATGTGACTCCTCTAGCTGAAGTCTAGACAGCTAGTCTAGACAATCTAAAGAGCTGAAAGCTGTTGAGGGAAGGGGGAAATTTTTGGGGGGGTGGAATGTGACACTGATTAAACTCAGTGGGCAAAGGAGAGGAGGAGGAGGAGGAAGAAGAAGAAAAGATGAGGAGAGGGAGGAGGCAGAGGAGGAGGAAAAAGAAGAGGATGGGAGGTGTATATGCTGGGGTTACCCAAGGGGAATTGGAGGGAGTATTGGGGTGTATACGGCCAAGATGTGTTATATATCTTGTTATATATGTTATATATAAATTGGTAACAAAAAAATTTAAAAAATTGGGGGCTGGAGAGGTGGCTCAGTGGTTAAGAGCACTGACTGCTCTTCCAAAGGTTCTGAGTTCAAATCCCAGCAACCACATGGTGGCTCACAACCATCAGTAATGAGATCTGATGCTCTCTTCTGGTCTGTCTGAGGATAGCTACTATGTACTTACATGTAACAATAAATAAATCTTTAAAAAAAAAATTTAAAAAATTGAAATCCCACTCTCAAACTCACCCATCCACCAGCTGTTTGAGCTGCTTTCATCATTCATCTATGTTGCTCCATGAAGATGGTCTGTCAACATTCCTTCTTGTCAGCTCTCAATTCTTTGGGCTCTGTATCCAGATGTGAAGATGCTGGATCATATTTCCTTTAGTTTTTCTCTAGGAATTGGACTCGGGGCCTTGGTGCATTCCAGGCAAGGACTCTCTGACTGAGCTTTCGTCCAGCCTCTCTTCCTACTTTTTGTTTTAAGACAGAATCTCACCAAGTAGCCCAGGTTGACCTTGGACTTGTGATCATCCTGCCCCAACCTCTTTAGTAGATGTGCCACTGATAGAGTGGCTAGGTTGTAAAGCTGCAAGATTACGGATGGTCTTGCCAGCCATTATCAATCTGCCCAGAAAGCAATGTTTGCAGAGACAGCTTGTTTCCCAAGATAATCTGTCTTGCTTGAAGCAGATAATTTTAAAAGAAACTGCAGACCTGCATGGAGCCCGCTATGACTGTAACAATTCCCAAACCCCACACCCCATCCTTACACAGGGTCACAGCCCCATTTTCCCCTGGCAGACCCCTCACTTTCCCTGGCAAAGAGGCTGCTCCTCACTGTGCCTGCAAATAAACACGGTCAAGTTTGTTGAAGATCAGACGCTGGTCTCTTTCTGCTTTCTGTCTCTTTCCCCATCTCAGAAATCTAACAGCCATCAAGCCCAGTTGTTTTTTATTTGTGTTTTACAAAAGAGCAAATTGGCCGGGCAGTGGTGGCGCATGCCTTTAATCCCAGCACTTGGGAGGCAGAGGCAGGAGTATTTCTGAGTTCGAGGCCAGCCTGGTCTACAGAGTGAGTTCCAGGACAGCCAGGGCTATACAGAGAGACCCTGTCTCGAAAAACAAACAAAAAAAAAAGTTACAAAAGAGCAAATTGAGATGCTATAAGCTTAGTTAAATGACGCACAGCTGAAAATCAGCAGGTTTACATGAAAAATTCTGGTTGCTCTGATGGCCGAGCGTTTAATCTTATCAGCTGCGGAATACTGTGAAGACAGAAAACCCACTTATTTCCTGTTGCCATTCATAAACCTTCAGTTCTAATGAACTATCTGGCATGAGGGGGGCAGTGCAGTGATTCTAAGTTTCCTTATTTGAAAAAGGTCCTAATTCCTAGGGTGGTGTCCTTTAGGAAGTTGTATGGGCTACTTTTCTTGTAATTCTGACAAAATGACTCACAGAAGTAACTCAAGGAAGGGGCACGTGGCGGCCAGAGCATGAGGCCAGTGGGTCAGAGGGGTCCCAGAGGGGAGTAGAGAGGAGAGTGCTGTGCCCAGCTCGCTCTCCTTTTTATTCAGCCTGGGACCCCAGCCTATTGGATGGCATCGCTCTTTTTGGGCGGGTCTTCCTGCCTCAGGTAAGCCTCGTTGGGAACACCCACAAGGTGTGTCTCCTATATGGTTCCAAATCCCAGCAAACTGACAATTAAGAATAACAATGGCAGAAATGCTTACAGTCTCTAAACAGTCCTATTGGCCATGTTTATAATCTTGTTTTTATGTCTGTTTAAAATAACTCTCTTCACATTGTTTCTCATGCACAAGAGAAACTCAAGAAGAATTTCTCTCTCCCTCTCCCTCTCCTCCTTTCTCACTTTACTGAGATGTACTATAATATAATATAATATAATATAATATAGTATAATATATAAGATGTAAGGCCCCTGAGACCTAGAATCTTCACATAAACCCAAATTATCCTGTCACCAAATTATTTCTGATTGATGAATAAAGATGCCAACAGCTAATTTCTGGGCAGAAGAGACAAAGGTGGGGGCCTTCGAGACAGAGAACCTCGAAAAGAAGAAGGTGCAGGAGAGAAAGAAGTCACCATGGGTTAGGTGAGTCATGAAAACGTGGCCCCAAAGGCTGGTCAATTGGAGTTGAGAGCGTCCCAGATGAAACATAGCAAGTAACAACTCGGGGTTATTGATAAGAAAATAGATTTTAATAGCATAGAGGGTAGATATATCTGCCCAGCTCTTGGACTGTTTAAGGTTTATTGTAAATATAAAGGTTGTGTGTGTCTTTTATCCAGGAACTAAATGGTTAAAGGCAGGGTAGAAACCACAGAGTGGGAATAAAAATTTCTACAACACTACATTTTTCAAATGTATTTTGTTGTGATTAGGGTCTCGCCATTTAACTGTGGCTGGCCTGGAGCTCACTCTGCAGATGAGACCAGTCTCCAACTCACTGAGATCCTCCTGCCTCTGCCTCCTGAATGGTGCTGGTATTATGTTGGGCAAATATATTTATGTAGAAACAGGTTATTTTTAGCGTATTCAAGCTTTGTACATGCACAGGGTTGTCATGTGTTGCTGGGCGCTTCGGGCCATGCACCTGCTGCCTCATTTTCCAAAAGAAAATCTGAAACAGCAACCGGTGAAGGAAAATGGGTTTATTATCGCTGGTTTCCCTCTGCCCATTCCGTACTAGTGCACAGGAAGCAGAAGTCAGGAAATATGAAGAATGTGACTCAGGGGGTCCTGTAAAGGCTTCCTGTGATGCAACCTCCTCCACTGGCACCCGGCATAGGCTTCCTGGGCCAATTTTAAGTCTGTTTTTCTTCTTGCGGGTGGTGGTAGGAGAGTTGTGGTTGAGAATAGGGTCTTGGCACGCAGCCTGCAGCCCTCGCTGGCCCACGACTCACTTGCTGGCTTTGGACTTGCAGGAATTCTCCTGCTTCTGATTCTCCAGTGTTAGGATTACATGAGTGTGCTGGCGTGCCCAGCCTGTTTATTGTTTTGGGTGTTTTTAAACCAGAACATTCTTTGTCACACATCCTGCTTCTGCTTCTGCTGCTAAGACCAAAGAGGTCTCTCTCTCTGTCTCTCTCTGTCTCTGTCTCTGTCTCTGTTTCTCTCTCTCTCTCTCTCTCTCACCGCCCCCAGCTGAGCTGTTTGCCCAGGTTTCCTGAGAGCGGAACATCCTGCAGCTCAGCTTGATTGCTGTTTTCCCACCCGATGTGGTAGGGACTTCCCAGGTGCCTGACCTATGGCTATGTTTGTTTTCTCCTGTTGTTGTTCACCTGGCCTCGAGTATATATTGCTGGTCCCTCAGTAAAGCTTCTACATTCTCCTTACTGAATGACCCGAGTCTGAGTCTTCTGTCAATCCCCCAGGCCTACGCCCGATACTTGGTACTGAGGCAGTGAGGGCGCTGTCAGGGTTGATTTTAAATTTCCTCCATCTCCCAACTGCTGGGATTACAGACCTGTACCACCACACTGGGTTCAATTTTAATTCTTTAGGGTCTATCATTTTAGATCCTATTTCAATGGCCCTTAGCCCCACGACACTATCACAACCAACGACCTTTTTCATTTTCCCATGCATCGATCTCGCAGGTGCCTACTCCTTCTCTGCTTCTTGTCATCAGCCTTCAATCAAGTTGGTGCCTAGCATAAGGAGCCTCTGCCACCCTGACATGCACATTCATCACAGTTGGATGTTCCTGAGAAAAATGGAAACAGTAACTTTCTGCATGCTAGGCCATTGTGGACAAGGGGCCTCCAGCAGCAATGGCTTCCTGAATCATGTGTTACCAGTGAAGCTGGCCTCCTCCTGGTCACTCAGTGGCAGCAGAGACAAATGAAACCACAGTTCAGAGATCGATTTGTGTGACAGAATAGACTGCTAAGTGGTGTTGATGAATTTTAGGACCTGAAAGCGGGTGACGGCAATGAGAAACATTTATGTACAACACGCAGCGTCTTTCTAGCTGTGTCTGTCTTGCCATGGAAATAGGTGTCATCGTTTTGGAAAAATGGCATCTGTATTCAGTTTTTTACCTGTGAAATAATGAACAGGAGGTCATGACTTAAGAAAGTAATAAAGGTTGGGCATGGTGGATCCCACCTTTAAGTTAGAACTTAGGAAGCAGAGGCAAGCGATTTCTGTGAGCTTGAGGTCAGCCTGTTCTGCATAGTGAGTTCTAATCCAGCCAGCGCTATACAGTGATATAAATAAATTTAAAAAGCAAACAAGATTGAAGATGCCTTTTCTTCTCTCTTGACAGGGTCGCATGTAGCCAGGGTAGCTTCAAACTTGCTGTGTTAGTTGAGACTGGTTTTGAATTCCTGATTCTTCTGCCTCTGTATTCAAAGGCTTCAATTACAGATGTGCACTAACACATCAGATAAAACAACTATTTCTGTATCTTTTCTTTCTGGTATGTGGAGAGTTTTATGACTAACTTGCTAAACTTTTATGGCTAAAAATAACAGTCTACTGGACAGGTGGCAATAATATAGAAAAAATGTCTCGGATTATTACTTTCGGGGGTTGTATCTTAGACTTTAATAGTAGCCAATAACATTCTTTATCCCCTTGAAAACACTGTATCATAAAAGGACAACGACCAGGGTTGGAGCAATGGCTCAGCGGTTAAGAGCACTGACTGCTCTTCTGAAGGTCCTGAGTTCAAATCCCAGCAATCATATGGTGGCTCACAACCATCTGTAATGAGATTTGATGCCCTCTTCTGGTGTGTCTGAAGACAACTACTGTGTACTTACATGTAATAAATAAATAAGTTCTAAAAAAGAAGGACAACGACTTTTGAGAGATGATTAAGGGAGCACTTCTTTTTTTTTTTTTCGAGACAGGGTTTCTCTGTGTAGCCCTGGCTGTCCTGGAACTCACTTTGTAGACCAGGCTGGCCTCGAACTCAGAAATCCTCCTGCCTCTGCCTCCCAAGTGCTGGGATTAAAGGCGTGCGCCACCACCGCCTGGCAAGGGAGCACTTCTGAATACGTCTGGTTCTATTTATTCATTTATTTATCTCTGTGTGTACGTATTCAGGTAGGTCCGAGTGTACATGTGTGTGCATATATGTGAAGGCCAGAGGTTAGCTCAGTTGTAATTCCCCAGGATCTATCTACCTTGATGAATTTTTTAAGTTCTTGGAGATTTCATTCAATACATCTTGATCATATCCATTCCTTCCCCCAACCCCTTTCAGATCCATCTCCTTCCCTACCCATTTATGGAATCCTATTTCTGCTGCCTATATACTCTTGGGTGTGGAGTCATCCACTAGAACATGGTCCACTTACCCGCGGGCACACCCTTAAAGAAAGCTGGCTTTCCCTCTCCCAGCGGTCCTCAATAGTCAATAGCTCTTCAGCTAGAATTTCCTGTCCACCTCCTGGCTCCATGCTAGGATTTTTGTCTGGCTTGAGCTTGTACAGTCTTCTGCACGCTGTCACAGCTATTGTAAGTTAATATGTGCAGCTTCCCTTCTGTGCCTGGAAAATAGCTTCCTTGTTCTCACCCCTGCCTTTGCTCTTGCAATCTTTCTGCCCCCTTCCCTACAATAAATCCCTTTATTTATTACAATAAATGCCTTTGGAAGAGATGGTGTGATACAGAGGTCCCAGCTAGAGGGGAGCATCCCACAGCCTCTCTTTCTCTAAACCTTGGCCAGTGGGGTACTCTCTGTGTTAACCATGAGCTACTGCATTAAGATGCTTTTTAGATGAGGGTTGAGGGATAAGTAATCATTGAGTATAACAAGTTATTGGAAGTTATCTTAGTTTTACATTCACTTAGCATAATATTAGTAGTAGGTCCCACCCTAGGGCTTATGACCCACTTATTCACAGGTTCTTGGCCCCAGTAACAGTGCCAGGTACGGGTCTCATCTTGTTGGGCGGGCTTTAAATCCAATCAGAAAGTGGTTAGTCACTCACTCCCATGACACTTGTGTCACAGTGGCAAGAGTGGGTATGTTTTGCCATTATTATAGCTGAGAAGGTTCAGAGCTGAGTGAGAGTGATGAATGCTTTGGCATTCAGTAGGGATGACGCCTCCAGGCCAGTACCAGCTGGATTTCTCCAAGTTCTAACGGCAAAAATATGTGATGTCATCAGCAATAGGGTCTTATGATCAAGCTCTGGAGGGCAACCAATAATCGGTCTCTGAGGGTCTATGGGCGTTCCCTAGCCAACGACTCCAAAAGAAGTAACCCCTTTGTGTACTGGACTTTTTATTTGTTGCCTGTGGTGTATAGTAGGGGGCGTTGTTGGCCCATTATAGTTAGTCTGTTTAAACTCTTTATATATGTGTATGAACATATTTTAGGAAACTTCTAGGAGGTTTTTAAATATGACTTTTCCCAAAGGCCTTTGGTATTAGTTATCCCTCTTCATATTCTCTCCTCTTCCCTGTCCTCCCCTCCCCAACCCCTTCCCCCCTTTGGAGATAGAGTGCCTCACTGGGATCAGCCAGGTTCACTGTCCAGGGAGCCCCAGGAAGCTGCTGTCTCCACCTCCCCAGCTCTGGGATTATAATTGACACCACTTTCTCTATGTAGTCCTGGCTGTCCTAGACCTTGCTCTGTAGACCAGGCTGGCCTCAAACTCACAGAGATCCTTCTGCCTCTGTCTCCCGAGTACTGGGACTAAAGGTGTATGTTGCCACCCCCACCCCGGCCCTGTCTGGTTTTAAAACAATGAGCCTTTCTCATCTCGGTTATTTGGTCTTTTGAGGCTCAGTCTGGGGTTCCTGGGATGAGAGTTATGTGGTTTTGTTACTTGAAGAAAGTGCCCCTGACAGTCTTAACACTGTGGAAGGAAGGTTAGAATTGAGACTATTGAGTGTCCTGGTGGTCTCTGGGAATTTTCTGTTCTCTGATAAGTCAGCAAAAAGCAATTAAGAAAAAGGAAGAGAGGTCAGAGCAAAATGCACAGTTGTAATCCCAGCACAAGAGAGGCAGGGGTAGGTGGGTTTCTGTGGACTGGGGGAAAAATGAAAGAAAAGCAGAGAGAAAGAGGCAGACAGCAGGGCAATGATATTCGTTTTAATGTGTTTAATTGGTTTTATTGATTTTAATTGTGTTTAATTAGTGATTTTTTTTTAATTGGGGTGCTTCTATTACTCAGAGTACTCAGAAGTCTCTCATCAATGCACTTAGCACCTGGCACGAGACATTATGCAGCACACATTGCCCTAGGTTTCTTTATGAGGAATAACAACCTTTTCTATATCTCGGTCCATGAAACAAAATACATACCATATGTAGTGTCTCTTTAAAATGACCAGAGGTCAGAAACACACAGCCATAAGTTGTAAGAACAAATGATTTCCAGCTAGCTTTGGGTAGGATACAGCACAAAATAATAATACTTTACAACAATTCAAACCCAAACCTGTGAACAACACTTTCCTACTGGGCCAGCTAATGTTGGTTTAGGCCCAGTAAACGTGATTACTTAGAGGATGGCAAATGCAGACAAGCAGCTGCATCTGCGACATCCATGCCGTCACAGGCTTGACCACTGACACCCGTTCGCATGCCCTGCTTCCAGCTCCCGACAAGACTGCTGGTGCCCAGGTTGGCTTCTTGGATTTCTGCTCCTGACATTTAGAGTCTCTCTAACTCTCTCTCTCTCTTTATAACTGTTTATTATTTTTTAGTTTTTGAGAGAGTTTCACATTGTATACTAGATTGGCCTGAACTCTCTAGATAGCTCAGGCTGGCCTTGAACTTGTGGCAATTCTCTTGCCTCAGCTACTCAAGTGTTATTAGGATGATTGGAGGAGCCACCATGACCTGTTTGGGTCAGAAACAGATGTGTTTAAAAAATACATAAAGAAGAAAACAGAACAACAACAAAAGGCATGGTAGCTCATGCCTGTGATCTCAAGGAGACAGAAGGATTGCAAGAAGTTCAAGCCCAGTCTGCCAGTCTGATATACAGAGTCAGACCCAGCCTCAAAACTAACTAAATAAGTAAATAGATGACTCACATACAAACCCATATAGGGGAGAACATTTACTCACTGGATGGTAGTAACTGTGCTATTTTGGTGTACAGCAGTCTAGGTTTTTGAAGATTTATTTATTTATTATATGTAAGTACATCGTAGCTGTCATCAGACACTCCAGAAGAGGGTGTCAGATCCCATTACGGATGGTTGTGAGCCACCATGTGGTTGCTGGGATTTGAACTCAGGACCTTCAGGAAGAGCAGTCAGTGCTCTTAACTGCTGAGCCATCTCTCTAGTCCAGTCTAGGTTTTTAAATGCATGTGTATACTTTTTAATTTTTTTGTATCTAAAGTCGTCCTGTACCTATTACTTATAACCAACTCATTTCGTAACTGTGCCATTAAATATTCGCCCCATTAAAAAAGAAAGTTCAATTTTACGCAGTGGAGAATGAGCATCTGTAAATCATCTCCCAAGAGGCAGCGCAGGCACCCAGAGCAGAGATGATGCTCCTGGCAGATCCACAGCAGGTTTGCAGCAACACAAATTTACCAAAAAAAAGGCGATGAAGCCAGAGGCAGTTTTCACTAATCTTTGAGAGGTCATGTTGTTGTCTTACCGCTTCCCTCTTGAGATAGTCATTGTCCATCTGATTATGGTTTAGAGAAGCATGACCTAGACTCTCAACTCTAGGGTTGAAGGCTCATCAATTCCACTGAGGTCCACGTTTCATTTCGCACCCCCTGCTGGCTGCTACTCAACTGCATAAACATTGAAGAATTTACCTTTTTCTTCTTTTTACGGGTCCTTTTAGATTTCTTGCTAAGTTTCCAGATAGCTCTGAAGGTGTCCGAAGAGATCCTGGGAGTGACTGTAACTTTTAAGGGAGGAAGTTTACCTGAGCAGGGAGAACAAGCAAGAATGAACAGAGCAGCTAACACTGGGTAGGGGTGCTTGGATGGCCCGAATTCCATCATTAGAGTTGGCTCATGAAGAGCTCCCTGCTAAGGCCGGGCATGGTGGTACTCATCTGCAATCCTTGGACTCCAGAGGCTGAGGCAGGAGGACTAGCCTCGGTTACATACAAACATATATAGCCTGCTCAAGGTCACCCTGGACCATAGAGATCCTGTCTCAAACAAACAAACAAACAAAAAATCAAAACCATAACCAGAGAAGAGGAGGAGAAGATGAGGGAGAGATGAAGGCATAAGCGAACCAAACTCGCTCCTTACCCTGTAAGTAAGTTAATCTGATTTCATGAAAGGAGAATTAGAAATTGTTGGCTTGCAAATAAATGGTAGGAACCGAGAAAACACTGGAAGAACATTATTTTTTATAATCGGGGATATTTCCATTGTCTTCTAAGGTTTAAAATGTTGCCTTTAGGGCTAAAGGCCAAGTGAGTCACCCTGTAAAATCTAAGCAGCTAACCCTTTTTTTTTGAAGACTCTTCACTGTGTTCAAACTAACAACCTAATTAAAGCGCTCCGACAGAAACAGCCCATAATGATTCCAGCTCATGACATAAAAGCACTAAGGCTGCTCACGACGCACACTTAGACTAAGTTTCAAAAATGCTGAGTTCCTGAGCCGTAGATTGCTTTTTAATGCTGTTTAAATGAGTACTTGCATTTTCAGGTAGGCACGCCATAATTAGCCTCTCATTTATGTAAATTGAGCCATTTACTAAGCACGTAAGACATTTTCCATTCTAGAGAGGTACGGAGTGAAAATCGTTTCCCGTCAAGTCGCCAGAGGTAGTCTGTCCTTACGTTCTCTGCACTAATGTTGCAGAGCTTGCCTGAAGCCCAATAATGGGTTTTTACTGCCAGGTAGAATTAAGGGGTGGCTTTGGCACCAGGAAAATCAAAGCGCTTATCGCACTTAAAGTTAGGTTTAACAGAATAATCCTGCCTAACCTCATCCCAGCTCTAATGGAACAAGAAGTGGGTGTTCTGTTCCTCTAAAAGACAAGGATAATTGAGAAAAAAAAATCTTAGAGTCGTTTAATTGGTCATTAAAGATGCATGGCTCCGGTTTGAAATGGAGCCGCACGGCAGACCACACTCGCCCTGTGATCCTCTTCAACAACACTGCCAGCGAAGGAAAAATGCGGCCTCTGACCTTTTCACTGAAGAAATGCCGGAGACAGGATGCTGCTGCTGCTCCTGAACTCTCCCCCACTCAACCCGGCCCAGAACAGAGTCCTCCTCCCTCTCAACGCCGAATTTCTCTTTAAAATCTGCCCGTGTCTTACATCGAGCTGCATTGAAAACGACATTTCTTGCTCTCCCCTGTAAAAGCAGCAAGAATAGCTGTCACCAGTTCCGGCTGTGCGTACTAAAGGAGAGGCTAGGGCTGGTCACCGTTCATTGTCCTCCCTTCTCTCCTTGTCAAAGGATTTCATGGCCACAAGACACTTAGCGCTGCCTGCCAGCTAGAGCCAGACCTCTCTTCAGTGATTGAGAAGTGATCCTGGTTCATGCTCTCCCTCCTCCTCCCCTCTCTCCTCCTCCCCTCCCTCTCTTCCCTTCCTCTCCTCCTCCTCCCTCCTCCCTCCCTCTCCTCCTCCTCCCTCCCTCTCCTCCTCCTCCCTCCCTCTCCTCCTCCTCCCTCCCTCTCCTCCTCCTCCCCCCCTCCCCCTCCCCCTCCCTTTCCTCCCTCCCCTCCCTCCCTCTCCTCCCCCTCCCCTCCCCCTCCTCCCTCCCTCTCTTCCCTCTCTCTCCTCCCTCCCTCTCCTCCTACTCCCCTTCCTCCCTCCCCTCTCTCCTCTTCTCCCCCTCCCCTTCCTCCCTCCCCTCCCTCCCCTCCTCTCCTCCCCCTCCCCTTCCTCCCTCCCCTCCCTCCTCCTCCCCTCCTCCCCCTCCTCTTCCCCTTCCTCCCTCTCTCTTTTCATGGTATCCTTAGATAGCCCAGGATAGCCTCAGACTAGAAAGGCTCAAGTCTCCAGTGCCAGGCTCAACTGTGGTCTTAGGATGGCCGTTGCTTCTGTTTCACAGTTGATTTCTGTACTTTAGGTTGGGCTGAGAGGAGGCTAGAGAACAGGAGAAAACTTTCTTGGAGAATAAGAAAGGAAAGAGAAAAAACCAAAAGCAACAGAGAAAAATTCATTCAAAACAAAAGAAAATCCAGCCCGGCCGGGAGGCATGCGATACACCCCAGTTACTTCAGAAACTGTGAGTAGATTACCTAGACACTGCCTAGAAAAATCATTACTCCAATGATCCGAGGGTACACACAGCATTGCAAACGATCTTGAGCTCTGTACGAGTCTCGGCATGTTGACACAATGGTGGCTAGCCCACGACAACCGCACAGATTAAACAGCAACAGACAAAATCACTGAGACCCCTGTGACTGGTTCAGGGCCTGGGGAAGAGGGAATGTAACCTCACCTGTCTGCCTGACTCTCAGAGCTTCCAGGATGTCCACTGCAGCCGTCTCTCCCAGGACATTGTGTCCGAGGTCCATCTCCCTTAAGTGAGTCGAGTATTTGATCAGGCTGCACGGAGGAAAGGACAAAGCAAAATGGCTTTGAGCCCTGCATGGCTCACAGTCCCTCAAAGGCAGGTAACCCCAATTCCAGAGAATAACCTCGATTTGGGGGCTCCCCCATCCCTGCCCCGCTTTCCCAATTGATGAAGGACCTCACTTGAGATTGGAGATGAGCTGAGCCCGGCTTGTCCTGGGTGAACCTCTCTGCTTTGGAATACTTTGCTTCTCTTAGGGAAGCCGATTTAGGTGTTTACTGCTCTGAATCTTTCATTTATGTACATGTAAGACTTCCTAGTCATTTCTACTCTATATACCAGTAAGAAGTCAAAACAAGTGGAGAGATTGACAAGGGCTTGATAACTTTCAGTCTGTCAAATAAATGACAACTCTTATCTGGTGATTTTTAAATTATTTTTTATTTTTTGATAGGGTCTCTCTATGTAGCCCAGGCTGTCCCAGAACTTGCTTTGTAGACCAGGCTGGCCTCAAACTCATAGAGATCCTCCTGCCCCTGCCTCCTAAGTACTGGGATTAAAGGTGTGCCACCGTGTCAGGTTTACCTGGCAACATTATAAACAGACAAATATTTTCACATAAAATTAAGAAAGGCAAGCCTGAGAATAAAGACTTTGAAATCCAATGGATTTAGCTTTGTGAAAATAGAACCGCTCCTCTTCTTCTGCCCAACTGCTCTGGGCTCCATCCTCCTAAGTTATCTAAGGTCAGCAGAGACCAGGAATGTTCAGGGCGCGGCGACTGCTGCATTTTCCTGATTGCTTGGTAGGGCATTGAAGATCCTGGTGGTGCTCTGTTGACTGGTTTTCAGGAGTCTCTGGCATCTCGTGTAGAGGCGGCATTGAGGCAGAGACCTGGACTCTTTCCCTGTCCTTGTGTTATCTCTGCCCTTTCCTTGACCATGTGATCATGACAGGCCATGTGTCCTTGTGAACCTCACTTTCTATGTCTGTAAAACTGGCCTGAGAGGGGCTATGTGTCCTGTCTTGGAGGTTGCAATGAAGACAGAACGGGTTATTTCCTGAGGGCACACTTGGTGCTCAGTACCACAGGGACTAAAGGAAAGTTCATTGATGTTCTGATATAAATTATAATGTGATCATCAAGAGATCAATCCTGAATCATTATCGCATGTGGGGGCTTGAACTTTCCCTTCGGGTTAACTGGGTTAACTCAACTTTAACATGGACTCTGCTGTTCAGTGTTCTCTCTCTCCGCAGACTCAGCAGCTGGAACTGAAGCCAGGCCTATGCAGCCCCACCAGACTCTTACTAGCAAAGATCTTGCTCTCAAGGAAGTCATCTGTCTAGGGCTCAGGCACCTTCAGCTTCCAGATCCGTCCATGTTCTTCAGACTAGATGAGTCAGAACAGGACACTGGGCCTGGAGAGATGGCTCAGGGGTTAAGAGCACTTGTTGCTTTTGCAGAGGACCCGGGTCCAGTTCCCAGCTCTTACTTGGTGGCTCACAGCATCTGTAACCCCTGTTCCAGGGGATCCCACCCCTCTTCTAACCACCAAGGATATCAGGATGTACATGGTGCACAGACATACCTGAAGGTAAAACATTCCTACACATGAAATAAAAACTGGGAAGCCCCACCCCCCCGCCCCATCCTTCTTGAATATGAAGAGTAGAGTGGGAATCTTTTTCTGTTGAGATAATAAATTGCTACCCATCAGCCTTCAGATCTCAGACCTCAGCTGTGCCCAGTGCTCTTGGACACCCGTGGTGCTGTGGTCTGGCCATGGGGCAGTGCCGCCCAGAGCCTTCTCTACCCTGCAGTTCCTGCAGGGGTTGCAAGCCCTGCCAAAGGCTTGGTCTGCTCAAGCTGCGGGTTCAGTAGGGATTGATGGGGGACGCCTGAAGTTATCAAAATAAGCCTGATAAGGAAACGCCGTCTTCTAGAAGCTTCGGAGAATTGTAGTTCTATGTTTCTGCATTAGGAGGCCAAGGTGGGAGCTGTCTAACTAAATGCAAGCGTGAGCCGGGCAGGCATCCCTTCCTCCTCAGGGGGCAGTGATCCAGTTTTGAGTTCTATCCTGATTTTTGGGGTGCAAGGGGTAGGAGAGTGTGAGTATTGTGATTCTTTCCTCCTGTATTGCCCCAGCTGCCACCCTTTAAAAAAAAGTTTAAAAAAATTTGTTTTGGGCTGGAAAGATGGCTCATGGCTCAGTGGTTAAGAGCACTGACTGCTCTTCCAGAGGTCCTGAGTTCAATTCCCAGCAACCACATGGTGGCTCACAGCCATCTGTAATGGGATCTGATGCCTTCTTCTGGAGTGTCTGAAGACAGTGTACTCATATACATAAATAAATAAATCTTTTTTAAAAAATCTGTTTTATGTATATGCATACAGAGCCTGAAGGCCAGAAGAGGAAATCAGATCCCATTACAGATGGTTGTGAGCCTCCATGTGGTTGCTGGGAATTGAACTCAGCCCCTCTGGGAGAGCAGCCAGTGCTCTTAACTGCCGAACCATCTCTCCCACCCCAGCTGCCAGCCTTTCAATACAAGGCTCCTCTCGAGGTTTCCGTGAGGCCCAAGTGCCAAGATCAAGACTGGTAAGTGCCCCTGTCAGAGCTGAGAAGCCACACAGAATTGCTAGAAAGCTGTGACCAGCCGCATGGTTTAACTCCAAGCTCTTCAGATTTAGACAGCGAGTGAATCCAAGGCTCTTAGTGCTCCCTACCATGTCACAGTTCGAGTGAGCTCCAGCAGTTGCTCTCCCTCCTTCCCTGTCCCGTCTATGCTGTTATCTGCCAAACTCAGCGTTACTATCCAAGGGCCAGCTTCCCTCAGGCTTTTAACTTGTTTCCAGATTCCTGCAAGATAAAAAAAAATCAGAATATTTGTATTACTTTTAGATGACCAGCTAAACCGATATTTTAATAAAGTTTGCACATGGTGGATTTGTGAATAGGCTTATTTTGCAACAGAATCAGGGAGATAGAATATATTTGATTTTTGGAAGTCCTGGCTTTATGTTTGGTTCCCATCATCGGCACCTACCCTTTTCAGTCTTTACAACTGGAGACTCCAAATTGCACGGCAGACAGCTCCCTCTCAGAGTCAGATAGTCGCCATTAACCTAACCGAGGAGGAAGATTGATGTCCCTAGAAATCTCTTGGCGAATGACTTAACCACTGACTCTGGAGAGTTAGTAGTTTTTATTGAAAAGGGGTTTTGTTCTTTGTAAAGGTCTGAGAAGTTGCCTTATCTACAAAACATCAGAAGGAGAAAGGACCCCCTGCCACAGTGACTCACGGCCGCGTCACCAAGGTCTGGAGTCCTGATTCTGGTTTCACCCTCATCAATATGCTGAGATCTTTCAAAATTCATTGTTGGGGCCATGGAGTGGTGTTGCGCACATGTTTTGTTCACCCAGGTTCAATTTGGGGAAAGAAGGAATCATGAAGGGGCCAGAGGTACAGAAAACGTCTGCCCGGTGCCAGGCTCATCCACTCAGCCAAGGGGAAAAGCGAGTATGAAGCCCAGGTCTCAAAGCCACCCAACAATCCCAGAAGCATCCCGGAAGCTTCCACGTGTTCACCGTTATGTGCGCTGCTTCAGACGGGGCTGGCCTGAAGGGGAAGTGGCTTGAATTAAAGCCAGTGAAGAGCCAGTGTGGAACTTGAGCTGGAGAGAAGGCTCAGTGGTTAAGAGCATTGATTGCTCTTCCAGAGGTCCTGAGTTCAATCCCCAGCAACCACATGGTGGCTTATAACTATCTGTAATGAGATCTGGTGCCCTCTTTTGGCCAGCAGTCATATATGCGGGCAGAGTGCTATATACATAATAAATAAATCTAAAACAAACAAACAAGATTTGAGGGTTCAAAAGGTGGCTCAGTGGTTAGGAGCACTTATTGTTTTTGCCAAGGACACAAGTTCAATTCTCAGCACATGGGGGCTCAAACCATCAGTAACTCCAGTTTCAGGAGATTGACTGCTGTCTTCTAACCTCCCGAGGCATGTATGTGGTATACATGCATATAGACAAAACACATGAAAATAAACAAATAAATGTATGCAGGGTGGTGGTGGCATATGCCTTTAATTCCAGTACTCGGGAGGTAGAGGCAGGTAGACCTCTGTGGGTTTTAGGACAACCTGGTCCTACAAAGCTAGTTCCAGGATGCCCAAGGCTACACAAAGAAACCCTGTTTCGAAAAACCAAAAACCAACCAACCAACAAAACAACCAAACCAAACAAACCAAAGAACAAAACAGAATTTGAGGGGTGGAGTGATGGCTCGATGGGCAGAGCTTTTGCTGTGCATACGAGAGGACTTGAGTTTGGGTCCCAGCACCCCTGTAAAAAGCTGGGCGTGGTCCATGTGGCTGTAACCTCAAAGCTGTGAGTGGCAGAACATAGGAGGACTTCTGGGGCTTGCTGGCTGCCGGCGTAGCTCCAGGTTCAGCGAGAGACCCTGTTGCAAGGGAACTAGGCAGAGAGCAATAGACCGGGGCAGCCAGTGTTGTACTCGGACCCCTGAGCCTCAGCGGTGCTCACGTCCAGTATGCACACACCTGCACACACTCAAGGTCTGATTGGTGTCGTGAGCTATACATTGAATGTGCTGGATTGCTAGATGAACTAGATTTTACTCAAGATGATAGGTGAAAACTGGCCCACCTTTTATTATTTATTTGGAATAAATAACATCTAAATTTTGTCATGGCACCCAGAGCATGGCCATGATGTCAGGTGCCAGTTGTCAAGATTAACAGCGTCGATATACTAGAACATCTTATGTGTATGTGACACATGACAGATACATGATGGGTTACAGCATCGATATACTAGAACATGTTATGTGTATGTGATACATGACAGATACGTGATGGGTAACAGCATTGATATACTAGAACATGTTATGTGTATGTGACACATGGCCAGATACATAATGGGTAATAGCATGGATATACTAGGACACATGTTTTGTGTGACACATGATGGATACATGATGGGTTACAGCATTGATATACTAGAACACATGTTATGTGTATGTGGCACATGGCCAGTACATGGTTGGTCATGAGTAGATGGATGAATGAACGAATGCCCCCCCCGACAGACAAATACAATCAAATCATCGAAACGTTTACCATTCTCTGTTAGTGTGCCATGCCTTGATCCCACTCATGAAGGTGAATGGAGCGCAATTGGAATATGATTTTTTTATTTCATAAAAATTTTTCACAAACCTGACTTTGAAAGTTGAGTCTCTGCCCTGCCGACGTGGATACTGATCAGTGGCTCTCTCTCTCTCTCTCTTTCACCAACTTTCCACACACCAGAAAGTAGCAGTGAGTAAAACGTGGGCCCACCTGGCCAGGATGAGGGGATATGGCCGAATTCCTGTACAGAGGCTCAGCTTCTCCACGGCCAGCCCCCCTCAAGCACCCTGACGCATCAGCTTGGTGTCCATGTGTGCCTGTGGAGAGGGAGCCCTTTGGTCCTGTGATTGGCTGGGGGTAGCTTGCATCCCCGTGAGGGAAAAAACGATCTCAACTGCTCCAAAACCAGCTTCTAGGAAGATAATGAAAACATCATCTCTGCCCGCAGCAAATGGAGCAGATTGGAATGTAGACCTCTCACGAGCGCCAGGAGCTCTCCAAGAAGGCGGAAGACAGCTGCCGCTCAGGTCAGCGCTCCTGCTCTGGGACTTTAACCCAAGCGACTCGGAGCTCCTCTCTCTGGGTGGAAAACAAATTCCTTGGAATATTGGTGAGGACCCACTCAGCCCCTGGTTACACTTGACCCGCCTCAGCTGTTCTCACTCAAATCTATTTTCACTCCAACTTGTTTTTATTACTTTCAAACTAAGCAAGGTGTGGGGTGAAGAGATGGCTCAGCAGTTAAGAGCACAAGACGTTCCTCCAGATTTTCAGCACTCAGACAGAAGGTCATAAATATCTATAATTCCAATTCTGGGGGATCCAATATTCCTTTCTGGCTTCTGTGGGCAGCAGGCATGCAAATGGGGCACAGACAAAATACTCATACACACAAAAAAATAAAATAAATAATCGGGTTCTTTATCAATAACTGACTGAATGCTCTTCTCTGTCTTGGAAAACGTGGTTCTGTCCTAGACATGTCCTGTGATGCTTGAGAGGTGGGGTGGTCCAGGGAAATGTACAGAACCCCGGGTTTCAAACCCCTCTTTAAAATGCCCAGTGGCTCCTTAGCACCCCCAAACTTCGTTGTAAAAGAGAGGCCATGATCCTGAGTCTCCCTGCCTCACTGTGAGGGTTGGCTGGGAGCCCTTTTCAATGACCGTTTGTTGAGGATCATAGTACACAGTGGTACTTCAAACACTCAAACCATCATGGGCGCGGTGTCACTGTCTGAATGTGAAATGTGACTCCCATCTGGAGGTGCTGGTTGGGAGGTTATGGACACTTGGGGCAGAGAGCCTAGCTGTCAGTCAGAAGTCCCAAGAGCTATTCCCACCTCTGGTTCTGGCCTGTGGTCTTTGCTGCTTCCTGGCCTGGCTGCTGTGTGTGGAGCTCCGTCACATTCACCTGCTGCTGTGTACTTTCCAGCGTGACGGCCTGTGACCTCTCTGAAACCGTGAGCCAGAATACACCTTTCCTCCATTACTGGCTTCCACCAGGTGCTTTGTCATAGCAGTGACACTGCCCAGCTTGACACCCCCCCCAGTTTTGATGATTAGGTCCATGGCCTCTTCGGTCACATCTGCAGCCGCCTCCTCCCCACCCCCGCCCCCAATGCCACACTCCCTGGTGTTGACCATGTAGCTTGTTCATCCTCTGAACTGCTTCTCACGAGGACTGCTGCATACTATGGCCTCTTTCTAGTTGCTCATTCCTTTCCAGAGCGTTCGCTGAGGGCCAGATCCCAAAGTTCACAGAACCAGCATCCCTCCGGACAGCCTCGTCCTCTCCCTCCCCATCCGGTCTCCTCTAGGTCCAGCAGGACAGGCGGTATCACAAATTCTGCAGTGCTTGTTTGTAGACCCGGAGGGCTGCTGGGAGCTATTCCTTATGGTAGATTTTTTTTTTTTAAATTTGTGTAAATATAACCTCTTCCCATTAACAACGGACACACGCTATTTCCCATGTACCACCTGGTTTTTTGGAAAATGAACAGAAACTCCATCGCCGTGATGATGGGACTCCTCCAGAAGGCAAAATGCGGTGATATTGGCTGTGTCACCCCGAGGGGTGTGGTGCCCTCCTGTAGAGGCTCCCACTCCACGTTCAGCTGTCACCCCAGGATGAAGCTATGAGTGCAGTGATTTCAGGATTGGAACTGGTAACTTCCTGCTTTTGAACTCACATAGCTTTTGAAGATTACATCTTGACTCTTGAACTGGGCCCCTGCATTCCTTAATGCCACTGGTAACTGCTGGGGCCATGATATAAACAGTGATGCTTTATTTGGAAAGCTGAACTTGACACTTGGGTCGCTTGGTGCTGCAATCTCGCTTGGTGCTGGCCTTACTCAGGATCCTGGAAGGACCGCTTTAGGATTGGGTGTTATCCCCATTCGAAGTCACATACTAAATCCTCCAGAATTAAAACAGCCCTGGGGAATGCTACACTGTGTAGTTTCAGCTGGGGAAAGAATAGGCCCAGATAACAAGACACTCGTTGGTCTCTATTGGGTCTTTTGGGGGGACTTGGGTGTCTTGAGGTGATAAGGCAGGACTAGCAGAACAGCTCAGGAGAACCATGATATCAGCAGAAGGCCATTCCTGGTGGCCACTGGCGATGGCCACCTTCATCGTCTTTTGCTGCTGTTTGTGGAAAGGCTGTGTCACCTGCTTGAAGGTAGACCCACCTCTAAACTCTTGTGATACACGGAGTCTGGATCTCAGGGCTGGATCCACTGACGCTGGCCTAGCCCGAGCAGCGCGGGAGGATGCGTCTGGCCCTTTTGTTCTGAGGTTCCCAGGCCGCAGAAGAAGCATTGAGGAGCCCAGCTCTGCTCTCATCTTCACGGAGCAAAATAAGCCAAGGGAGGCAGTCAGTGTTTTCAAGTGTAAAGAAGTGGTTCTCGGTGACTTCTCTGGACCAGCAGCCTCAACTTTACTGGGGACCTCCACAGAAATGAAGTCGGCAGCATATTCTCAAAGTCGTGAGGGATGGCGCCCAAGCTCTCAGGGAGCCTTTGATGACTGGTGGGGCCGTGGAACAGCACTGGTTTAATGACTCTGGGTATTCAGCAGTGCCCCATTGTAGAGTGGCTGGGACAGGCCTGTCTACAACTGCAGGCAGCACACGGAATACTGTGCCCCTCCATCCAGATGTAGCTGGCTGCCCAAAGTCAGTTTGTCCCGTTTGAGTGGTTATCGCTGTAAGGGTTCTTAGGACTCCAAATGAGAGAAGTCGGGGTTGGGGGGAGGCTTCTGAGAGGAGTTTGGCCTCAGAAGGTATTGTGGGGATGGCTTTCCAAGCATTGGGCCAAAACCCTTCTGTTCACAAAGGAGTGTGCATGAAAATACTTTGGCTGTTTCCAATTAGGACCAAATGGAAACCATCTGGCCTCCTTGCCCAGGAGAGTGGCCCAAGTAAGCTCATCTCAGCCCCTTACTTTGAAGCAGGTAGATTCCTACCAAAGGCCAGATTCTCTCTCCCAACCTCCTATGACGACAAAGGCAATTGTTCAATGTGGAACGGTCACTATGTAGCCCTGGCTAGCACACCACTCTGTATGTAAACCAGGCTGGCTTTGTGCTTACATAGCCCCATCTGCCCCTGCTATCATGCCCTGCCTTTAGGCCTTTAGGAAGTTGTTTTAAAGCTTGTTTTGTTATCTCACATATACGATATATATCATATATGTATATATGATATATGTGATATATATGATATATATGATATATGATGAAAATTGTTTCCATTGAGTTCAGGTTTGAGGGGTCTAATGGCTTTGTTGAGTCAAATCCAAGCCTTTGGCCTGGCTTGTCCATTGATCCATTCCTCCAGGAGGGCCAGCCTCCCTCCTCCTCTTGTCTTTGCCAAGCTTGTGGGCTCCTGGATGGTATTGGTTGTTCCTACTTAAGTCCTTCCTCATCCAACTCCTTTCTTCTTCCACCCTGGGCCATCTTGCTCACTGGCGGCTTTGTCTCCAGTCCCACCTCCGGAGCAGAATGCCCTTCTATGTTCCAGAGAACACACCAAAGGCCGCTTCTGTAGACGTGGAAACACTGACGGACTTCTATATTAGCATTACTCAATGGGAAACTGCGCCCACGACAGACACCACCCCAAGGCCTGCTCTGCCTTCTTGCTTTATACTCTCCTCTCTTCCCCCTTCTCCCTCTCCTCTTCTTCCCCCTCTTCCCCTAGGGTTCCATGTAGCTCAGGTTTGCCTCCAATTTTGCTTTGTAGCTAAGGATAACCTTGAATTCCTTATCTTCCTCCTTCTGTCTCCCATGCGATGGGCTGAGGGGCATGCACCCTGCTTCACATTTTCATGCGGCCTTTGGACTACAGGAGTTTGTAGTTTCCTGATGTAGTGTTTGTCAGAGAAGATTCAAGAGCATAAAAAAAGACCACACAAGAACAGATTAAACTTGAAGAAGGAAGAGCCCAAGGGGATTAGGTTCCACTCAAACAGCTGGTTGTCTTCCCCACAAATGCAAAATACAAACTACAGAGTGCTCAAAACACAGCAGCACAGACTCGGGTTGTCCCGTGAGGAGCTTCCCAAAGGCTGTGTTCATGATAGATCCAGCAGAGCCTCTGCACCGCATGCTTAGAGCTTTAGTGGGTTAGCGTTTTGAGAGGAGCGTGTGAGGCCAGGCCTGCCCTTTGCAGAACGGGACGCTGAGAGTCAGGCAAGGTACGGCTGCCAGGGGCAGGATCTGGGGCTGCAGGACACTGTACTGCCTGGAAGACTGCTGTGGTAATAAGGCCTCCTGGGAGTTCACTCTCTCTCTCTACCTCCTCCCCTTCCGCCTCCCTGTCTCTTTCTGCCCCTCCTCATCTCTCTCTTGAGTTGGGATTTCTTAAAGCCCCATTCACAGTCACCCTGCTTCTAAATCTGAGTAACCCGAATTCTGAGGGTTCTCAGATTCTTGCTGGAAGCTCCTGGAAGAAATGTTCCAAACCTTGCTTTTCTGGAATGTCGAAAGTGCCCAAGATGGATGCCTCTGGCAGACAAGATGGAACTGTTCATGGGTGGTTTGTGTAAGGTCACGAGACATTGAGTTTAAGCCTTTGTTTGGGATAATTATGCACTAGAGACATACAGGGAGTGAGTTGAGGGTGAAGAGGGGAAGGCATCATTGACACCATGACCAAAATACCTCCTTTTCCACTTTTCTTCTGTGAGGTCCTTTTTGCTGCTAAAGCTTCGGAAGATTTCACAATCTGACTCAAAGTTGACCTTGCTCCCCGGGACACTGGTTAAAAAAAAAGTGCAGGGTCAGAGTCAAACAAATGGGTCGTGGCCTCCTCTGGTATTGGTGATAGGCTGCCTTTATTTATAGATACTTTGGGCAAGGGTATTTCTCTTGGGAGGGAATTAGCTGAATACTGTCAGAATCTCTTCAGGTCTATGGTTTGTATTTCTCTGCTTTAAGACTAGAGGCTAACTTGGCACCGAGCAGGGGTGACAGGCAGACAGACAGACAGGGCCTGCGGGGCTCTCAGAGTTGTCCTGCAGTGACTGTTGGCTCCCTCAGGCCACAGCTGCTTCCTGTAACCATAGCTCCATGTTCCTGGGGTTACTAAGAACAAGGTGGAGGAATACAGTAAAAACTGTGTAGGGAGCCGAGCAGTGGTGGCGCATACCTTTAATCCCAGCTCTTGGGAGGTAGAGGCAGGTGGATTTCTGAGTTCAAGGCTAGCCTGGTCTACAGAGTGAGTTCCAGGACTTCCAGGGCTACACAGAGAAACCTTGTCTCGAAAAAACAAAAACCAAGAAACCAACCAACCAACCAACTCCCCTCCCCCCCCACCCCACCCCCCAAAAAACCCAAACCAACCAATATCGACAACCAACTGTGTAGAGATGATATCAGTCTTGGGGCTAGGGACGTGACTCAGCCTGTAGCGAGCTTCCCTCACATGCGTGAGGCCTTGGTTAAATCCCCAGTATCATCCACACACGGAATCACTCTAGAGTCATGTCAGGTCCTTCTCTATTCCCTGTACCCAGCAGGCAATTGGAATGATGCGATGCAGAATCCACCCCCCTGCTCCATTTCCACTCTAACCCAGTCTCACTTGGGAACCTGACTCTTGCTCCCCAGAATGTCTCCGCCCTTTTTGTGATACCCAGTCTCTGTCCCACTCTTCCCTGTGTGTTCTGAGCTCCAGGTCCCTTCACCTTCTGCCGCCATGGTGCACACAGGGCCCTGGTACAAAGACTCTAGGCCTTGGCTGTTAACTAGGCCTCTTTCCTTGAGAGGCCCTTTCTCCAGGGAGTGAGGCAGAGAAGGATAGAGGAAGGGCCCTGAACATCCTCCTCTAGTCACTACATGATCAGACACAAGCGTGCAGAATTGCATGCTCACATACTTGCGACACACAGCATACACTTACCCTTGCACTCAAAGGTGGTCAGCAAGGCCTCGATTTTCTATTTAAAATTCTATCTCATCTTCCTTCTCGGACTCCACACTCTTATACCACACTCCTTTCTTGTTTCACATCAACTGTCACTTTAAAAAACATTGTCTGTCTGTCTGTCTGTCTGTCTATCTATCTATCTATCTACCATCTATCTCTGTCTCTGTCCCTCTGTCTCTGTCTCTGCCTCTCGGTCTATCTCTGCCTCTATCTCTTTCTCTCTGTGTGTGTACGTGTGTGTGCTGTGTGTGCTGTGTGTGTGTGTGTGTGTGTGTGTGCGTGCGTGCGTGCTTACACGTCTGTAAGAATGGATATACAGATGCACTCAGCTTTGTGTGCATGTGTTGAGGCAGAAGTCAGCACTGGCCTTCTACCCTATTTCTTACAATAGGGTTTCTCTCTGAACATGTGTCTTGCAGTTTCAGCTGGACTGGCTAGTCAGAAAGTCCTGGGCCCCAAACTGTCCCTTCTCCACGACCATGGGGTTAGTATAACCATGGGGTTACAGTGTGCCGTGTTCAGGTTCTACATGAGTGTTAAGGATCCAAACTCAGGTTCTTATAGTTGCTTACAGAGCAAGTGCTTTACTTACTGAGCTGTGTCCCCAGCCCCCAATTGTCTCTTTCTATCAAAATATAGAATGTATATATTTATTTTATCTTTCAGAAACGACATTCTCTATATGCATGCATAACTGTGAACAAGCCTATAGTGTTCCTAGACTTCCCCTTCAAGGGAAGAGTGCTTTGTTTTTGTTATTTATTTATCTATTTATTTATTTATTATTTAGTTAGGTAGGGAGTGCATGTATGTGTGTAGGTATGCACATGTTAAAGTCAGAGGAAAACTTTTGGCAGTTGTCTCTCTCCTCCCACCATGTGGATCCTGGGATTGACCTGGGTCATTAGGCTTGGAGATAAATGCTTATTCTCGCCCAGGAGAGTGGCCCAAGTAAGCTCATCTCAGTCCCTTGCTTTGAAACAGGTAGAGTCCTACCAAAGGCCAGATTCTCTCCCCCAACCCCCTATGACGGCAAAGGCAATTGTTCAATGTGGAACGGTCACTGTGTAGCCCTGGCTAGCACACCACTCTGTATGTAAACCAGGCTGGCTTTGTGCTTACATAGCCCCATCTGCCCCTGCTATCATGCCCTGCCTTTAGGCCTTTAGGAAGTTGTTTTAAAGCGTGTTTTGTTATCTCACATATATGATATATATCATATATGTATATATATGTAAATGCTTATTTTCCTCCCCCCCCACTTTCCCCCCTTCATTTAGTGTGCTAATGCACCCCAAGCATCCAGGAGTCCTGTGGACATATTGGGGCTCACACGTGCACATATGTGAACATAAGAAGAAAGAAATGTGTATGGTTATTAAGATTGTGTTTGCATGTTGTAACACCTAAGAGAACAAGCCTGTTGGTGGTTGAGCCTTCTGGTGATCAGCACCAGGAGGCCTCTGTGTCCGAGCCTGGCAGGAAAACGTGGTCACTGGGGCCCGGGAGTAAGTAGTTCACAGAACAGAAGAGGACTAAGTGCTGAGGGCTCATGGAGAAGCAATCTCTAAACAGTTTTTCTGGGCTGAAGAACACTCGGTCAGCAAGTGCCCAGCCCTGGGGGCCAGCCTCAGCATTTGCATGTGCACACACACACAAACACACATGCACCCCCCATGCACACCCACCTACACACTGACAAACGCATAAGCACATGCATGCACACACACATCCACCCCCCCTACACACACACACACACACACACACACACACACACACACACTCATGATTGCCTGTGTGAATACTGAAAGCTTATTACACTGTCAGGTACATTTTCAAGTTAATATTTTTAATTTTCATTAGAACTTCAAGATTTTTTCCAAAGGTAGAGATTTCTTGCATGTGGTAATATGCCAGGAAAAAAAAAATGTCATCTGTTATACCACTCCCTCGAGTGGATCAAGTCCAAACCCCAAGCACTCTGCTGCCCAGGCTCACTCACAGAACCCACTGCAAACACAAGCTGTCACCAAGCTCCTGTCACCAAACTCTTGCGTCAAGCTTTGTTCCTCCTCTCCCACCACAGTACTGGGATTAGAACCTAAGGCCTCACACATGCTAGACAAGCCCTACCCCCCGCCCCACAGACACACACACACAGACACACACTCAACACACACACACACACACACACACACACACACGGCTTTACAATGCACAGTTGGATTCAAACTCTATGTAGCTTTGGGCGACCCAGAACCCCTGACCCTCCTGTCTTCTCTCCTGAGTACTAGGATGGCAGGCACGCTCCACCTGACCTGGCTTATGCAGTGTTGAGAACTGAAGCCAGGACTTCGTGCATGCTGGGTGAGCAAGCCCCCCACTAGCTGAGCTACACCCCCAGCCCGGCTGACATTGATCTTCTACTCTCTAGACCTGTGAGAAATTGGTTTTGTTGTTCAGCGAGCAAGCCTATGGTGTTTTGTTATGGCTGCCTGAGAAAGCTAAGGCAGAAGAAGGGGGAGGGGCTAAGACGGACAGGTGAACTGGGTAAGGAACAAGGTTTAAGAGAGAGAGAGAGAGTGTAGTGTCAGCCTTGGGGCAGGAGGGGAGCCTAGAAAAGCACTCTAGTTTGTGTGGTTTGTTGCTATTGCTGAGATCCTGAACACAAGGTGTGAGCTGCATTTACCATCCTGAGCCGCTGCGGATGGCAGCATGGTACTATCTGCTACCAGCTCCGACACCAGATATCAGTACATCATCATTATTATCATTATTACATCTCTGGGAAAATAAAGAATTTTTATCTGATTTGTAAAAATTGCTTTGTGTTGTTGTTGATGTGTGTGTATGTGTGGTTTTTGTTGTTGCTGTTTTTTAAAGAGAGGGTCTCACTATGTTGCCCTGGCTGTCTTGGAACTCATTACGTTAACCAGGTCGGCTTTGAACTCACAGATCTCTGCTTGCCTCTGTCTCCTAAGTACTAGCATTAAAAGCATGTGCCATCAAGCATGGCTATTTTTTTAAAAAGATTTATTTACTTATTTATTGTATATACCATGTTCTGCCTGCATGTTTGCCTGCACACCACAAGAGGGCACCAGATCTCACTATCAATGGTTATAAGCCACCATGTGGTTGCTGGGAATTGAGCTCAGGACCTCTGGAAGAGCAGCCAGTGCTCTCAACCTCTGAGCCATCTTCTCCAGCCCACATGGCCATTTTTTTAAAATCACATTTGGAAAAAATGTGTTTAGTGTCTCTGTCCGTGTGTGTGTGTGTGTGTGTGTGTGTGTGTGTGTGTGTGTGAGAGAGAGAGAGAGAGAGAGAGAGAGAGAGAGAGAGAGATGTGCAGGTTAAAGCACACCTTACTGCCAGTCTCCTTTCATGCGGGCTCTGGGCTTTGAACTCAGGTCCCCAGGCTCTGCAGCAGACTCCATTAGTGCTGAGCCATCTCTCTGGCCCCTAAAACCTTTTAATATTAACTAGTAATTTTCCACTACTAGGAACTACCTGAGACAACTAGAATTGAGATTCCCATGTCTCCTCCTTACCTCCTAGATGTTCTTTACCCTCTCCACCTCTCACTCCTGTCCCCCTGCCTGCCACACTCCAAACCCGCAAGACCTTGCTTTTACGTTTACAGTATTACAAAGCAACCGCCCACACAGGGTCACTTAGTTATGTTGAGCCCACAGCTATAGCCCAGCATTCATCATTAGCACTGTGACTCATCACAGGACGCTGAAGCAGTGTAGGGGGGGTGCAGCAAGGATCGATCAGCTGTGCTGTCCTGGTCCTGTGGTGCACCAAAAGCCTTGGCTGAATCACCAGGCTCCGCAAGTGACCTGCATGCGCCCGATCCCATAAACGTCCCTAATTAGGTGACAAATGCTGTCAGTTCTTTACTCAGCCCCTCGTTCCCACTTTCTTCCCCAGCTAATAGAGCAACTGGGTTTCCCACTGTGCTGTGCGATTTCTCTCTCCTAGGAAACACGCAGCCTGCCGTCATGGTGAGGATGATTGATGTTCTTCAAGAACTTGCCACTCAGTCCTTACTGAACACCAAAGGTAATTACTGTAATATTCACTTTGCAGTTGAAGAGCCTGAAATTATTCAGTCACACACAGGTGTACCCCTGTCTGTGTTATTAGCCATTCAATACAGACAACCAATTATTAAAAGTAGTCAGCCTTAAAATGTCCCACAAAGATGCTTTCTTAGGATTCACTTAAATAAGTGAACATCTATAAGTGGAGATGGTGCCTCTGTCCTGCATCTGTCTGCCTGCTCTCTTTGAACCACATAATCCTGGCATGTACTCCCCCCTCCCCCACAAGGTAGGTGTGAGATGAGTCCTGTCAATCACAGCTCTTCATGACCTGGGCCATAGAGCCTGGACCAAGAGGTAGGTCTGGGGACCATAGGTGACCAGAGTTGCAAACTCAAGGGTTCTTGCTGTCATGACTTTAGCCATCTACCCATGTGGGCCCAGGAATGTGTGTCACACACAAAGTATTCTTCAATTCCATTTGTACTGCCTTGAGCAAGCTGATGAGTCTGATTAATCTGGGGTGTTGGTTTCCAGTCGCTGCTGTGACAGATGACCATACACTGAGTGACTAGCAGAACAGAAGTTTAAACTCTGGCTAAAACGGTTCAACCCTCACAGGCAGAGGTAGGAAGATTAGCAATCGTTCAAGGCCAGCCTGAGCTACATAGTGAGTTCCAGGCTAGCCAGCATGACTCTATCTCAGAAAACAGGGAATAGAGGCAGCGGTGTGTGTCGGGGAGGAAGAGGGAGGAGGGAGGACAGAGGAGGGAGGGGGGGAGGCTAACTGGAAGAGATACAAACTTGCTACCTTATTGTTGCCTTAGGGCTTTGGAAGTTGGAGTCTGAAACCGATCCTACAACTGACTGTCAAGACATCTTGAGGCTGGAGCCCTTTGCAGGTTCTGGGGAAATGTTTGTTTTGTTTTTGTTTTTTGTTCTGTTTGCTTGTTTTTTGTTTGCTTGTTTGTTGCTTTTCGCAGAGACTAGAGGCGCCCACATTTCCGGCTCAGATTACTTTTGTTTCTGTTGCCATTGTGCGAGTCCTCCCTGCCACCCCCTCTCTGCCTACCCTTTAGAAAGGTCCTTGTTGCCAGGTGGTGGTGGTGCACGCCTTTAATCCCAGCACTTGGGAGGCAGAGGCAGGCGGATTTCTGAGTTCGAGGCCAGCCTGGTCTACAGAGCGAGTTCCAGGACAGCCAGGGCTATACAGAGAAACCCTGTCTTGAAAAACAAAAACAAAACAAAACGAAAGGTCCTTGTGGTTATCCTTGACCCACCAGGCTAGTCCAGAGAGCATCTCCATCTTAGGCTCCAGATCTGATGTCTGTCATATGAGTATATTCACAGGCTCTGAAGGTCAGGACAGAGACACCCCGTTATTCCGCTTCCCACACACTCTGGAAGTAGGTCTCCACTGAGTGTTTAGAAGGCCACCTAGTTACAAAGTACAGTCCTTCTTCCAGAACCAACAGGAGCTGTCTGGGAGTGGTGCCCAGTGTTCACCTTGGGGAAACTGAGGAGGACTTCCCGTGTTTGGCGAGGCCAAGGTAGGCTGGTCCTTCCCCTGCGTCTCTGCGTAGTCTGCTATGGGTCTGAGGAGGGCACATGCTCCAGAGCTCTGCAGGTAATTTCCATCCAGGCGCAGCTCACTAGAGAAGAGGGCAGAAAACATTGCTCAGTGGTCATCAGACCCACTACAACTCGGAATCTAAGATCTTTATCTGGCATGACATAACTAGTCATAAATGACATAACATAACACAGTCAATAGACAGTGATAGGAAACACACACTAGACCATGTCACAAAACACTGTCTATGCCAGCAGCACAAACCATGCCTTTGACAGACACCCTGGGTTCTCAAAGTTCACCAAAGGCTTTTTCTCTAAGGGTAAGAAAAACCAATCAGGGCAGAGGAAATAGGTTAGCAAGTAAAGTGCTTGCCAAAAAGGCATGAGGAGCTAGGTTTAATCTCTAGAACCCATAGTAAAACCCTGGGAATCGTGCTGTGGAGATGGCTGAGTGGATAAAACACTTGGTATAAAATCAAGAGGAATGGGGTCGAGCAAAGCGAGTAGAGGTCCTGAATTCAAATTCCCAGCAACCACATGATGGCTCACAACCATCAGTACAGCTACAGTGTACTCATATACATAAAATATATTTTAAAAAAAATCAAGAAGAACTGAGTTCAAATCCCCAGTGCCCGCATAAAAGCCAGGCAGGCCCACAAGTACCTGTGACCCCCGCACTGGGTCCCTGGAACTTGACTAACTAGTCTCGCTGAAATGGCAAGGTTTCTTGTTCAGTGAGAGATATTGTCTCAAAAAAAAATAGTGATAGATGAATATATTTCGTGCAGTCTTCTGACTTCTGAATGTGCATGGGTCATATATGTGTATGTATACACACAATATAAACAAAATTTAAATAAAAAAGAGATAAATTTCTGATAAGATGTAGAAAACCATAACAGCACAGGACGGCAGTGTGCTTTTAAGCTCAGAGTTAGAAGGGGAGAGGGAGTTTGAAGGGGAGAGATGGGGGCATTCCTGGAGCGCTCTGGCATCCGGCCTAGCCTGTTGGGTGAACTTCAAGCCCGTGATAGACCCTGGTTCAAGAACAAGGTAAGAGCACTTGAGGAATGACATCTGATGGAGTTGACCTCTGACCTCTACCTGCTAGATGTGCACCTGTATGAACATACACACTCACCAAAAAAGAAGAGAAAGAAAAGAGGAAGGAAAGGAAGAAGAGAGGGAGGGAGGGAAGAAGAGAAGAGAGGGAGGAAAGGAAAAATAAAAAAATAATCACCAGGATGCATTGTGCAATGAGTCAAAACAGAGACATGGTGAGCAGGGGGAAGGGGGCGGGCAGCTCACCAAATGGCACTGTGGCTGATGACAGAACCCAGCCTTGGCCCACTCTGGGGCCCCAGTCCACAGTAGCGCATACTGAGGCCCTGGAGTCTTTGGTTGCTCTCCAGGCCTGAGAAGATACTCTCAAGTTCTTCATTTCCAAACCTGAAATGACAGAACAAAGCCCATGGCTTTTAAACGATGTCATTGGCTGAGGGGGAGCCTGCCGGCGATCATGGCAGGTAAACGAACTGTGAAGACTGACGCTATCAACTCGGATCAAAACTTCAGGGAGTCTGATGGCAGGCAGCTTGTTTCTAGCACATTGAAATGCAGTGTATTTTGGGAAAAATAAGTTTTCTGGTGTAAGACAGTTCCCAGTGCACGAGAGAGCACAATTACATTGAAACTCAACTCAGGTTACATGTCATTTCTTCTAAGAAGATGGGTTCTGGAGTTAGGCTACCTGTGCTGGCTTAAGGGTTTAGGGATAGCAGAGGTCATCTGGGCTATCAGCTACCTCTGGTCTGATCGTGGGAGCTTGGGGGAGTCTTTGGCTATACAGATCATGTAAAGGTCATTAGACTATTAGGTCCTGGTTGCAGGAGACTGGGGAGGCCCTGGCTGTAAGGGTCATTTAAATTACTAGCCACCTTCGGTCCTGATTGTAGGAGCTTGGTATGGCCTGACCCAACAGATAACACAGATCCTCAGGTTGTTAACCACCTCCAATTCCCAGCTTTCTGGTTGGAAGAACATGTTTTACAACTTTCATATTGGAAAGAATCCTGTGTGCTTAACGTTCCTGGTCTTTCTGGAGAACTGTGGGCACGAGGAACCTTTGTGCTGTGCTCCTAATAATGGCCGCAAAGTCTTACCCCGGGCCACCTAGAACTGTTTCTACTGATCCCAGTTTGAGTTTCTAGGGCCAGGTCTGACTGATGGATACTGCAGGGTTGACCCTGAAGAGAAGGGAATCTTGTAAGGAGAGAAGGAGTTCTGAAGCCAAATTCTAGAGCAATGAAAGCAAAGGATGGTTTGAAACATCCTTTCAATGGAAAACAGGCTCAGAACGTGGAGGTAGAACAGAGAAGGACGTGATGATGTGGACATGATGACGTAACTGGTAGTGGTGGGTGGAGTCTAGGAAGCCCTGGCTGTCGCAGGGCTCTGTGAGACAAAGCCCAGCCTCTTAACCCTCCTATTATAACTGGGCTCCCTCAATGCATAATATTTAGTTTGCAAAGTGACTCACAAGTGCAGTCTACACCCTTGGATAGGACTGGTGACACGAACCTGTCAGAGAACTGAAATTTAGGGAGCTAAGTTAGTGTCTGCAAAGAATTTGGAATGTCAGGGTTGGAACTTTGAGATGTTAGAAATGGGTTGACAGAGTGCTATTGTTTTGAGTCAGAGTCTTGCTATTTTGTCAGACTGGATTTGAGCTGGAGGAGCCCTTCCTGTTTCAGCCTTCCGCATGCCAGGATGACAGGCATGTAGCAGCACACTGATGATCATACATGATGAAGACATAACTTCAATTTTTTTTTTATTAAATCATTAACGGGTAATTGTTGGGCTGGGCTGGGGCTGGGCATGAGAGTTGTGCTGGCTAAGGTGTTTGTATGTTTGTATGGTGGTTGGTGTACTCCTTTGCTTTTTGTTTTGTCAATGTGACACAAATTCGGGTCATCCTGATTGAGAAAATGCCTCTATCGGATTGGCCTATAGGCAGTTCTGTGAGGGTATTTTCCTGATTAAGGTTGGGTTTGGGAGGGTCCAGCTAACTGTGAGTGGGACTATCCCGAGCTTGTATAAAAGTCAGCTAATCGAGGAGGGGTGCTGTACTCCTTTAATCCCAGCAGTCAGGAGGCAGACGCAGGTGCACCTCTGAGTTTGAGGCCTTCTGCTCTACGTATCAAGTTCCAGGTCAGCTGAGGCTAAACAGGGAGACCCTGTCTCAAACAAAACAATAACAGCAACAACAGCAGCAGCAGCAACTGCAAACAGCAACTGCAAACTGCAAGCTGAGCAAGCCTGTAAGAGGCAGAGGAAGTCAGATCTTCGTGAATTCAAGGCTAGCCTGGTCTACAGAATGAATAAATACCAGGACTGTTACACAGAGAAACCCTCTCTTGAAAAGAGAGAGAGAGAGAGAGAGAGAGAGAGAGAGAGAGAGAGAGAGAGAAGGAATGAAAGGGTGGTAGAGAGCCAACTCCAACACACACACTAATTAAAGGTTTTTTTTGTTTGTTTTTTGTTGTTGTTGTTTTTTTGACAAATCCAGGGCTGGCAAGATGGCTCAGTGGGGCAAAGGTGACAGCTATACAAGCCTGAGTTCCACCCCCAGAGTGTATATAAAACATGAAAAGAGAGAATCAACTCTACAATGTTATCCTCTGAACTCCATGCCACAGCAGGCCCGCATCCCTCCCCCACAAAATAATCAATTTTTTTTCTTTTTAAAAAATTATCAACATGTGCCATCATCTGCAGAGGCTGTTGGCATCATGGCCTGTGTAGCTGAAGCAACCAATTCTCATGGAGGCTGTAGCCATTATTAGGAGCACAGCACAAAGGTTCCTTGTGCCCACAGTTCTCCAGAAAGACCAGGAACGTTAAGCACACAGGATTCTTTCCAATATGAAAGTTGTGAAACATGTTCTATCAACCAGAAAGCTGGGAATTGGAGGTGGTTAACAACCTGAGGATCTGTGTTATGTGTTGGGTCAGGCCATACCAAGCTCCTACAATCAGGACAGACGGTGGCTAGCTCCAAGGCTGGGCCCTCCCACATCCATCATTGGTTAAGAAAGTGCACGAGTGACTTGTCTGTAGGCCAGTTCTAAGGAGGCATTTTCTCAGTTCAGAGTCTTTCTTCTTGAAGGATTTCCAGTTTGTGTCAAGTTGACAAAACATTCGCCTAAGCACTCACCTACACAATACCTTTATTGGCATCATCCTTGGCACCTACCTAGCACTGTGTCTTGCATAAATTCATTGTACTGGCTGGTTTTATGTCAACTTGATACAAGTTAGAGTCATCAGAGAGAAGGAGCCTCAATTGAGAAAATTCCTCCATAGATTTGGCTATAGGAGCTGGGTGGTGGGATAGTGCACATCTTTAATCCCAGCACTCAGATGGCAGAGGCAGGAGGTTCTCTGAGTTCGAGGCCAGCCTGGTCTACAGAGCAAGTTCCAGGACAGCCAGGGCTACACAGAGAAACCCTGTCTTTAAAAAAAGAAAGAAAGAAAGAAAGAAAGAAAGAAAGAAAGAAAGAAAGAAAGAAAAGAAAAGAAAATAGACAGGACTGTAGGGCATTTTCTTAATTAGTGATAGATTGGGGTTCAGTGATAGACCTGGGATGGTGGGGTCCTGGGTTCTATAAGGAAACAGGCTTTTTAATCAATGTGAAGCAATCGTAAGAAGCACTCCTCTGTGGCGCCTGCATCAGCTCCTATCTACCTCCAGGTTCCTTCCCTGCTTGAGTTCCTGGTCTGATTTCCTTTGGTGACAGCCAGCCAGTGATGCCAGCAGTCTCTGCAGACTATGACAGTGTTGACTTTTTGTAGGCATAATGTTTTGTATGCTATGTAAAGTTTAAGTTATTCAAATGCTGATTTCTCTGCCCCCACGCCTTATTTCAGTCCGGACATTGTAATGCTTATGTCAAGAATCTCTTGTCTCAGGTTTGTATAAACAGTTCTTACCATTTATTCCCTGCCTTGTCAACAAGTGCTGATCACTCAGTGGCTGGACAGAAGAAAGAATAGGGGGCGGGGGCGGGGGCGAGGGCGGGGGCGGGGCGGGGGAACATCCACCAGCAGAGGAAAGAGAGGAGAGGGGAGATTCAGATCAGCAGCAGGATGGAGGAATTGGAGCTATGAAGAAGGGGTCTGAAGAGCTCAGTCAACAGTAATATGCAAGTATCATGGGATGGAGGCAGATTTAGCATAGAAGGCAAAGGTAGATCATTTAATTGCTCAGCTACTGAGGTGCAGTTTTGAATAAATCTTATTTCTTCAGCGTGGTTATTGGAGAATAGCATAGGGTAAAGAAATACAGCTGCCAGATTAACACACCATTAAATTTATATTAAGAGTAACTCATTTACAATTTTTTAAAATTTATTTTTTTAAAAAATAAACTACCTACCACCCAGCTCCTACAGATGAATTTTATGGAGGAATTTTCTCAGTAGAGGCTCCTTTTCTCTGATGACTCTAACTTGTATCAAGTTGACATAAAGCCAGCCAGTACAGTGAATTTATGCAAGACACAGTGTTGCAGCACTAGAAACCCTAAGACACTCAGCTTCAACAAATATTTGTTGAAAGAACAAATGGGAACACTAACATTTACTTGGCCACAGGAGGAAGGCTAGAGGCACAAAGAACCTGGGCGTGGTCCTCCCGTCCCCCTTCCTCCTCTGGCTGTCACCATCTAAAGCCCACCCTACAGAGTTCCACCTTACTTGCAGTAGTCGAGGACCAGGAAATTCAAACTGCTGAGCTGCAGAGCTTTCCCAAGTCGCCTCAAAGACCACAGATCCATCTTGCAATCAATGATTTCCAACGTAGTCACTGGGCAAGAGGTGTGCCCCTTCTGCTCCAGAAACAAAGCCTAGAAGATTAGGAAACTCTTCCATCAGGGCTACCAATGTGCTCTGAGTTCTCATATATTCCCAAGTCAAGCCTATCAGGGGCCTCAACATTTTTGCTGCCAAGATGATTTTCTACAAGGAGACATAGCATGAAAATAAAGGAGTTTTCTTTTTTTAAAACAATGATTCATTGAAGAATCATGAGAGTCATGAAGTCCTGTGATGAGATGTACAGCAGGTGCTGTGTGCAGGTGCTGTGTGCAGGTGTTGTGTGCAGGTGTTGTGTGCAGGTGCTGTGAGCAGGTGCTGTGTGCAGGTGCTGTGTGCAGGTGCTGTGTGCAGGTGCTGTGAGCAGGTGCTGTGTGCAGGTGCTGTGAGCAGGTGCTGTGTGCAGGTGCTGTGAGCAGGTGCTGTGAGCAGGTGCTGTGAGCAGGTGCTGTGAGCAGGTGCTGTGTGCAGGTGCTGTGAGCAGGTGGTGTGTGCAGGTGCTGTGAGCAGGTGTTGTGAGCAGGTGCTGTGTGCAGGTGCTGTGAGCAGGTGCTGTGAGCAGGTGGTGTGTGCAGGTGCTGTGAGCAGGTGCTGTGAGCAGGTGCTGTGAGCAGGTGCTGTGAGCAGGTGCTGTGTGCAGGTGTTGTGTGCAGGTGCTGTGAGCAGGTGGTGTGTGCAGGTGTTGTGTGCAGGTGCTGTGAGCAGGTGGTGTGTGCAGGTGCTGTGAGCAGGTGCTGTGTGCAGGTGCTGTGAGCAGGTGCTGTGAGCAGGTGCTGTGTGCAGGTGCTGTGAGCAGGTGCTGTGAGCAGGTGGTGTGTGCAGGTGCTGTGTGCAGGTGCTGTGAGCAGGTGCTGTGTGCAGGTGCTGTGTGCAGGTGCTGTGTGCAGGTGCTGTGAGCAGGTGCTGTGAGCAGGTGGTGTGTGCAGGTGCTGTGTGCAGGTGCTGTGAGCAGGTGCTGTGTGCAGGTGCTGTGTGCAGGTGCTGTGAGCAGGTGCTGTGTGCAGGTGCTGTGAGCAGGTGCTGTGTGCAGGTGCTGTGTGCAGGTGGTGTGTGCAGGTGGTGTGTGCAGGTGCTGTGCGCAGGTGTTGTGTGCTGGTGTTGTGTGCAGGTGTTGTGTGCAGTTGTTGTGGGCTGAATAGTGCTCCCTAACTCATATGTGGAGTTATTAACCCCAGACATCTCAGGAGGCTTGGGCTACATACAGCTCAGAAGGCTGGATTATGGAGTTAGGTGTCTGTGTTATGGGGACATTGAGTTAGGATGAGCCCCAACTCAATACAACTAGTGTTGTAACAAGCCAAGGATTGTGTGAAGATACAGGAAGAAAACATGAACCTTGCTGATGTCTTGAGTTTAGGCTTCAGCCTCTATGAGAATTGGTTGCTTCAGCTACACAGGCCATGATGCCAACAGCCTCTGCAGATGATGGCACATGTTGATAATTTTTTAAAAAGAAAAAAATTGATTATTTTGTGGGGGAAGGATGTGGGCCTGCTGTGGCATGGAGTTCAGAGTATAACATTGTGGAGTTGATTTTCTCTTTTCATGTTTTATACACACTCTGGGGGTGGAACTCAGGCTTGTATAGCTGTCACCTTTGCCCCACTGAGCCATCTTGCCAGCCCTGGATTTGTCAAAAAACAAAAACAAACCAAACCTTTAATTAGTGTGCATGTTGGATTGTTTCTCTACCACCCTTTCATTCCTTCTCCCTCTCTCTCTCCCTCTCTCTCTCTCTTTTTTTCAAGAGAGGGTTTCTCTGTAACAGTCCTGGTATTCATTCTGTTGACCAGGCTAGCCTTGAACTCACGAAGATCTGACTTCCTCTGCCTCTGACAGGCATGCGCCATGCCCAGCCCCTGTTCTCCTTTACGTAGGTTTTAGGTAGTGAGCACAGGGGTCAAGCTTAAGTCACAAGTGTTTTACCTGCTGAACCATCTCACTGGCCCCGAGACAGTGAGTGCTGTCTTTTATTTCTAATAATTTTAAAATTTGTATTTTTTTCTTTATCTGCATTGATGTTTTGCCTGCATACATGTCTATGTGAGGGTGTCAGATATTGGAGTTGTAAACTGCCATGTGGTTGCTGGGAATTAAACCTAAGTCTGTTGGAAGAACAGTCAGGGCTCTCAACCACTGAGCTAGCTCTCCAGCTCCTGAGATACTGATATTTTTTTTCAGACTTAATTCACTTTTTCTTGTGTAAACAGCCTTATGTGGTGGCCACAGCTGGAGCCTGGGTCCTCTGACCAGAGACTCTGGTGTGGTTTTTCACAAGGTGGTTAGTGAATTACTGAGAAGGAGACTTGGTGAACCCCAGAGGTGGTCGGTCAGGTAGCTGTAGGTCTTGGAGATGGCATCAAAGGGGCCTTGGCAAAGTTGCCCAGGGTGGCAACACAACCCCTGTCTGGAGTGTCACAGTCATCTATACTGGCCATCCTCAGGAGCTTCTTGGGCACAGGAGCAGAGACAATGCCTGTGCCTCTGAAGGCAGGGATGAGACGCACCAGCACAGAGCCACAGCGGCCTGTCACCTTACATAGAACAGTGTGGGGTCTTGCCAATCACGTTCTCCCGGTAGGCTCTCCACACAGGGATGATGTAAAGCTTGGCCAAGATGATGGCGCCTCGGATGGCAGTGGCTATCTTCTCGGAGCACTTAACACCAAGACCAACGTGACCATTGTGGTCCCCAATAGTGACGAATGCCTTGAACCTGGTCCGCTGACCAGCTGACTTCTGCTTCTGCACTGGCATGATCTTTAGAACCTCATCCTTTAGGGATGAGCCCGGGGGGGGCGGGGGGGTGGCACTAATCAAAGATCACTTAAAGGTCAGGGCGAACGGGTAGATCTCCTCCAAGGACTGGATTTTCAGGCCCCAACCAGTCAGCCCAGCCTCTTTCTCTTCGCCCTTACCTCCGAGAGCCACGAGCCCCGAGTCTCAACCACAGCCAGGACCTGACCCACGACCACGGCCACAACTGTGGGCCCTAAGACCTCTGCTAAATCCTCTGGGGAAGCCACAGAGGCTTCTGGACCCTCCAGGCCCTCTCGCTGCATAGCATCATCTGCAATTTGGTGTTTTCCCAGAGGAGGGGCAGATGGAAGAGAAAAGGAGGAGGAGGAGAGGGAAGAAGGGGGAGGGGAGGAAGAGGAGGAAGAAAAGGAAGAAGAGGGGAAGGAGAGGAGGAGGAAGAGGAAGGGGAGGGGGAGGGGGAGGAGGAAGAGGACAGGAAGAGGAAGAGGAGGAGGAAGAAGAGGAAGAGGCATCTGTCATTGAAGGAATTCAGGGCAGGAACCTGGTGGTGTTGCTTCCTGGCTTACTCCTCATGGCTTGCTCAGCCTGCTTTCTTATAGAATCCAGGACCACCAGCTCAGGGATGGATGGCATCACCCACCATGGGCTGAACTCTCCTCATCAATCACTGTCTAAGAAAATGTTCTACAGCCCCGCCTACAGCCCAATCTTATGGAGGCATTTCCTCAGTTGAGGTTACCCCCTTTCAGATGACTCTAGCCTGTGCCAAGTTGCCATAAAACTAGGCAGCACACCCTGATAGTGGCAGTGAGGAGGTAGCTGAGCGTTTCAGAGAGCCACCGTGAGCTGAGGGTCCTGACACCCAGAGCTCAGAGCTATACTCATAGCAGGGGTCTCTGAAACTTCAGAGAGCACCTCAGAGTAAAATAGTCAAGGAGCTAAGACTACAAGAAATGAAATGTAGGGATGGCAGAGAAGTTAAGACTAGAAAAGAAGACGCTTTGAGAAGCCAGAGGCAGAAGCTGAAGATAGAAGCAAGAGTCTGAGGGAGCTCAGGGTTGAAGAGCTCCGAGTCCTGATGCTGGAGGGAGGGGCTGTAACCGGCTGCTGGGGGATGGATGGACTTTAGGCCCAGGTCAACAGCCGCCATTAGCATCTAGAGCAGTAAACCCCCAGTTTTGAAACTTGGAGCCATAAAGCCCCTAGTGCTCAAGGCTTAGAGATATAAACGTCTACATTTGGAGGCCCTAGCCAGGCGTACTGGCTCACACCTTTAACACCAGCACTTGGGGAGGCAGAGGTGGGTAGACCCTTTTGAGTTTGAAGCCAACCTGATCTACATAGTGAGTTCTGGGACAGGCAGGGCTCTGGAGAGAGATCCTATCCCAAAGAAAAGGAGAGGAGAAAAAGAGAGAGAGGGAGAGAGAGAAAAAGAGGGAGAGGGAGAGAGGGAGAGCAAGAAAGGGAGAATAAACTTTGGAATCAGGAGAAACTGCACTACAGTCTTCCAAAGTAGTTGTTGTGTATGGACTCCTCCCATAGTGTGGAAAACTCAGTTGCTTCACATCCTTGTTGACACTTAGTACCAAGCTCCTATTTCACCATTTCTATGGCTGCGCAATGGTAGCTGCGTGTGTTTTTATTCTGCATTCCCTCCGACTTGATCCCGTTGATCACCTCTTCCTGGTCACTGGTTTTCTCCTCACTTCCTCCTCAGTGCAGGGAAATGAACAGGGCCTTCTTTTCTAAAGGCTCTGTTCTTGTTTGTCCTTTCGTCCCTTCTTTCTGTGTGTGTTTTATCTTGTTGAGACTGGGTCTCACTATGTAGCCCTAAGTGACTTGGAAGTTGCTATGTAGACCAGTTTGACCTGGAACTCACAGAAATTCACCTGCCGCTGCCTCAAGCCTTTAGTACTAGGGCTAAAGACATGCAACTTAGTTTCTTAGCCATGTTTCTAAGTTTCTCAACTACCTCCTATTAAATTAAATAGTCCAGGGGCTGGACAGATGGCTCAGTGGTTAAGAGCACTGACTGCTCCTCCAGAGGTCCTGAGTTCAAGTCTCAGCAACCACATGGTGAATCACAACCATCTGTAATAAGATCTGATACCCTCCTCTGGTGTATCTGAGGATAGTGACAGTGTACTTAAATACATAAAATAAAATAATTAAATAGCCCAGGGAGCACCTCCTCATCTCTGTTCTTCCTTGGATCATATGTGAATGCACGTGCACACATGTGTACATGTATGTTTAGCTTATCTGGTTCTCAGTGAAAGAGTTGGTCTGAATTATCTGATTTCAGAAGAGAACTTTTTACTTGCAATAAGAGAAGTTTAATTTTAAAAAAATGGTCAACCCATAACTGTATAGATAACAGAATTATTAAGCATGAGTGGTTCTTGACAATGTAATATGAATGTCTGATTTACAAAATCATACATATGTAGCCAGCATGCATGCATATGTCTAAAGGTGTTAGTGTATGCACGGTGGATACACATCTTCCTTAGGCAGGCACCACCTTTGGGCAGTGGGTAGGAAAAGAGTGATCGAAGCTTTGACTATTACATTGGTCAGCATGCACACATTTCAGTCATTTAAGAGTATATTGTGGGGCTGGAGAGACAGCGAGTGGTTAAAAGCACTTGCTGCTCTTGCAGGTGACCGGGGTTCAGTTCCCAGGACCCACACAGCAGCTCACAACCATCCGGAACTCCAGTTCCAGGTGACCCGACAGGGATGCAGGTGACGTACACACAGGCCTGTGGGTGAAACAGCCACACACAGAGTTAAATAAGTAAATTAAAAGACTAATTTAAAAAGGGTATATTACGTTGTAGAGGTGAGTTTGTGGATGTGGGTTTCATTATTTTCCACATTTTAAGATACATTTGAGGCATTTCATTAAAATAGTGTTTGTTTATTTGGTTTTTTTTTTTTGGTTTTTCGAGACAGGGTTTTTCTGTGTAGCCCTGGCTGTCCTGGAACTCACTCTGTAGATCAGGCTGGCCTCGAACTCAGAAATCTGCCTGCCTTGGCCTCCCAAGTGCTGGGATTAAAGGCGTGCACCACCACTGCCCGGCTGTGTTATTTTTAAGAAAGAAAATCTTGCAGCATATCATTAAGTCAGCAACCAAATAAACTACATCTGGAATACAGGGTGTTGTTCATCCGTTCTTAATTTTAAGGTCTGAAGAAACTTAAAACCACACTCACGAGTCTGGCGATTTCCGGGTTCGTCAGCTGAAGGCCCCAGATGCAGATCTCTTTGGCCAGTGTGTAGCTCTCATCTCGGATGGTCATGAGCAAAGGTTCCAGGGAAATAGGCAGAGTGCTGACTGAAGAGTTACCAGTCCTCACAAGCATAAACTGGAGTATAGAAAAACTCTAGGTGACCATCATAAAGAGATACCCAATGTGCGAAAGGGATACTGGCAAAGAGGGCTGCAAGAATGATGATCCCTGAAAGATGTGGTATATTTACACAATGGAATACTACTCTGCAATTAAAAACAATGAACTCACGGAATTCCTAGGCAAATGGTCACAACTGGAAAATATCATCCTTAGTGAGGTAACCCAATCACAAAAGAACACACATGGTATGCAGTCACTGATAAGGGGATATTAACCCAGAATCTCGGAATACCCTAGACACAATTCGCATATCAATAGATTTCCAAGAAGATGGAAGGAGAGACCCCTGGTCCTGGAAAGACTGGATGTAGGGGAACGCCAGGACAGAGAAGCGAGAGGGGGTTGAATGGAGAAAAGAGAGAGGGAAGGGGGCTTATGGGACTTTCGGGGAGTGAGGAAACGGGAAAGGGGAAATGATTTGGAATGTAAATAAAAAAACTTAGAAAAAAAAAAGAATGTTTGAGGTAGTCACTTCCTCTGTGTGTGTGTGTGTGTGTGTGTGAATGTGTATGTTATGTGTGTGTGTGTGAATGTGCCTGTGTATGTTATGTGTGTGTGTGAATGCGTATGTGTAAGGTATGTGTATATGTGTGTGTGTATGTGTATGGTATGTGTATGTGTGTGTGTATGTGTGTGTGTATGTGTATGTGTGTGTGTATGTGTGTGTGTATGTATATGGTATGTGTGTGTATGTGTTTGTATGTGTGTGTATGTGTATGTGTGTGTATGTATATGTGTGTGTATGTGTGGTGAATGTGTATGTGTATATGTGTGAGTGTATGTGTATGTGTGTAGAATTACTACAGGTTACTACTCTCTATTGGGTCACAGAATCAATTTAGTTGTGTATAACAAACTTTTGTTTTTCTTTAAGGAAAACAATCAAATTGGATCTTACATAGCAAGGATACTGATTGTTTCATAAAGTTTTTTAAAATGACTTATCTACTTGAATTTTATGTGTCTGAGTGTTCTGCCTATGTGCATGTCTGTGCGCTCCATGTGTGCACTGCTCTGAGGCCGGAAGAGGATGTCAGCTCTCCTGGAACTGGAGTAATAGACAACTGTGAGCCCCGTGTGGGTACCGGGACCTAATCTCAGTATTCTGGTCAAGTAGCAAGAATTCCTAACCACTGACCTCTCCCTCCAGCCCCTCACAAGGCTCTTCATGATATTCATAATCAAAACAGAGAACCCTTGTCTAAGCATGCTGCCAACTTACACAGCCTTGCTCGCTCACACGCAGTTGTATGTATACCCACAGACTCATCCTGGATGGGGATGTGAATTGTATTTCTGATGATGGTTGTAATAAAACATTTGGCAGAGGCTAACTGTAAGAACTACAGTGAAAACGAACATTTAGTGGGTTTGAAAGATGACTCAGTAGTTAAGAGCATGCTGGGTTAGCTAACAATGGCCTGTAACTCCGGCTCCAGGAGATCCAACACCTTCTTCTGGCCTCCATAAGTGCCTGCACTTTATGCAACCTTCTCCCATACATATAATTTAAAAATAACATTTTTAAAAATGTAGTCAATAATGATTTTACCCTGTCCCCACCAAAGGATGGTTGTGGGGCTGGAGAGATGGCTCAATAGTTTCAAGTGCTTCTTCCTCTTGCAGAGGACCAGGGTTTGGTTCTAGCACCCACCCACGCTGGGTAACTGCAGTTCCAGGGCATCTGATGTCCTCTTCTGACCTGTACTGGTACCTGCACATGTGTGGTGCACATATAGACAACCAGGCACACACACGTACACATACATTTTTTTTTAAAGGACGGTTGTGGGAAGCTCCTCTCTGAAGCAGAGATATGTGTGTAGGAACATTCGGTAGAAACTAGAAAAAAGAAGGGACTAGAAAACCTGGAGGCAGAAGAGGTAGGCAGAGCAAAACAGGTGGGAAGAGAGGCTAGAAGGAAGGAGGGGTGCAGTTCAGGGAGGCTGGAGTCAGAGAGCAGAGGAGGGCGTAAAGGGGAATTTGAGAAGGTGGTATTATGTGAGATTCGTGGATGTGAGATCTTAATTTGTGACCCCCCAAAACATATTCTGGTGGGCATAGGAGAGCGGGTGCGTGGATGCAGGGAGCGCAGAGGAATGGATGGAAGAGGCCTGGGGAGCCCCACGAGGTGAATGCCACTCAGTCATTGCCAGGCAATGCAGAGCTGGTGAGGCAGTCAGCCGTGGGTTGGAGGACCGTGTCCCTACAGAGTCTGTCTGAAGGAAGGACCGAGTCCCCACCACTCACCTTCCTGAGGCTCTGCTCTCTGTCAATGCTGCTCTTCAGGTCCCTCTGGATGGCGGGACACATGGACGTCCGAGACTGTATGCAATGCTTCTGATACGTCTTCAGGAACTTCTGGAGAACGGGAACCACCGAAGGGGCGGCCCCCTTGGGTTTTCGTTTTCTTTCCTTCGCTCTCGGCATGGTCTTGCAGAGTTCTATTCCACTTCGTTTCTGAAAACAGTAACTTAAGCTGAAATCCAGCACAGACTGTGCCTCGCCCTCGAAATCCCAGGAAACGTTGCTGTGTGACCTTCTCTAAGAATCTTAAAGGCAGGCTGGAGAGATGGCTGACTCAGCAGTTAAGAGCACTGACTGCTCTTTCCGAGGTCCTGAGTTCAATTCCCAGCAACCACATGGTTGCTGTAATGGGATCTGATGCCCTCTTCTGGTGTGTTTGAAGACAGCTACAGTGTACTCATATACAATAAATAATTCTTTAAAAGGCTTCCCATTAAGGCTATACAGAGAAACCCTGTCTCGAAAAACCAAAAAAAAAAAAAAAAAAAAAGAAAAAAAAAAAAGACTTCCCATTAGCCTAAATGGCCCTGGTGAGTTGAGTTAGAGCCGTTACAGAGATGTTTAATTTCCAATGTTCATATTCATGGGTCCAAATTTGTTGTTTGTCTCTTTAAAAATGAGGGCAGTACTCATGGATTCAGTTATGAGGAAGAGAAATAATATTAATTTAAGGTACTAGTCAGTGACTATTAATGGTGATGCACTTGTTTTAAAGTGGCATGGTTCTCTTTACTGATTTAGTTTTTTGCCAGACTGTACATGCTGATGTGGTTAACAATGTGGCCTTTGGCTCTTCCTGTAAGCGGCCAGAGGTGACCTGTGACAATGATTCGATACTCTCTTGACCCAGAGAACCCCACAAAATCATGCAAATCAAGATGTTTAAACCTCTGGGTTCACTTTAAGAACACCCGGGAAACTGCCCGAGCCATCAAGGGTATGCATATCCACAAAGTCACCGAGTATCTGAAGGATGTCACTTTAAAGAAGCAATGTGTGCCATTCCGGCGGTATAATGGTGGAGTCAGTCATTGCTCCCCGGCCAAACGGTGGGGCTGGACGTAGGGACGGTGGCCAAAAAAGAGTGCTGAATATTTGCTGCACATGCTTAAAAACGCAGAGAGTATTGCTGAACTTAGGGTTTAGACGTAGATTCTCTAGTCATTGAACACATCCAGGTGAACAAGGCACCCAAGATGCGCGGACGAACCTACAGAGCTCATGGCTGGGTTAATCCATACCTGAACTCCCCCTACCACACTGAGAGGATCCTCACTGAGAAGGAGCAGATTGTTCCAAAGCCAGAAGAAGAGGTTACACAGAAGAAAAAGATCCCAGAAGAAACTGAAGAAACAAAAACTCATGGCACTGGAATAAATTCAGCATAAAATAAATGCAGATAAAGTAAAGGTCTTCTGGTGGTCTTTATAAGCAGATTGTCTTAGATTACTTGTTAATTGGCCCTGTTTGTTAAGCCCTGTTGTGAGAGATGTGCTTTAACATGCAGAAGAACTTTTAAATTAAGCAGTGATATAGACTGTTCACAACCACATGACTATGTAAATATGACTGTCTAGCTTTATTGAATTAGTGAGGAACTCTTATGCAGAAGACTATGGGTATAAAGTCTGTTTCAACCACAAACTATCGGGTATATGATAAGTCTGCCTTGGGAAAGGAATTCTTTACAATTGATTTCTAATTAAGCTATGCATTGCTTAAGATATTTTTATTGCTCTCCCCCCCTTTTTTTTTATTAAAAGAAAGGGTAGTATTTTTATGTGTTTCATTTGTTTCGTGTAGTCCTGGCTGTCCTCGAGCTTGCTCTGTAACAGTTTGGCCTTAAACTATATCCACCTGCCTCTATCTCCCAATTGCTGGAATTAAAGGCCTGCATCACCACTAGGAAAAAAAAAAAGAATATGGACTTTGATCTGGGATATAGTTTAGTTGTCAAGTGTTTGCCTAGCATGCATTAGGCCCTGGATTCAACACTGAGAAAAATAGTAGGCATTTATAATGTACATTATATCAGTATGTCGCTATGTGCCATTTAAGTTCACTGGGAAGGTGCTTCTGCGAGTCCCCCTCCCTTCAGATCTAAGCATATTTACGTCAAGTGGTCTCCAAGACCCCTGTCTGGTGGTAAGCCAGACTCCTAACTTTGTGAACAGGAGGGAAGAGAACGGCCCAATAGTTAAAATATGACTTTGAGGGCAGCTAGAAACAGCTACAGGGAGCTCAGCCATGGGGAGAAAGCTCAGGCACTCCAGCTGCTACCTCAATGTCCCCAGCGGGTTTCTTTTCTTCTTTTTATTTTTATTTTGTAGTTTTTTGGTTTTTTTTGAGACAGAGTTTCTCTGTGTAACAGTCCTGGCTGCCCTGGAACTCACAGAGATCCGCCTGCCTCTGCCTCAGCACCCACTCTGTTCTTTAAAGCAGCCAGTCAACGCTTGGTGTTTTCTTACAGCAGACCAGACTGATGTCCTTGCTGGAGGCAAGCCTGCAGCACTGCTCACTCCAACGGTTTCCACCAGCTGCTTCTAAGAACTTCCTGATGGACAGCTACACACGCAGACTCTGCAGATGCTCTCCAGGAAGAAAATTCGTGTGTGTGTGTGTGTGTGTGTGTGTGTGTGTGTGTGTGTGTGTGTCCAGAAGGTCTAGAATTCCTATCTCAGACATAAAACCAGGTCAACACCTAGCTATAGACAGGAAAGCTGCAGGCATGAGGTAAGGTCTAAGGAGCAATGTCCTCTGATGCAAAGGAGACCACAGGGAGAGCAAAGTGCAAACAAACTCTGATAAAGCGTGGCAAGTCTTTGTGTTCAAGCCTTGCTAGCTAAATGCTATATAAACAGCAGTGGAGGATAAACAAGGAAACAGCTGTTCATTTCTGAAGTAGAACAGAGTCCTGCATCTCTGGCTAGCATCACCCTCCCTTTCAGCTCCCCTTGTTGCCCAGGGCTGTGTTAGCTGCGCTGAGTCCCAGAATGCCACTCTGAGTGCTTGAAGATCAGAGGACAGTTTACGGCAGTCAATTCTCTGTTTTCACCATGTGCTTTGGGGAATTAAAAACAGGTTTCCAGGCTTGGTGGCAAGTGTCTTCTACTGAGTCCAACAAGTAGGTTTTTGTTCTTAGTTAATTTAGGGGGCTGGAGATGACTCAGAGGTTAAGAGCACTGACTGCTCTTTTAAAGGTCCAGGAACCATACCCTGGCTTATCTGTAACGGGATCTGATGCCCTCTTTTTTTTTTTTTTTAATTTTTTGTTGTTGTTGCTTTTTTTGTTTTTGTTTTTGTTTTTCAAGACAGGGTTTCTCTGTGTAGCCCTGGTTGTCCTGGAACTCACTCTGTAGACCAGGCTGGCCTCGAACTCAGAAATCTGCCTGCCTCTGCCTCCCAAGTGCTGGGATTAAAGGCGTGCGCCACCACTGTCTACCTGGCCTGATGCCTTCTTCTGGTGTGTCTTAAGACCGCAACAGTGTTTACTCACATACAATCCATCCATCCATCCATCCATCCATCCATCCATCCATCCATCCATCAATCAATAAATAATTCCTTAATTATTTTCTTTGAATAACTGGCCTGACAAGATATTGCCCACTGGTGCAATAATGACGAGTGCTTATGGTAGTTTCCAATCCATGGTGTGGAACTTATGCCTGTCACGGTTTCCAGGGCCAAGAACATATGACTAGATAGGTTCTAGACCCTAGGGGTGAATACCTAGTGCTCTGCTACATGGACATAGCCTTAAAATGACTCCCAATGACTTCCTATTACCCTCATAGATTTGTATAGTCAAAGGACACCATGCTCTTCACTCCACACCCTCCGGAGCCATTCTGTGTTTTCCCACCTCCAGGGTGACTGGGATTCCCCATGCTCCCTTGGATAGAGCTGCCCTGACTCCTTCCACCTCCTGTTTCCAAGGTGACATTCAGCGGAGGGAGAATGATAGTATTAAGCTCTCCCCTAGGACCTATAACTTATTTAGCCATAAGTTCTCAGCCCCATTAACAGTGTCAAGAATGCTCTGCCTCCTCGAGAGGAATGTTAGGTCCAATCAGAAAGCAGCTGGTAACCCCTGTAACTTTGCATTGTTCAGTCCTTCGGAGAAACTGCTTCTTGAAGTAGAAGACAAATAACACAGAGATGTTGCGAGATATTTCCTACTTGGTGCAGAGGCCTGGCAGGGTGGTACTCTTTCTTAATTTTTACCCCCTATTCAGAGACCCTTATCTGGTCACAGTGTGGAGAACACGAGATAATGGAATGAATGTGCATCCCTAAATGGGCTGTACACATTATACCCTTTCTCCCATAGTGGAGGGAATGCCTCCAACGACGGGACAGAGAGCTCCGAAGAGCCAGAGGCACTGGATGGCTTCATGGAGACCTTGCTTTCCAGGCACGGCAGAGCAGATACACATGTGAATTCACAGTGACTGTGACAATGCCCATCAGAGTTTTGTAACCTCAACCCAGGCAAAATCACTGCATGGAAGGGGGAGGGGCACTAGACAGTCCATCACTAGCTGAGGAGTGTACGCTGCACTTCACAGCTGCTGGGAGATGGAGAGTCAACCTGAGGTCTACCGCACTCCAAGGCAAGTCTCAATCCTGACAGTAGCTGGCCAACAGGAACCGGACTCATGGGGAAATAAAAAAAAGAAAACTCAAAATTGGGTCGGGGAGGTGAGGGTGGGGAGCAGTGGGAGAGGTGAGGGTGGAGGAGTGGGGGAGGTGAGTGTGGAGGAGTGGGGTAGGTGAAGGTAGGGAGGAGTGGGGGGAGGTGAGTGTGGAGGAGCGGGGTAGGTGAGAGTGGGGAGGAGTGGGGGGAGGTGAGTGTGGAGGAGTGAGGGAGGTGAGGGTGGGGAGGAGTAGGGGAGGTGAGTGTGGAGGAGTGAGGGAGGTGAGGGTGGGGAGGAGTGGGGGGAGGTGAGTGTGGAGGAGTGGGGTAGGTGAGGGTGGGGAGGAGTGGGGGGAGGTGAGTGTGGAGGAGTGAGGGAGGTGAGGGTGGGGAGGAGTAGGGAAGGTGAGTGTGGAGGAGTGAGGGAGGTGAGGGTGGGGAGGAGTAGGGGAGGTGAGTGTGGAGGAGTGAGGGAGGTGAGGGTGGGGAGGAGTAGGGGAGGTGAGTATGGAGGAGTGGGGGAGGTGAGGGTGGGGAGGAGTGGGGGGAGGTGAGGGTAGGGAGCAGTGGGGGAGGTGAGGAGTGGGGGGAGGTGAGTATGGAGGAGTGGGGGAGGTGAGGGTGGAGAGGAGTGGGGGGAGGTGAGTGTGGAGGAGTGAGGGAGGTGAGGGTGGGGAGGAGTAGGGGAGGTGAGTGTGGAGGAGTGAGGGAGGGGGAGGGGGAGGGGGAGGGGGAGGGAGAGGGAGAGGGAGAGGGAGAGGGAGAGGGAGAGGGAGAGGGAGACTATGTGTGGAGACCAGATGGCAACCCAGTGCATTCTCTGCATCCCTGATTTGTTCTGGTGCGTTCTGGAGATCCAATTCATGTTAGTTGTTAGGCTGTCCTGTCAAATGGTACCGAGAGACATCTCGCTGGTCCAAGACAATCAGTATTCTGCCACAGCATTTTTTCGAGGTGCTTTCTGCAAGCATTTGGGCCAGGGTACTCCAAAGTACCTCTCCATTAATCACGAGCGAACACTCGAACACTCACCGAGGTCTCAGGTCTGAGCCTTACCTGTGCAGCTAGGCTTTATCATCTCATCCGGAGGCCACACTTCCTCCACTGCACCTCACTCTGGAAACAGGACAGGAGGACACAGTCAGAGGAGGTGGGAGTCAGAGCTTGAGGGAGCAGGGACGCGCAGAGCAGGCTCCGTGGGGTGTGGAGTGGGGAGGGCAGTGTCCTCCCGGGACCTTTGAAACCCCGGCTACCCCATAGGAGCAGGGGCTGGCACTGTCCAAGTGTCGCAGTCCGGTTTCCCGCGTCAGCTGTCGCCATAGAGACGGAAGTTTGAGCTTGCGACAGGGGCTGAATAGAAGCAGTAGGAATCTCGCTGTAGGCAATGGCTTTGGAGTTAAGACCTTCCAGGCTGCGGGAAATGGGGAAAGGCCTCAAGGGAGGCGCGGGGCAGGCCACCTTCTAGGGCAAAGACAACTTGGAGTATGATTGGGAGTCCAAACCTTGAGGGGATAATACTCTCCTCCACCCTGGCAGGCGAGTCTGAACGGAGCCTGAGAACCTCTCAGTCTGTGGTCGGGGACAGAGAGGAGACCCGAGGAGGACTCCGTGAAGCTGTTGGCTTTAAAGAGGGAGGAAGGAGCACTGGAGCCAGGAAACGTGAGTGGCTTCCAGAAGTGGGAAGAGTGAAAATGGATTCTCCTTAGAGCTCCACAAAGAAACGCAGACCCGTGGATCCTGCTTAGATTTTAGTTCAGTGAGACCCCGTGGGAGTTCTTACCTCTGTAGTCATATAATACACATCTCCCTCCCTCCCTCTCTTCTCTCAACCTCTCCCTCCCTCCCCCTCTGCCTGCAGTCTCTCTCTTCCTTTCCTTCTCCTTCTGCCACCCTGCTTCTCATAAGTGCCCACACATTTACATGCACCTCTATGGGTGTCTGAACTCAGGGCCTTATATTTGCGCCTATGTCGCGGTGGGCTTTCAGGGAAGCAACGTGCCTTTGAGTGGTCGATGGTCAGTGCTTCTCTAAGCAAGCTCTCACATTGGTGGAAGTAACCCTAGTAATCTCATTGGCTCACTAAACTGGACTTTGGTGGTGTTACCTTGGTCTGGGCTGAGTTTGTTCACTGTCTCCCCAAGAATCATGTCACATGACGTACCACACACTCCAAGGAAGTAATTGAAAAGTGTAAGAGTTAGACAACAGCAATAAGACATTTATTACTTAGACGTTTGGGAGTGAGAAGTGCTGATGTTGGTTTGGTGTCTCCGTGGTACAACCGCAGGATTTTTTCTTGCCCCGTTCTGCCATCCTTAACTGGGGTGGGGGGGTGGGGGGATGGGGGGTGGGGGGGCAGGGGAAACATTGTTTCCTCCTTTGATGGGGATAGGAGGGGCCGCCAATGTTCTAATGGGAAAGGAAAGTCAAGCCCCAAGGCCAGGGAAACTGTAGGGGAAACAAAAATAGTAGCTGAACAAAATCCTCCTTATTCTGTGTGTGTGTGTGTGTGTGTGTGTGTGTGTGTGTGTGTGTGTGTGTGTCTTTTGTTGGTATTTGCATGAGTGCAGATGCCCACAGGGACCAGATGCATCAGGACTCTCCCCGCCCCCCCCCCGCCCCGCTCCCCCCCCATCTGGAGTTATATATAGGTTGTTGTGACTGGCTAATGTGGATGCTGGGAACGCATGTCCTTTGCGAAAGCCCTGTTTACTGTTGCCCCATGCCTCCAGCCCTGCTTCTAGACAGTTAGAGCCTGGAGCACAGCAACGAAGCTGGAAGAGCATCAGCTGGTGGCCCGCAGGAGTCACCGGAGCCATGAGAAGAGTCACATTCTAGATCTGCCAGAGACAGGAGACCTGCCAGCCTGGTCCTGTTGGTGACCTGCTTTCTGCAGACTTGTTCTGCGAGGGACCTCTCTTTGTTGACACCCCAAGTCCTCGGAGACCTTCCCAGAGCTGTGACACTTCTCAGAGCAGCAATGGCGCCTCTTGGCTAGCACCCCACTGCTATCGAGGATTCAAATTGGATACATTTAACTTGTCAATTCCCACAGCACAGTCTGTTTAAAGCTAATTAATGCCAGATGAGTAACAAAGTACCTCTGTTCGAAGGTTCTTCACTCTTCCCATCCCATTCTCGGATGCTGGACGCTGAGATCGTGGCTGGAGACAGTAGATGGCCTCTTGCTGGCTGCTTTGCCTACAGTGGTACTCTCAGCGGCTGTAGGCCAGGGTCTCTTGGTCTCAACAATGGCCAGGACGAAAAGAGGATGACTTTTGCAAGAAATGCAACCCCTAAATCTCAGGAACACAAGTCTTCTATCTCACTGTGTAATGTAGAGGTGTAATTCCCAGGGGATGTGATTTCCACAGTGGGGTAGGCATCAAGGCTTGTAGGGTGTGTGTGGCTTCCTGAATAACACTGGGGTAATGCGGAAGGGGGAGGGAGGGTGAAGGGCCTGGAGTGACCGGCCAGCTGTGCCTGCCCCAGGCAGCCGTATTTTTCATGCAAAGATGTTTAGTAGAGTGTTATTCATACATATTAAAAAAATGGAAACTATGCAGGTCAGAAATGACAGTACATTTATTTGAAGGAGAGAGTCACTGGAATCAAAATGAGTAGAGTTGGCTTCCTACCAGGTCTGCCTGACTCCAGGCCCACATTTGTACTGGCTAAACCTTCCCAGAGTTTAATAAGACCACCACCAACAACTGAGAGTAACAGAAAGCCCCCCAAAACTTCGAAAAATGCCCAAAGCACCATGGTGCTCCCCTCTTTAAGAGCGAGGACCAATGGAGAGATTCCTGTCCTGCCCATATCCCACCTGTTCTCTCTCACCCTTGCTCCTGCCAGGGACAGAAACCAGGGCCCCCGTGCATGCTAAGCATGTGCTGTACCCTGAGCTACACCCTAGTCCTCTGTTGTCATTTTTGAGAGATCAGTAGACTGTTCTGAGACCCTTTGCTTGACTCTTGCTGATAGGGTAAAGCAGCTGAAAGGTCTTTGAGTCTTTTGTTTTGTTTTTTTTTAAGACTTATTTTATGCATATGAGTACACTGTAGCTGTCTTCAGACACCCCAGAAGAGGGGGTCAGATCCCATTACAGATGGTTGCGAGCCACCATGTGGTTGCTGGGAATTGAACTCAGGACCTCTGGAAGAGCAGTTGGTGCTCTTAACCACTGAGTCATCATCTCTCCAGTCTGAAAGTTTTAACATTAAACCTCTCCCTGGGTTCTGCCAGCTTTATGGGATCAACTGTCATAGTGTAGTTAGTCACATCCAGACAGCACAAACCACCCAAAACCTTCAGCCAGGGGCAAGGTGTGTGAGAGGAAGCACGAAAGAGAAGCAGTTCTTGGCGAGGTTGGGTTGCAGTATTTTGACGTTTCAGTAATAGTGGATGAGAGTTTTGAAGTTAGAGATTTTTTGCTTCAGGTCATTGTTTGAAGCTGCCCATCCTGATGACATCATCCTACTGAATGGAGACTGGTGAGATGTGCAGGTTACAAACCATGCTGCCTGGTTACGCTTCTCAGGTTACCTAACTTCTAGAAAAGCCTGTCCCACCCTCTCCCCTGATCTTCCGTTACACGGTATGTAGAGTCAAGGTAAAGCTTGACTCCTAGTTAGTCTTTCTGTTTGTCAAGAAGCCCCAAAGCCACGCTCCCATTTACCAAGAATAACCACAGCAGCCGGGCGGTGGTGGCGCACGCCTTTAATCCTAGCACTTGGGAGGCAGAGGCAGGCGGATTTCTGAGTTCGAGGCCAGCCTGGTCTACAGAGCGAGTTCCAGGACAAGCCAGGGCTATACAGAGAAACCCTGTCTCGAAAAACCAAAAAAAAAAAAAAAAAAAAAAAGAATAACCACAGCACTTTCTGCTGGAAAAGCCTCTCCAGGCCTCTCTGTTTGCTTTGTAGGAAGGGTGCACAGACATTCATCCTGCGGGGGCTGGGGTGCATGGGGACTCAACCTGAGGGGCTGGGGTGCATGGGGACCCATCCTGAGGGGCTGGGGTGCACGGGGACCCATCCTGAGGGGCTGGGGTGCACGGGGACCCATCCTGAGGGGCTGGGCGTGCCTTAGCTCATTTCGAATGGGTTACTCTGTGCTGTTCATGTTTGCTGGAGTGTTTCCTGCTTTACAACCTCATTTATCCCAGAGCCGATTCCAGCTTATAAATACTGCTGGAGCGGCTTGAGAAAGCAAACCCAATCATTTTGCCTTCAGCTTTCGGCAAAAAATAAAAATGTAGTCATTGGGGAAGTAGCCCAGGGGTAGACTACTTGCTTATGCACAGGGCTCTGAGTTCCATCCCTAGCACTGCATCATCATCATCATCATCATCGTATGATGACATAAGTAAAAGTATGCTATGGTACATCTGAGAGGACTGAGTCGAGTTCCTTATAGAGCTTTATGATTCCCTCTCCCATCCTGTAGATTCAGTCCTGATGGTCTGGAATGATTGTCCCTCACAGACAAAGGCTACTCTTGGCCCTTTTCGCTTATATGTTCATTTGATGTTTTTGTTAGTTTGATGGCACTCAACTATGGCCCCAACCCAACTCTTCACATGAACCTCACCTCAGTTATTCAAAACCCACAGAAAGTTCTGGTGGAAGTTTGATCCCAGGGCCAGGGAGGTGGCTTAGTAAGTACAAGAGCTAACTAGCCTCACAGACTGACTTCCATCCCGGAACCCAAGGGAAAAGCCAGATCCTTATGCATCTCTGATTTAGCAGAGGACAGAGATGGGTGGCAGCTCAGGACAGCCTGGGAACAAGGCCTGGAGTCCATTCGAGCTGCTCCTTCATTGCTAAATCTTCTGGTCTGCTGGGGTTGGGGGTGGGGAGCAGATCTCAGATCCACAGCCAATGCTATAGCTGAGGCCGGAGGAGAGAGAGAGAGGCTGGGGGTGGGGGTGGGGGGGCGGTGGCATCCTCAGGGTCTGCAGGCCTGGGGAGTGGTGATGAGGATCCAGGATACTGAATGAAGGGTCAGTGGAGGATCTAGAAGGGGAGGGAGTTTAAGAACCAAGGCTGCCAGTGGGTCGGTAGGTGGCTTTCAGTACAAGTTGGCGGGCTGTCATCCTGACCATGCAGTAGCATTGGCAATCTATTTTGTATACATGGCAGATAGTAAATGCTTTATATCTGTTGAAACCATTGCAACCTGGCTTTTAGTGCAAAAGCTTAGACAATATGTAAATGAAGGAACACCAGTGTGTTCCCAGAAGACAATATTCATGAATGCAGAATTTCAAATCCCATGAAATGTTATTTGTCTTCTGATTTTCAACAATTAAAACTATAGAAGCAGTTCCTGAGTACAGTGGCCAACTCTGGTAACCCTAGCCCTTGGGAGGCAGAAGCAGGGAGATGGCTGCAGATGTGAAGCCAGGCTTGTCTTCACAGTTCTAAGTCAACCAAGGCTACATAGCAAAATTCTGTCTCAGAAAGAAAAAGAAGAACCATCAGAGGTGGGCACAGTGGTCCACTTCTGTAACCCAGGAGGCTGAGGCAAGAACATCTCAAGTTTGAGACCAGCCTGGCCTACATAGCAAGACTCTGCCTCAACAAGAATGAAAACAAAAACCCAAACAAACAAAACATGGGTCTGTCTGAATATCTTTAATCCTGGCACTACAGAGGCAGGTGGATGGTTGTGATATTGGGGGCAACCTGATCTATGCAGAGTTCCAGACTAATCAAACTGACACAGTGAGACCTTGTTTAAAAATCAAAAAACAAAAAAAACACAGAAAGGGGACTGGGGGTGGGGGGTGGGGGATGGGGGTGGGGCATAGGGGTGAGGGGTAGGGGCTGGGTTGGCAAGATGACTTGGAAAGGTGTTAAGTTCAATTGAGTCCAATCCCTGGACCTTACATGCAGGAAGGAAAGAACTAACTTTTGCGAGTTGTCCTCTGACCTCCACACCTGTCCTGTGGCACACAAGTCCCTACCCTTATACACATGAATAAATAGCTGTAATGAGAATTTTTTGGGGGGGGGTTGAGACAGGGTTTTTCTGTGTAGCCCTGGCTGTCCTGGAACTCACTCTGTAGACCAGGCTGACCTCGAACTCAGAAATCCACCTGTCTCTGCCTCTCAAGTGCTGGGATTAAAGGTGTGCGCCACCACTGCCCAGCTGAAGAGAACTTTTTAAAGTATAGCATGAGTACTACCAAATACAGAGAAAGAGAGAGGAGAGGAAGAGGGAGGGGGAGGGAGGAAGGAAGAAAGAAAGAGAGAGAGAGAGAGAGAGAGAGAGAGAGAGAGAGAGAGAGAGAGAGCGCACAAATGTGGTTGCAAGGACACGGAGAAGCCTTTGCTATTAGGAGTATAAACCACTACATAAAACAGTGTGACAGTTCCTAAAACAATAAAAATTCGAATGACCATATGGGCCAGTAATTCCATTTCTGGGCATATAGCTCCAAGATTTTGAAAACAGGGTTTTATCCTCCATGATCCTGGTGATATTTACAAGAGCCAAGGAGGATGGATGACCCAAATGTCAGTGACAGGTGAGTCACTGAACAAATATGACAGACATCCGGCTTTAAACAGAAGGAAATTCTGACACACAACGTGGATGGCCTGGAGGAACAATGCAAAGTGAAATAAGCCATTCCTAAGAGAGAGAACCATATTCTAGAAAAAGGTCATTGTGGGCTGGAGAGATGACTCAGAGGTTGGGGCTGCTCTTCCAGAGGTCCTGAGTTCAATTCCTAGAAACCAAATGGTGGCTCACAAGTATCTATAATGAGATCTGGTGCCCTCTTCTGGCTGTGCTGGCAGAACATTATATACATAATAAATAAATACATCTTAAAAATAAAAGCCCATTGTAGAACCTGGTGGCTCAAGCTGAGGACCTAAGTTCAAATCCCGGACACCCATGTAGAAAGCCCAGCAAACCCAATGCTGTAGGAAGACGGCATCAGGAGCAGCCTTCAGCCCTATCCCAGGTTCACTGAGAGATCCTGATAGGAATGCAACAGAGGTGATAAAGGCAGACACCCGACATCCTCCTCTAGTCTCTACACTTGCTCTGGGACACCCATAGCTGCACACACACCCCACCACATACACACAAAGTTCATATACCACATATTTCCACACAAAAAAATTAAAATAATTTTAAAATTTCATTGGACTAACTGTAGAGAATGGTCCAGAAAATAGTGACTATTTGATTCCATTTACATAACTTATATAGATTAGTCACATCCTGGTGGACAGAAGGTAAATTGGTGGCTACCAGGGCAGAAGGAGGTAAATAGGGATTGTTTATTAGAATTAGAATTCCAGTGCATTTTAAAAAAGATATTAGTTCTGTGTGTGTGTGTGTGTGTGTGTGTGTGTGAAAGAGAGAGAGAGAGAGAGAGAGAGAGAGAGAGAGAGAGACAGAGACAGAGAGACAGAGACAGAGAGACAGAGAGACAGAGAGGTGGGGGGAACCTAGTATAAGCTTTGAAACCTCAAAGCCCTCCTCATGGCACACCTCCTCCAAGAAGGCCACGCCTCCTAATCCTTCCCAGAACAGTTCCATTAACTAGGGACATGAACCTGTGGAGACCATTCTCATTCAAATCACCATATAAGGCTTGCATGTGGAGGCCAGAGGACAATGTTGTGCAGTTGATTTTCTTCTATGTTCACTGTTGGTTCTTAGACTCAAACCCAGGTCATCAGGGAAATGATTTATCCCTGAACCATCTCAGCAGTCTGAGTTTCAGTTTTGCAAGACAAGAACATTCCAGAAAATGGTTTTATGACTATGTGAATAGCAATTTGTACTTAACACTACTGCATTTTACACAAAAGTGATCAAAGTGATAAATGTTTTTTTGGGGGGATATTTTATCATTTATAAAATTTTACCTTTTTTTTTTTTAAAAGCAATTTACTATTTTACCAATTATAACAACTGTGAACGGGGCCTCTGAGATGGCGCTCATGTTTGGCCTCACAGGGCTCTGACACCCTCTTCTGACCTCCACAGATACCACAAACAAGTGAAATACATACATGCAGGCTAAACACCCATGCACACAAAATAAAAATAAACGAAATTGAAAAACTAAAGTATCCATCAGAGTACACGGTTGGCCCTTGCGCTGTAGTTGGCCAATCCTGTCATGGAAAAATTGAATCAGCCTCAGTCCTCACTAGCACACAGATGGTCACAAATCCCATGTGGTGAGACAACCAACCCACACGGCCCCAGAACAGAGGTTAGAGAGCAATGTTGGTTTCATAGCAAATGAAACGGCAGACATAGACTTGGCTACACTGCTGCATTCCATTTTTCAGTGGGCGAGCTCCTGTGCAGACGGCCCATGCTCTTCCCTCCAAGGATGAAGAAGTTAATTTTACCGGGCTCCACCCTCCCACCCCAGTCATGTGTCTTTGGAGTGAAACTTGTCAGGGCCTCTTCGCCCCAACTGCTGCTCTCTCTGCTCCTTTTTTTGGGAAGGACTTTCAGCTAACTGGTGCCTTTTTGGCCCTTTGACAAACTTCATTGTTTGCTATAAAAAGCTCACTCATAAACTGAAGACAAGGGAGCGAAGAGCTATAAAATGTCAGCTGCACATCACGTGGGCCTTTAAAGAACGATCTGCGTGCGGAAAGAAAACCATCAACTGGGGCCATGGGAAATATTCTTCAAATAGTTTGAAGAGGAAAAAATAAATAGGCTCTCAGCCGGTCTAGCCTTGAGCATGTGTCACCGAGAACTTTGGAAAGCGTCCTTAGGAATCATTGGCCACTGGATCTGGGAGCCTGAGAGACCCTGCCTGCCATTGTTATCTTTGATTCCTGCTGGGTTTCACTTCTACATCAAGGACCAATGTGAGCACTGAAACATCATCACAGAGTGCTTATAATCACTTTAAGGCAGGATAGTTTTGGTTAATCATAGATACTTTTAGTATAAAAATTTTCAGAAATAAATAAGCATTAAGAAAATTCACTTGTACACCCACCAGCTAGAAGTCATCCCAGTTTGTCATCTCAAAGGACAGTGCTAATATCTTGTTATAAATTCTGGTCACCTGTCACACAGTATCTTCCTGACATTAATTTCACCTTCTGTAAAATGGGTGCAATAATCCTATTTAGAAATTATTTGAGAGGGCTGGAGAGATGGCTCAGCGGTTAAGAGCACTGACTGCTCTTCTGAAGGTCCTGAGTTCAAATCCCAGCAACTACATGGTGGCTCACAACCATCTGTAATGAGATCTGATGCCCTCCTCTGGGGTGTCTGAAGACAGCTACAGTGTACTTACATAAAATAAATAAATAAATCTTTAAAAAAAGAAAGAAAGAAATTATTTGAGAGTTAAAAATAAGGCACTGTTTGTAAAATGTTCAGCCTGGCAGATCATAGGTACTCAAGTTGTTGATTGCTCACCCACACAGTCACAAAGGAGAGGGGGTCTTCATTCTCCATCCTTCCTTTTCAAAGACAGGTGCACACTTCACCCAGAATACACACACTCCCTCCCTCCCTCCTTCCCTCCTCCCTCTGTCCTCCCTTCTTCCCTCCTCCATCCTTCATGCCCTCCCTCTCTCTTTCTCTGTCCCTTAATAGCATATCACAAACCTTTATTTGGGTCCACAATTCATTCCAAGTCAGGAAGAAAAGGGACACTAACAGAAGTGTGACCGTTCTTTCAAAGATGTAGATTATCACACCACACACACATGAATCTGCACACACAGATACACCACACACATGTGTTACTGACATTTGGTAAACTGTGTAAATTTGAATGTATACTCTGATACATATTGACATGTGAACCACTCATTAAGTCAAAAGGGAGGAAAAACATCTTCCTAGCTGGGGATGATGGTGAACATCTGTAAACCTAGTTCTTTGGAAGTTGAGGCAGGAGGATTACTGTGAGTTTGAGGCCAGTCTGGGGCTACACAATGAGTCGGAGGGTAACCTGAGTTACATAGCAAGTCCTTGTCTCAAAACAAAAAACAACAAAAATCCCAAAAAGAATAGAGTTTTTTTCTTTTTGTACTTTGTCCTGGATTTTATAGCCCAAGACTCCTGAAACAAAATGCTCAGAGGGCAAATCACACATGTACTTAATACAAGCTGTGAATGCAACATGGGAGACTATGAGGAAAAGAAGACCCGAAGAATGAGTTGAACACACATGTGTGTGCACTCAATAAAGTGCACACACTGGCTGACTGATGTAGAAAAGTCTGACCCACTGCTAAGGGACAGGCTCATGTTTGTTTGTGTTCTTTTCATGAAAAGAAGTGTGTGTGTGTGTGTATGTGTGTGTGTGTGTGTGTGTGTGTGTGTGTGTGTGTGCGTGTGTACCCTCAGAGGCCAGAAGAGGTCATTAGATATCCTGAGCCGAGGTTACTGTAAGTGTACCCCACATGGGCGCTGGGCACTAAACTCTAGGTCTGTGGCTGAGAAGCAAGCGTTCTTAATCACGAAGCCATGTCTCCAGCCCCTAGATTCTCTTCTGTGACCTTCAGTTCTGCAGGTCTAGGGAAGGGACTCCCACTTGAGGGCCTCATCACCTGCTTCCAAGGAGAAGGCAGACTGTGAGGATGACTTTCCTGTTTCTGCCCTTTGCTCAAATCCCTTCGACTTGAAGTGTTTAATCTGTCACTATGCTGTATTTGCAGGATTTGAAGTTGGGCGAGCACTGAGGCACATCTGCAGGCCTTGCTGTGCTCTTCCCTGGGCTATCTCACTTTCTGTGACGTCTCCATAGGCCAAGGCAGCCAGTCCATTCTAGCTCGCATTAAACACATATCATGGAGATCAATAGAAATTTTCAGACAAGAAGTTTCTGGCAGTTATTTTGTGACATCTACAAGGTTGGCTTGAGGTGAGACTGGCAGTCTGAGTCACCTCTGGCTTCTCTCAGCTCCTCTTTGTAACAGAGAAAGAACTGGAAAGAGGCACAGAAAAGGCACTGGGATTTGAGGCTGTCGGGCCAGGCACCCTCAGTCAAAACTGGCTTCTTTTCCCACTTGCTGACCTCACGCTTTGCTGAAACACAAGATGGTTGTGTTCTGGACACTAAAACGTAAGAATTTATGCACTGGGGTCTCGATTAGAAGGGAATGTCCACATTATTTACCAGTTAATGTTCACTCCTCCTCAGGGCAGGGCTTTAGCCCCAGGGTTCTATAATCTTGTACAAAATATTTCCACCATTACGAAGCTCATTCAAAAATAAATAAATATCCGCAGCCCCACAGATGTTTCCTTATTTGCCAAAGGTAAAAGAAGACAAACACACTTACTGCGATTCACAATATTTGTGTAAAAGGCACCACACTAGAGCTGTCCGAAGTGCGCTCAACAATAATATTTGGGGAACTTTAATTTCTTATCTTGGAAGGCTCCTCGCCACATGGCTGCGGCTTCAACGTTCTCTCCCAGGGTGGACGCCTCCAAAATCAGAAAAACCTGTGCTTCCAGGAATTGCCTTTCCCCAGCGAGACGAGGACAAGTCTGGGTTCCCTCCTCAATGAGTATCAAGTAGAGGCTGGTCGCTCAAGGTCTGCCACCCATGACCGCCATTCCAGACCAGCTCAGCAAGGAGGAGCCTCTGATCCCCTGGAGGGCACATTATAGAGTCTCTTGCTGGGCTGTCTGTTGACACAGGGGGGCCTGGGTTGACTTGAAGGCCTGCTCCTCTAGTAAGTGGTACTGCTGTGACCTCACTTTGGGAACAACCAGTTTAATACTTTTTTCTTTCCTGTGCTTCTAAAATTTTTAACTCATGGCTGGGAAAGTGGCTTGCAAAGGTTGGAGAAGGGACCCGTTTGCACTTTAATTAGGACATTCTAGGCCAATGGTGCGTGCTTTTCTTTGATCATGATACTCTGGAGGCAGAGACAGGAGGATATTTGTGAGTTTGAGGCCAGCCTTTACTACAGGATGAGTTAATGACTAGCCACACCTATTTCGTGAGACCCTGTCTTGATAATAAAATAGACAAATTAATTAATAAAAAAAGGCCACCCTGGCTACTTCCTAGGTGTTAGACCCAGTGCCATCCTCAGGGGGTCGAGAATCTGCCTGGGGAAGAGACCCAGATGCGGAGGGCGTTTATTCTTTCGTGGCTGGCTGAACTTACTAAGATTTGGGTTGCTGAGACTGAGCAAGAGAAAGGAGGAGCCAGAGGACTACTCTGTTTAGATGGTCTGGGAGGGTGTTCACAGGCTTGGGGGAAAGCCCTATTAGTGAATGAAATGCTGGCCACCAGTAGATTCTGGCTGAGGGCCTGGGGACAAGTGCGCATGCTCACGCCCACTGCGAAGGGAGCTGAGCAGAGTGTAGGGAACCGCATGTGAGGCCCACTTCCCACTTTGCAGCCCAAGGCCAAGGGTGACAGCCCCATTGTGGCCTAGTGCCTTGTTTTGGAACTCACAGGCAGGGCTCACCTTAGTGATCCAGGCACAGAGATGTCCTTTAATGCATCGGTCACCTGGGGCTCTGGCCCGTGGTCAGGTTACTGACGACTGGTGTGGTTATCCTTCACACTTCCTATTGGGCCACTCAAAACAGAGGAACATTTCTGGGTCGTGTAGTGTCCGATGGTGGCTTTGAGCTGGGCTGTAGGTCAGACCACCTGCAAAGGCTGACCCAGGAACCGCTTTCCCGTAGGAATGGGTGGGCAGTGGGGAGGCCCTCGCTGGGTGCCATGCAGTTCTGAAGCCTTACCCTTGGGCTTCTGCTGCAGTTTGCCCAGTATCGAACTTGCCTTTTCGCTAATGTTTTTGGCATCTTTGTTAAGAATCATACGGCTATAATGGCATGCGTTTACCTTTGAGCCCTTTGTCCCACGGGTGTACATTTGTGTTTTGTGCCAGAGTCTGCGCTGGTCTGGAGTTCCAAGCTCCGCCCTACAGCTCAGTTGTAGAATGTGAAATGGATACTGTTTCTGCAGCCTCCCCTAATTTCAAATCACTTTGGCCATTTGGGGACTTCTGTTTACACTTTGTTTTTGTTTTCTTTTCTTTTCTGGAAAGAATCTCATTGAAACTTTCATAGGGATTATACTGAGTATGTAAATTACTTTCAGTAATATGTTTATTTCTACAATAGCAATTCTGATCCCTGACTATTCGGGAGGTTTTTATTTTGTTGTGTTGTGTTTTTAATTTTCTAATGTCCTCGTCTGACTTCATTTTTTCCTTATTTATTTTCCCTTCCCCATCTTACTGTTCCGGCCAAGGTTTCGAGCACCATTTCTGAAGCAAGAGTAGAGAGCAGGCATGTCTACCTCACCCGGCTTTCCCCACTTAGTGCATGGTTAGCTATCAGTCTGTCGTATACAGCTTCTGCTATGTTCCCTCGTTACAGTTGGAGAACTTTATCATCAACATATGTGAAACTTTGTTAAAAGCTCTTCTGCACTAACCAGTGTTTTCTTTGGGTGGTTAGTACATTTGCTAGTTTATATGTGTTGAACCATCCTTAAGTTCTGGAATAAGATAAACTTGATTATGGTGTGTGATCTTTTTAACAACCCCTCCCCCCCTCCCGAGAGAGAGAGAGAGAGAGAGAGAGAGAGAGAGAGAGAGAGAGACAGAGAGAGACAGAGAGAGAGACAGAGAGACAGAGACAGAGAGAGACAGAGACAGAGACAGAGATTGATTAAATGTAGCTCCAGGTGGCTTTGAACGCGGCAGTTGAAACCTCCTAAGTGCTGATTATAGACCCGAGCTGCCCAGCCCGGGTATTTGCAATTGTTGCTGCATTTGTTGTTGTTGTTGAGGGTTTTCACACTGGTTTGCTAGTTACCTTCTTCTCTAACTATAAAACCATGCTGTTGACTATTTAATTCACACTTCTTTTCTCGTCTTCATTCCCACTGGCAGATTCTGATCTGCCTCTCTGGGGCCACACATTCCATAATGCATCCTGTCTAAAACGCGGGCTCCCTTAGCTTGCAGGCAGTGTGGTTCAAGGTAAGAGCTGAAATGTGTGTATTCGATTTAGAAGACAATGTTGTTTCTGCGTCCTTGTTGAGTGAAATTTACACATCTAAGACTGAACTCCATTTCAAAAAAAAAAGTCAGAAAAAAAGCAAAAAGGGTTCAAATAATATAAAACAATAACATTCTTCACTGAAGGAGCAAACCAAAACGTGAGCTTTAAACAAGTTCTACCTTCTCAATGTCAGTGTGACATACAGGCCTCAGAATACAGATGCCGTTCCTAAAGTCACACGATGTAACCTTTTAAGGCATGAACTTTTTAGTCGCTGTTAGCTCAAATCTGCCCCTCAAAATGGCAGTGCTGAGGCCAATGTCCTAAATACAATTTTGGCTGGGTAAACAGAGGCCTAAAGGTGGGTTTCTGCTAACCAGAAACCTCTCTTAATCTTGCCCCCAAAGGTCAGCTACCTTGGGCAAGGGATCTGGTTCCCCGTCAACATGAACAGTCTTTATCAGCCCAGAGACTCCCACCCTGTTGACTGTCATGGAAAAACCTCTTGCTCTTCTGACATTTTGCTCCTTTTGCCCCTGCCACCTCCCAGACTGTCTTGGCAGTTTGATTCCCAATGAACCTTTATCTTTCTCCCCAGAGTGGTCCAGTTCAGTGGTTTCATTGCACCTTACATTTGATGCTGAAACCCTAGAACTAAAAGTCACCAAAGATGGAACTTCAGGTGAAGATGCATATGAAAATTAAGATCAAAGGATACTGGTCTGTTTATTTAAGAATATCAAATCATCCTAAAGACTCACTGTGTGAAAAGCTCGCAGAGGAGTGTAGCAGCAGGCACGTAGGAGGAGTAGAAAGGAGCTGTACTTGGTTTTAGGCTTTGTTCATTCTAAAATCATGTAAGTTAGAGAGGGGAATTCAAACTATGGCCCCTGTCCCTTTAAAGAACGGTTGTTTGCTCAGGATACAGAGCTGGATATGGTGGTGCATGCTCTTAATACAGCACTAGGAGTACAGGAGGAGGACCAGGAGTTCAAGGCCAGCCTTGGCTACATGAGAATTCAAAAAATGGAAACCAACCAACCAACCAACCAACCATTTGCTCTGCTAATAAACTGTCAGAAAGAATACTGATATTACAAGTTTTAGTCTACACATGGCTAGCATGAAAGAGGTTTAGACCCCCAACTCTGTTAATGTTAAACTCTTATGGGGTTACAGAGGCTGTTGCTTATTTAGGGGTGCTAAGGGCTGCTGAGGCACACAGGGAAAGATCTGCTTCTCCTGTGGGGACATCAGTTATCTCTAGTCTAGTCTTTCGTGCTGCCATATATATTCTCAAGATAACATGTTAACATGGCACAGCACGGTCAAGTGTGAACACCCAGAGGATGAGGTACTGAGGTTACACAATGGGCGGCTACAGGGGCCACCGTCAGTGCAGGCTTGGAGTCATGAGTGGCTTTAATGTTTGTTTTGTTTTTAAAGAGCAGAAAGACGCTTCTTTAAAACATCAACAGCCCAGTTCTGTCCGCCCAGACGCGAGTGGAGCACATTCCTCCATGCCTCCCTCAGGGAAAGGCGGGAGCTGCTCTGAAGAACACTGGGGGTCATAGGGAGACGTGAACACTGGACAACAGCAACAGGACCATGGCCTGCCCAGGGCTTCCTAGCTGTGCGCTGGAGCTTCCTTCAGTGTCTCATCCACAGACAGGCAAGGCAAGGTGCAGACATTTTAAATATAAGTAAGGTCTCACGAAGAACAGATAGGCTTCTTGTACTTTATTTATATTCAAATGACAGTTACAAAAGCTTTTAATTTTTATAATACTCTTCATAAGAAAATAAAATTTAAATAAAAATACATTCTCAACAATACAACATGGCTACACAGATTCACTATATTATGTTCTGATAACTTACATTTTCAAACTAGACACTTTAAAAACCAGTATTTACCAGCAACATATTAATTCCCAAGTTAAAAATGGAAGCAGATAACATCAACCAAGATCAGTCATTTAACTCTTGAATGAGTTTTGCATTTGTCACATAGGTGAGGACACTAGAAAGCCCTGCTGAGTCCATCTTTATAGGCTATTCAACAGTATTTAATGAAGTTTAGAAGGTGCCTTCACTTCAAAGAAATCTGTTTTTTAAAACCTGGCTTGAATGAACTTTTCCAGTAAAAGAATGCAATCAGGCCTTGGAAACACAAACAACCCCAGCCATCAGTCACATGATGGTTTTCGTTGGTAATAAGAGCCCAGTTCTGATGCTTAGCATTACCCGTGATACTAAAGACATAGTTCTTTGGCAAACAAGATAGTTTGATTTGATACATTATATTCCTGGGAGTAAAAAAAAACCCTTTGCTGTTGCTCAGTGTCTGATCAGATGATGATTTAAAACAAAGCTAAACAAAGCATACAACAGATCAGTACAATCTCGATGGATGGATACAGCTCCACCAGGAGTCAGAGTCAGTTTGAGCATCTATGCTAAGTCTCCTCCATCAATGTCTGATCTCATATATATATATATATATATATATATATATATATATATATACACACACATACATATATACACACACATATATGTATATATATGTATACATACGTGTGTATGTATATACACACACATATATACATATATACACACACATATATATACATATATATACACACAGACATATATGTATATAGATATATGAGTATGGTTATGTATGTATGTTTTTTTTAAATGCTCTTTGTAGAAGGCAGAGAAAGGAGATCATGGAGTTAAACTCAAAGTACTCAAGAGCATAGCATAGGAGAAGGCCCCTAGAAGGGTCCTGATTGTCTTAGGGTCCCGTGGACATAGTTTCTGATTGGGAAAGGCTTAATCTAAAGAAAATTAGTTTTATATTTCTCTTTTTACACTGAGTCAAACTGGCTATTTAAAGGGTCGTGTGAGTAAAAGAACTAGAACACTGAGTTCTCAGAGTTATGCATGTATACAGCACTGGCACCTTTGACCCTGTGATCATTAAGAATATTAGTAATCGGAGTTTGATATTAGAAATATTAGGTGAGTTGGATGTGGTAATGCACACATTTAATCTCAGCACTCAGGAGGCAGATGGATATCTATGAGTTCTAGGCCAGCCAGGGCTATATAGAGAGACTATGTCTCAAAACAAGAAGAAGAAATCATTAGGAAATCATCCTTTTTTAGGGGGCAGGGTGGGGAAGAAAACCCCTCAAACAAAAGAACCAACAGATGATTCCAAACCACTCAAGAGTCTTGAACTCTTTAATGTCCCTGGTTCTCATCCTTTTCTGGTAGACACTTTGAGAATCTAAGTAGGCATTTTAATATGAGGTTCACGATAAATTTATTAAATGGCTAATCTTTAAAAAAATCTGTAATAGTTTGGTTAATTAGATAGTACGGTTAATTAGATCTATAAGTTTGTCAGATGAGTCACAACCTAGCACAATGCAGGCCAGTATTGACTTAAAAGTCATTTTTAAAAAATACATTTTTCAGTTAATGATTTTTAATGGGACAATTCTCTGTGTTAATGATCTTTAAAATACCTAATAACAAAGTAAAAATAATTACCCAGCAACAACATAATTGGTAAATATATTCTGAAATACAGCTTAAGCTCAACGAAGTAGAAGATCACAGCTAGTTAGAATTACACCAATAAGTCACAGTTTTCAACAGGAACATATGTAAATACCCCAAGGTTCAAAGTACCACACTCAGAAAATTTTTTTAATTAAAAAAGACAAGTGAGTACCATAGTTTTTAATACTGATGAAGCCAAGTGTCTCACTCCTCCTCAGGGAGCACTTGCTTCAACTGTTTATTTACAGTTAGGGTTTAGGACCAGAGTAGAGTAAGGGAAAGCAGGCACTCCAGCAGTTGCTGCCTCCATTTCCCTTTGGCTAGCGGCAAGAAGGAAACAGCAATACAATATCAACATTTTCAGGAAAGCACTCTTTGATATTTAAACACTGATCATTCAACTGATCAAAAGATAGATACTATGGAGTATCCAAACTACAATCTGGAATGTGCCAGATTATTAAAGTGCGCCAAGTGACTGTTCCTCGAGTTAGAGCAGGACCTAACACTTCGGAGGGCATCCACACACACCCTTACTATGACGTGGGACAGAAGGCAACGTCAAGTGATCTCCTCACTCCTCATTCACAGCTTCTCTCCCCGTTGGGAAGAGATGCTCTCAGGAGTGCTAAACTGAATTCTCTAATTAAGAAACCGAGTACCTGATAGCTGAACAATGGAGAACACTTAGTGGTCCATTGTCGCACACACCATCACTCACTCCAATGTAAACATGGTGCACCTAGGAGCACACATTCCCTGACAGCTGAACACACCCACCCCTGTGACCAGGCGAGACACCCACCAGCTTTCAAAGGTGTTCAGATGTCTTTTTGTCTGTCTCTAACCTGTAATGGCTAACACGACAGAGGAAAAAGGTTTTTTTTCTTCTCTTTTAAAGATTGAAGGTCCAGATGAACTTAATGAAAAGTTCCGACCTGACAAGGAACTGTAACTCTGTAGTAAGCTCACGGTTGGCAGCACAGAGCAGGCACTCACGGTAGACAGTGGACGACACTGGAGTGCTGCGGAGAGATGGCTTCTCACTGCCAAGTGCTCCTTGTCACAGAGCGTCTTGGGAGGCTTCCTTAGAAGAGCCTTTCTGCCAAAAGGAAGCTGCAGAGTCATGGATGTGGATGCTTGGATATGAGAGAAATCTTGGGTTTCAAATTCTTTAGTAATAAACATAACTGTTTGGATCCCCCAAAGAGTTAATTTCAATCATTAAATATTAAATACATCATGAGAGCAGGTGTCTTCAAAGCCAATGTCCGCTCTTATATACTATGAACAAAACGGGGCGAACTGAAAAACTCGGTGGAAAAGAGTAGTTTCCAGTTCTTCATCAGTTGGTCAAACTATGAGATTTTTCCAACAATTGGATTTTCCCTACAAAACAGTAAAGAAAGAAAACTACTCTTTAAAAGAAATACACAAATTAACAATGTGACATACACAGAACCCACCAAACACTTTTAATTTTCCTTGACTGTTCATGTTGAGTCTTGTTTTATTAATTCAACAAGTCTTATTGATCATTTACTATATTTCAAGAAGCTAATGGTACAGTACTGAACAAAACAGACACAGAATACATAGAGCTCATATGATGACATAGGAAAAGAAAAGCAAACTATTTAGTCTGAGGGTTTGTTTGTTTACTGTTGCCCCCTGCCCCACCCTCTCCCCAGTGCAGAATTGTATGCTAGGCAATCACACCAACACCAAGCTACTTTCTCAAGACCTTCTCCCCCAATAAAGAAAGAAAACACATGTGAAGTACATTGCAAGGGGCAGTGGGAAGAATGCTACTACAGCTGAATTGTTTTGTTTTTGTTTTTTAAGATTTATTTATTTAATGTGAGTACACTGTTGTTCTCTTCAGACACACCAGAGGAGGGCATCAGATCCCATTACAGATGATCATGAGCCACCATGAGGTTGCTGGGAATTGAACTCAGGACCTCTGGAAGAGCAGTCAGTGCCCTTAACTGCTGAGCCATCTCCCCAGCCCCGAGTTGGTAATTTTTTAATAGAGAAAATCAAAGTTGGTCAGGGTATGGTATGCCTAGATTATAAGGTACAATTTAAGAATGGTCAAGCCTTGGCTAGGAACTTTGAAGGACTTCAGGAAAACTAGATTAACTTTTGTTCAAAGATACTCAATTATACTAAAGAAGAAAATACAAAATTAGGATGTTTACAACACAACCTTCATAATGTGCCAAGCTTTCTACCAAGGAAGAATGTATTTATATCAATAAAATTGATTTTTCTTATTCAGAAATATAAAAGTATTGACCAACATAATTTTCAAAGACTATTTAAAATAGTGCAGTAAGGAGTTCAAGTCCTTGCACTAATGGTGTGGGATCTTGGGTAATCATTCATCTTTCTACATTTCAATTTTCTACCTATAAAGTAGGAATGAGCCCACGCTAGGCTGGTATGAGGATCCATGGTGGAGGAGCAGACACTGGAGAACACTGGTGTTTGCTGGTCCATCTACTGTATTAGCAGCAGGTCTCTGACCACACTGGGTGCTGTGTGTCACCGAGCGCTGGAGGGTACTCTAGACAAATTTCTTTCCTCACACTAGGGAGGAAATAGCCTTTTATTTTTCTCCCTGTGAACATTATCTTAAAGAAGAAAAAATGGGGCTCTGAGCTACTGTGGCTCCTCCGATGGTAAGAAGGGTAAAGGTTCAAGATTTAGACAATCCCAATGGGGAATATTTCCCAATGACAGTGCTCAGTGGTTGCATTAACTCACTGGATAAGCTTGCTCTTCATTGTGGAGATGAAAAACTTCCCTCAGAGTCTGCTACTGTTGCTGGCAGTAATCTAGCTGACTGTGTCTAGTACTGGGTGTGGTGTCCTGAGAGGGACATGTCCACTGCATGCCAGCTGTTGCTGTCCTTAGCCAGCTCATTCTTTTCATCTGAGATGTAGCACTTGAAACTAACCTTCAAATGCTTCTATGCACTGTTAAGGCTTACCCTTTTGGTATTTAGTATAAATACAATGTATTGTGAGAAATATAAAGGAGACAACAAAAAGAAAAAGCTATGAATTATTCAGAGTGAATTACAGCTGACCGTGACATTCAAAGCAGTGATGGCATGCAGCACCAACATAAAGGACAGCTGGACTGAGGAGAGCAGGAGAGGGAGCGGTGGGGAAGCATGAGCACGGAAAGGCTAGGTCCTCACGGTGGGAAACGAGGACACTTACTTGCTTCCATATTTTGCACTACTTGATCTTTTCTTTCTGTAGTTCTCATGAGGCTCATCTAGCTTCTCAATGGTGCTTTTTATTTGCTGAATTGTTTTAAAGGTTGCAACAGAATCCTCAATGGTGAACTCAGAATAACCAGGTTCTTTCTGTGGCCCCTGATATACAGCTATAGATCCACAAGCCTCTGTAAGGAAAAGTGAAATCTCTGATCAGAAAACTAAATTCCACAAATGTAATCTGTAGTATAATTTAAAAAATTTTGAAGTTTTTAAGGTTTCTTTGACAAGAGCACAGGTGACTATATTATAACAATTTACTAAACAGAATAATCACATTTACATAGGAATAATTATTTAATTTCATGAATATAAAGAGAAATGCCTCCTTTGAGGGTTTGTAAACTTAATTATCAGTAACTCAGGAAATCTATAAATATTTTCAACTTTTTAAAAAGTCAAAGAAATAATCTAGAAGTTAACAATGAAAAATAATGGTTTTATAAAAGGAGAGTGTGTGTTTACCTTCCATTTTCTGCAGCTTAAGTAAACTGAGGGTAAAAATGGAATAAATTCTTTCTGTTTCTCTATCTTCATCGATATCTATCTGGATGTCTGCAGGGATGCCTCTATGATAAAAAGAAAGTTAAAGACATTGGAGAAATTCTTTGTTAACATAACAAATGAATTGAGACTAAAACTAGAATTAGAATTTTGTAAAAGAGACTTCAGAAATTATTTTCTGAGACAGTTCAACAGGAGCACAAAGTCTGGTTGTTAAGGACTCAAGTCTTGAAAAGGATTTTGAAGTAAAATCATTTAAAAAATATTTTTAATGTGTATCTGTATATCTGTGCATGTGTGTGCATATGTGTGCATGTACGTCTGCAAAGGCTAGATGAGGGTATCCAATCTGTGCTCTGGAGCTGGTATCATGCAAACAGTTATAGTGTGCTTACATGTAATAAAATAAATAATTTATTTTAATTTATATATAATATATATATAAACTTAATATATATAAATATATATAGATTTATTTATTTTATTACATGTAAGCACACTGTAACTGTCTTCAGACACTCTAGAAGAGGGTGTCAGATCTCATTACGGATGCTTGTGAGCTACCATGAGGTAGTTGGGATTTGAACTCAGGACCTTTGTAAGAGCAGTCAGTTCTCTTAACCGCTGAGCCATCTATCCAGCGCAGGTCTTCTTTCTATAAGAGCAGCAAGCACAAACTGCTCTCCAGTCCCAATAAAAATGTTTTTATAACCTATAGTTCTTCACCAAACAACACATCAATAATAAAAGGGCAACAGTCCATCTAGTCCCTGGCTACCACTAATTTACATTTGTGTCTATAGTAATTTACTTACTCTCTATATTTTTTGTGGTACCAGGATTCAATCGAAGCCCCTTTGTGTGTTAGGTAGACACTCTACCACTAGGCAACAACCCAAGCCTTTCTAGATGTGGTTTATAGAAATGTCTTCCACACTGTGCAGCCTCTGCGTCCAGCTACTTCTATTTAGGGCCGTGTTCTTGTATCCAGGCCCACGTACGGTCAGGGGCTGCGAGTCTAAGTTCATTACTCACGCAGTGCACGGCTTGCAGCCTGGTGTACTTTCACTCGTCTCCTGGCAGCAGAGCCAGTTTCCATTGAGATACGCTGAAGGATGGAAAGAACGGAGCCTGTTGTGGTTGCACCTGCTCACCCTGCACAGAACATCTATCCACTCATTGGCCTCCACACAGTTGTTTGCTTGGATGTACAGCGTTTTCTCTGTATGGATCACTTGGAACATCTTTATTGGAAATTAAGATAAAGTTAGACGCCTTATAAAGAATATATAATACACAAACAGAAAAAGCACTTAGGAGACCTAGCTTGCTTGGCTAAGAAATGGCTGCTAATATGTCTTAATGAATTGTTACACTAACAAATCAGTACCAAAGACCATCTTAGTTAATGGTCCTAAGAAGAAGAATATAAATTGTAGATGCCATATATGTGCAAAGGAATGGACCTCTGTCTGAATAAGAAGAAAGAGATAGTAGTTTTAGATGCAGGAGAAACTGTGAGGAAAGTTAGTGAGGAAATGCTAAGGAACAAGGACGCCATCCTGGTGACTGCCTGGAGGGTCCTACACCAGCTAAGTGGCCTAAGCTGGGACATTACTTAGAGACCTGAATGGTAAGTACCAAAATGACCTACACATGATGACTTAAAATGCTTCAATATTTATACAACTTACATTTTTCTTGTTGAAAGAGCTTTCTTCCAGTTTTTCCACAGCAAGAATGTTTTTTACTGGAATAGTGTAAATTGCATCTTTGCCTAAATAATTAAAGACGACAAAATTAAAAGAATTACTGCAATAACCACAAAGGTGAGATGTTAATTCTGTAAGGCTAATTCCACTAGCTGATAGACGCATATGTATCTGCAGTAGACTTCTGGATGGTTTGTGTATAATATGCATCAAGAATTTTGATGGCTGTCTGTAAAGCAATGTCTTTGCTTTTTATCATATAGGTGACAATATTTTCAGGGAAAAACATGCAAGTTTGACCTTTATTTGGAAAATTTTCTATGCTATTACACATTTGCAACACTAATGATGTGGCAGCTGAAAGAACTAAAGTGTCTACTGACAAAGCCCCACTGAGGCGCAGGTTCAGGACCTGTGACCACAGTGAACATGACTATTCAAGTACAGTTCTTTCTGTTTGCCAACTTAACGTTTAATTAAAGGACAAAGGACTAGCCCTCAAAACAGCAACAACAACATTTAGTGTGTGCACATGTGCAGGGAACCAAACCCAAAGCATGATGCACGTCAGGCAAGTGCTCTAGCCTGATCTACATCTCTACTCCTAACACATGTGATGAGTGTTTTCTAGCATGTATATATGTGTAACTCAATAAAAAAAAAACCAAACAGCCCCCTCTCCCAAAGTCAGAAGAAGGCTTTCCATCTCTTGGGACTGGAGTTACAGATGGTTGCCATCCACCATGTTAGTGCTGGAAATTGAGCAAAAAACAAGTGCTTTTAACCACTGAGATAACTATCTAGCCCTGAATTTTAAAGTTTTTCTCAAATTATTTTGTTTTTTTGAAACAAGGTCTCTTTTGGCTGTACTGCAACGCACCCTGTAGACCAGGCTGGCCTCATACTTAGAGCTCCACCTGCCTCTGCCTTCAAAGTGCTGGGATTAAAGGTGTGTGCTACCATGAACACGGTCTCTTCTTCCACTATGTGGGTCCCAGAGAGTGGACTTCTTGTCAATCTTGGTGGAAAGGTCCTGTACCCTCTGACCCATCTTGTTAGCTCCAAAGCATGTTTTAAACTATAGACTTATTTACAGCTGTCACACGTTGGCCAGTTACTAGCTAAATACTACATATGTGTAGTATTTACTACAAATACTACAAAGTTTACTTAGGAGATGCTGGAAACAATGTGAGAATTTATCCAGCAGATGGAATCTTTAACCCTTTGCCAGTTTTGAAACATAGGCAAGGGAATTTGAGTTTGTTAAATGGCCTCCTCTAAGATGATGCATGCCAGCATAGCTGGGTATCTGTCCCTCATCCAGTTATACAAGAAGCTAATGACAAATACAGTTTTGACGTCTGTCATTTGGTGTTTTTATAGCATCAAAGCTTTGTTTGTACTTTTCCCTCAAGCCTTTCTTTAAAGATGTGATGGTTGAAATATAAGAAGCTAAGAACATTCTATTTTATATTCTTCAAAGGATTAATGCTGTGACTTTTTTTTTGACAAAGAACAATATTTGGTTAATTGTGATTTTGCTTTTGCCGTAAATAAAGACATTATTACAAAATAGTAGTTCAGTCACTTTCCTGGTACAAAGCCTAAAATTTAAGGTGATCCAAACAGACATGACAGACTTTTTAAAAGCCAAATCTTGAATGCCTACTATATGCTAGGTACTACTGTAATAATTTAAGACAGAACAATAAACAGAAAATAGGCTCCTAGTAAGATCTGTGCTGAGTTCTGAAAAGACTGGCAGAGAGGTGTTAACTAGAGATGGACACTGTGGTGAGAATGAAGGGTGTAACAGAACGCAACTTGAAAGTTACTTGAAACTGGGCAGTTAGAGAGACCTTCCCTGTGGAAAAGATATCGACAACTACAATCATCCATGGGAACAAAAGAAGAGCTTATCAGCAGTCTCGGTAAGGACTTAAGGTAGGGCAGGAAGGTGCTGGTAGAAGCCACAGAGGGAGAGACGGCAGGGGGAGCTGCAAGGAGTGTCCGGGACACAGCAGGCTGGAGCTGGAGACTCAGACACATCAGGACGACTAACAGATGAGCTCCCTCTGGAATAGCTAGGCCAACATACACAGGCTAATGCAGCAAGGCTGCAAGCTGGGCTGTAAGGCAATGCGATAACCTGCCCCCCACTCATGATCACTGTATGCTACTGAACCCTATGGTAGGTAAATGGATTGTAGAATACAAGATGAGCAAACCGTCAAGGCAATTACCAAATAGATAAGGAAAATTAGCAGTCTAAAGCAGAGATGCTCATACAGAGTAACATCTGAGGGAATCAGAAGTATAATGAGTTGGGGGACAAAGGAGACGTACATCCTTGGGTACCAGCCTATACAGAACAGCAGAGGCCAGATAATTTAAAAATATTCTTTCTTTAAGTTTGTTAGATATTTATAACATGTCCATACTCTAAAGTTGTCTTATTTATTAATTTGGAACCAATTCTAATACTGCAAGTGTTAGATGCTCTAGGGGACACCTATCTGTTCTTCTACTATGAAGGCTATTTCTGTCAACCATGATAATGGGAATAAATTACAATGTGAGTTAAAAACAAATGATCTCGCCAAGAAGTTTCCAAAAATACAACACAGAATGACACAGAAACACAAAGTACAAGCTTAGGCTCATAGAACTTAAAAGTGTTGACAAGTGACTAAATGCCCCTAAGAAAAAGATAAGAGTCTTTAAATGGAAAGATCTATCAAGTGTTAGGCAGAAATAGAGGAAAAAGAATAAGAAAAATTTCTATATGGGTCATAAAATAACAAAACTTATTAAAGAAAGGTTACAAGAGTTTTCAGAGAGATGTATCAAAAGTTTAATAATCAGTTATAAAAATTTTCACTAGCAACAATGGAAGCTAGCAAACAACTGAGTATTATAAACATATATACACACATACATATTTATAACTCTCTCTCTCTCTCTCACACACACACATACATACACACACACACATATACACACACACACACAGACACACACACACACATACACACACATATACACACACACACACATATACACACACATACACACACACACATATACACACACACACACACACATACACACACATACACACACATACACACACACACACATACACACACATACACACACACACATACACACACACATACACACACACACATACACACACACATACACACACACACATACACACACATACACACACACACACACATACACACACACACATACACACACACACACACACACGCCTATAGCACCTGTTATTCCCAGTAGTTTTCCATCTAACTACTAACCAGATTAGGGGCCTGCTTATTTTCTGAGGTAAGTCAAGAATGGAAAACTCAAGGTAGTATGGCATAGGTCAGAGTATTATAACTTTACAGTTCTAAGGAAAACTGAGGATCATTAAACAATGAGGATAAAAATGTTTTGATACATGCAAATACTCAAACAATAACATCAACAAACCACTTATTTTGAAAATACTCCAAGGAATTATTCCTGTAAAATTGTAATGAATCAAGGAAAAAGACAGGTTATATAAGAAGTTATGTTGGTTAAAGAAATCAGAAACAAAGAAAACCATTAAAACATATGTAAAAGAGACAAAGAGTTCTATTGCATGAAGAGAACATAGTCATCAGTTAGCGGACATTAGGATGGTTCCAGTTTTTGGTTATTATAAATAATGCTCACCTAAACACTCACTGATGAAAGCCTCTGTGGGCAACTGTTTTCAATTCTTTTGGGGCAAACAATCAAGCACAGAACTGCTATGAAACAGTTTTGTGATTTTTGGTTAATCATTTTAATATTCTTTGTGTTTATTAGCCTTGTTAATGTTTATTGTCCTTTAAGTAAAAAAAAAATCTGTATACAAATTTTATCAGATAAATGTTTTGAAAGTATTTTCTTGGGCTGGAGTGGTTAAGAGCACTGACTGCTCTTCTAGAGGTCCTGAGTTCAATTCCCAGCAACCACATGGTGGCTCACAACCATCTGTATTGGGATCTGATGCTCTCTGAAGACAGCTACAGTGTATTGATAAACATAGAATTATTAGAAAAGAAAGTATTTTCTTTTTAGTCTTATTGTGTGTGCGGGCTCAGAAGAGGGCCTCAGGTTCCTGGGACCTAGAGTTATGGATGGTTGTGAGCAATCATATGGATGCTGGGAACTGAACCCGAGTCCTCAGCAAAAGCAGTCAGTGCTCTCAACTGAGTCATCCCTGTAGCCTCTTAAAAGTATTTTATTTTTATTTTTTTATTTTCTAAGTTTTTTTATTTACATTCCAAATGATTTCCCCTTTCCCCCCTCCCTGAAAGTCCCATAAGCCCCCTTCCCTCCCTCTGTTCCCCATTCAACCCCCTCTCGCTTCTCTGTCCTATATCTGTCCCCTATATCCAGTCTTTCCAGGACCAGGGGTCTCTCCTTCCATCTTCTTGGAAATCTATTGATATGTGAATTGTGTCTTGGGTATTCCGAGATTCTGGGTTAATATCCCCTTATCAGTGACTGCATACCATGTGTGTTCTTTTCTGATTGGGTTACCTCACTAAGGATGATATTTTCAAGTTCTGACCATTTGCCTAGGAATTTCGTGAATTCATTGTTTTTAATTGCAGAGTAGTATTCCATTGTGTAAATATACCACATCTTCTGAATCCATTCCTCCGTAGAGGGACATCTGGGTTCTTTCCAGCTTCTGGCTATTATAAATAAGGCTGCTATGAACATAGTGGAGCATGTGTCCTTATTGCATGCAGGGGAAGCCTCTGGGTATATGCCCAGGAGTGGTGTAACAGGATCCTCTGGGAGTGTCATGCCCAGTTTTCTGAGGAACCGCCAGACTGCTTTCCAGAGTGGTTGTACCAGCTTGCAATCCCACCAGCAGTGGAGGAGTGTTCCTCTTTCTCCACATCCTCGCCAACAACTGCTGTCTCCTGAGCTTTTGATCTTAGCCATTCTGACTGGTTTGAGATGGAATCTCAGGGTTGTTTTGATTTGCATTTCCCTAATGACTAAGGATGATGAACATCTCTTTAGGTGCGTCTCAGCCATTAGATATTCTTCAGGTGAGAACTCTTTGTTTAGCTCTGTACCCCATTTTTTAATAGGATTACTTGGCTCTCTGGAGTCTAACTTCTTGAGTTCTTTGTATATATTGGATATTAGCCCTCTGTCGGATGTAGGGTTGGTAAAGATCATTTCCCAGTTTGTTGGTTGCACTTTGTCCTTTTGACAGTGTCCTTTGCCTTACAGAAACTTTGTAATTTTATGAGGTCCCATTTGTCAATTCTTGATCTTAGAACATATTGGTGTTCTGTTCAGGAAATTCTCCCCTGTGCCCATATGTTCAAGGTTCTTCCCCAGTTTCCTTTCTATTAGTTTCAGTGTGTCTGGTTTTATGTGGAGGTCCTTGATCCACTTGGAATTGAGCTTAGTGCAAGGAGATAAGAATGGATCGATTTGCATTCTTCTGCAGGTTGACCTCCAGTTGAGCCAGCACCATTTGTTGAAAAGGCTATCTTTTTTTCCACTGGATGGTTTTAGCTCCTTTGTCAAAGATCAAGTGACCATAGGAGTGTGGATTCATTTCTGGGTCTTCAGTTCTGTTCCACTGATCTACATGCCTGTCACTGTACCAATACCATGCAGTTTTTAACACTACTGCTCTGTAGTACAGCTTGAGGTCCGGGATACTGATTCCCCCAGAAGTTCTTTTACTCTTGAGAATAGCTTTAGCTATCCTGGGTTTTCTGTTATTCCAGATGAATGTTTGAATTGCTCTTTCTAACTCTATGAAGAATTGCGTTGGGATTTTGATGGGGATTGCACTGAATCTGTATATTGCTTTTGGCAAGATGGTCATTTTTACTATATTAATCCTGCCAATCCATGAGCATGGAAGATTTTTCCATCTTCTGAGGTCTTCTTCAATTTCTTTCTTCAGAGATTTGAAGTTCTTGTCATACAGATCTTTCACTTGTTTGGTTAGAGTCACACTAAGATACTTTATATTGTTTGCGAAGGGTATCGTTTCTCTTATTTCTTTCTAAGCCTGCTTATCCTTTGAGTATAGGAAGGCTACTGACTTGCTAGAGTTGATTTTATATCCGGCCACTTTGCTGAAGTTGTTTATCAGCTGTAGGAGTTCTCTGGTGGAGTTCTTTGGGTCGCTTAAGTATACTATCATATCGTCTGCAAATAGTGATAGTTTGACTTCTTCCTTTCCAATTTGTATCCCTTTGACCTCCTTTTGTTGTCTAATTGCTCTAGCTAGAACTTCAAGTACTATATTGAAAAGATATGGAGAGAGAGGGCAGCCTTGTCTAGTCCCTGATTTTAGTGGGATTGCTTCAAGTTTCTCTCCATTTAGATTGATGTTGGCTACCGGTTGGCTGTAAATTGCTTTTACTATGTTTAGATATGGGCCTCGAATTCCTGATCTTTCCAAGACCTTTAGCATGAAAGGATGCTGAATTTTGTCAAATGCTTTCTCAGCATCTAATGACATGACCATGTGGTTTTTTTCTTTGAGATTGTTTATGTAGTGGATTACATTGATGGACTTCCTTATATTGAACCATCCCTGCATCCCTGGGATGAAGCCTACTTGATCGTGGTGAATGATCGTTTTGATGTGTTCTTGGATTCGGTTGGCAAGAATTTTATTGAGTATTTTTGCATCGATATTCGTAAGAGAGATTGGCCTGAGATTCTCTTTCTTTGTTGGATCTTTGTGTGATTTTGGTATTAGCGTAATTGTGGCTTCATAAAATGAGTTGGGTAGTGTTCCTTCTGTTTCTATTTTGTGGAATAGTTTGAAGAGTATTGGTGTTAGGTCTTCTTTGAAGGTCTGATAGAATTCTGCACTAAAATCGTCTTGTCTGGTATCTTTTCATTTTCTTTCTTTCTTTCTTTCTTTCTTTCTTTCTTTCTTTCTTTCTTTCTTTCTTTCTTTCTTTTCTTTCTCTTCCTTCTTTCCTTTCTTTCTTAAAGATTTACTTATTTATTTTATATATGAATACACTGTAGCTGTCTTCAAACACACTAGAAGAGGGCATCAGATTCCATTACAGATGGTTGTGAGCCACCATGTGGTTGCTGGGAATTGAACTCAGGACCTCTGGAAGAGCAGTCAGTGCTTTTAACTGGTGAGTTATCTCTCCAGCCTGTTTTTTCATTTTCTTAATGGTATTTTTTTCAGGTGTATGGTGTGTGTGTGTGTGTGTGTGTGTGTGTGTGAATGCGCTCACGTGTAAATGTATATACTTACAGAAAATGGATGCCTAAAGTTGACATAGCACATCTTCCTCAATTGCTCTCCACTGTATTTACTAGGCAGGGTTCCTCTCGGAATCTGAAGCTCACCAGTTCCAGCTGGTGACTAGTTAGCTGACTTGCCTTGGGGATCTCCTGTTTTGAATAGTGATGAAGTCCAACTTGCTAATATTGTTCTTTCATAGACTATACCTTTGATATAGATGTAAGAAATCTTTGCCTAAACCAAGGTCTTAAAGCTGTTCCTTGTTGGGGAATGGAGAGATGTGTCAGTGGTTACGAGCACTGGAGTTCAGTTCCCTGCAGCGTCTATGTGGAAGCTCACAAACATCCATAACTAATTCCTGAGGATCCAGTCCCGGTGCCCTCTTCTGGCCTCCTTGGACACCAGGCACCAGACATATATGTACACAAAACACTTGGGTATAGACATTAATTAATTTTCAGTAAGTACTGCTTTAGCCATAGTCTACAAACTGAGTTTGCTGAGTTTGTTATATTTTTATTATCATTTATAGCTCAACAGTACTTCTCAATTTCTTTGACCTACAGGTTATTTAGAAGCATATTAACTTTCAAATACATGGGGCGAGGCATTCCTAGATATATTAATTATAAGAGAACATTTTGCACAATGTTAAACTCTGTTAAGTATCGAAATTTAGTATTTGGTCTAGTTTGGTAAATGCTCCAATCTGTATCCTTTTGTGAATCAGATCAAGGTAATTGAGTATGATGTTTCAAATTTCTGTATTTTTGTTGATTTTTTGCCTATTTATTACTTACTTAGAGAAAATTACTTAGAGAAAAGTATTTATATTCAATTATGATTGTGGATTTGTCTGTCTTAATTCTGTTTTCCCCTGACACACATTAACAAGTTATTAACAGGTAATACAAACACTCAGAACTGTGAAGGCTCTTTAGATCATTCTGGACCATGTCTACATTTACTTGATAACAGCTGTTCTGAAGTTTACTGTGATTATTGTTCATCTTCACACCATCTTTTTCTCTACCCAATTACCTTCAACCTATCTGTGCTTTTATATTTAAGATGCATAAGCTACAAAAAATATTTTAAAAGAGCTTGTTTGTTAGAATAGTCTGGCAGTTTCCATTAAAATAGCTTCCCTTACACTTATTTTAATTATTGATATTGTTGAGTTTAAGCCACCATTTTGCTATTTGTTCTGATTTTTGACACTTCGTTGCTCTCCCTTGACATCTTTAGATACTTTCTGAAGAGCAAGAAGGGGACAGGCTAGTTATATCCATTTCTTTCTAAGCTTCGGTCATAATAGATAGTCCTGTTTTGAAGCAGGGTCTCACTGTGTAGCTTTGGCTGCCCTGGAACGGGCTATGTAAACTAGGCTGGCCTTGAATTTACAGAGATTAGACAGTCTCTGCATTCCAAGTGCTGGGATTAAAGATATGTGTCATCAAACTTGGCATTATATAGCCTACTTAGAAATTATTCTTGTATTCTTTCCTAAGATACAAGAAATCCCTCCACCCCCTTCGGCTAGGACCCTCCTGCCAGATCTTTCATCTTTAGATATGCTGTGAAGCCACAGGCCAATGCTGTAAACCTTGTAGTAAGCAGTTCTGAAGCAAACCATCTACATTTGTACACGTATCAACTACTTCCTGAGCTCATCACCACGGAAGGCTCTTCTTTAGAATTTTCTACACTGACTGTCACAGTCAATGCCATCTTTTATTTATTGAAAGGATATTTTGATATTTGATGATAAAAATTTACTAGACTATTTCTAAGTTGAATTTTTTTCTTTTTCAGTATTTTAAGACCACATTCTATTGCCCTTGTTTCTGCTTGTTTTCTAGGGAAAGTATATAGTCAAGTGTACAGCTGTTCTTCTATATGTACAGTAGTTTATCCTTTCTTTCTCTGTTTACATACTTTATCTTTGCTTATCATATACCTTGTTGTGCTTTCCTTGGCATTTACCCCAATTGAAGTTCACTGCATTTCTTGGTTTTTTAAGAAGATTTTTCCAAATGAATTTTTGAATTTATTTAGGCCTTTATTCCTTTAAATTCCCCTTCTCTCTTTGTTTTTATTTGAGATACCTATTGCGCTTGATATGGTTTCACAAGTTACTATGGTTCCCTTTATCTCGCAAATGCCCCAAATCTTTTTTGTTTTCCTAAGTAGTTAATTTCTATTGATCCGTTATTAAGATCAGTCAACGTTTCTTCTGGTACCTCTGGCTAATAAACCCATCCAGTCATTCTCTCATTTTAGGTGTTACATATTTCAATTCTACAGTTCTCTTTGAGACAGAGTCTCACTATACATCCCTGGCTGGCCTAGAACTCACTATGTAGACCACTGTGGCCTAGAACTCAAGAGACCCACCTGTCTGTCTCCCAAAAGCTAGAAGTAGAGGGATGGAGAATCTGTTAAAGCACAGGTGACTGCTGCCTCTCTAGCCAGTCGTTCTGTGCTGTTACTAATGCTATAAGGAAACTTTCTCATGCTGTTATTAGAAAATTTTCTCATGCCCGAGGTGATTCCATATTCTGTTACATTCTGTGCTTTGGTGTTCTTGGAAACCAATCACAATAGAAGTCAGTTAGAACTGCTTTGTATAGTTAGCCACAATAAGCCCAAACCCAAGCCAACTGTCTAACAGCACTTCCTGTACTTGTGAATGTGTATGAGCTTTAATAAGCTGTCTCTGGGATGGACCCCAACACAAAAGAGACACCTATACCAATATAAGAAGCCATTTAGAATAAGACTTCCATTTTGAGTAGGTGTTGAATAAAGTTTTAAGTTCCTAAGACTTCCCTGGGAATTGACATCCTACTTGGCAGAAAGTCATGTTTGTGGACAATTGACATCTTGGTTGGTAAGTTAAGACATGAGTGTTAGGCAAGTCTCCTGCTGCAGATGAATATCCCAACCAATGAAATCAGGATAAATGTACAACAAAGACATGTTCCTAAGGAAATCTCCTATCACTAAATCCTGACTGGTGGAATAACTTTGTATAGATGTTTGTGGCTTTCAGGATTCTAGCTGGTTGGGTGGTGGTGGTGGTGGTGGGGGAGATACAGGAAGGGGATGCAGTTTAGCTCCTAAGTCCAGACTACATCCCTGATGGATCAGTTTTGGGGTGTGCACTGAATAAACTGGCCCTGCGTGACTGAGGTCAGTGTCTGAGTGGCTTCTCAGGCAATCCCCGGACCCCGCACTACCATGCCTGATGATGCTATTGCTTCTATTTTCTGTTTTTTTCTAACTAGTTTCTGCAGAGTTCGTATTCTTTTACTCATTACTAATATTTCCACTGAATCCTTGCAGCAGCTTTAAACTTTGTCTATTTCTAGCATGCAGATTATCTCGGGCACACTTCCATTCTCTTGACCATGTTCCCTCCCTGCTTCAAGTTGTCAACATTTCACTGCAAACTGAAAACAAATTTAAGTTAGCATCCTTTAAACATTTGTATTAACTGATTTCTTTGAGCTGTAATTTGTTCAAGCTACATATACATTGCTCTTTTACATAGTTTAGCTTCTGCTTTTCATTAGTTTCTCTGAATTTTTCTCCTTGCTTAAGTACTTTTAGCTTAAGTCACCTAAAGATTTTGGGGAAGCTCACAAGGAATCTGAAGGTTCCTGTCTCTTGTTTCCTCAACTTCCAGTCTTTCTGGAAACCTTGAAACTTGATCTTTTGACACCTAAAGCCAAATAACTATATGTTTTTGCATGAATTTAGTTACCTTAAATTACAGTACTTTTGTAGGTGATAATGAAAACAGAAATCTTAGCCAGAATGATTCTTTTCTTTCAAAGGTCAAACTCTTCGTCACTGTCTAATATATTTTGGGCTAAGTTTCTAATTATTATCTCTGAGGGTGTTAGATTAGTACCAAGTTCTCTATTATTACCAGAATTGTGTATCTATTTAAAAGATAAGCTCTCACAGGGCCCAGGATTACCTTGAATTTCTGATTTTCCTGAATATTACCTCCTAAGTGCTGAGATTACAGATGTGGCTGCCACCCCCAGTATATGTCCTGCTGGGGATGAAACCAGGGTTTTGTGCACGCTAGGTGAACAATCTACTAACTGAGCCACATCCCCAATTCTCATGTATCTATTTATTAAAAGTTAATTTCATCCCTTCAGTTAACTTATGTTCAAATCCTTGAAATGTTCCATTACTCACCCCCACCCCTCCTTGTATCTAATTCCCTAACAGATTCTCCAGGTAGTACCTTTAAAACAGACCCAGAATGTGACCTGTGACCTGTTTTTACTATCCCTATTACTATCAACTGGTCCAAGCCAGTATCTTCTGTGTTTTGGATTATTGTGTAATTAAAAATAATTTTGGCCTGCCTGCCTTCCTCCCTCCGTCCCTCTGTCCCTCCCTCCCTCCCTCTCTCTCTATCCATCCTAACCAAGTTTAATAAGAGCCTGGGCTTTAGTATGTCTTCTTCACAACTGTTCTGTCCTACACCTCTGGCACATATTAGGTACCCAGTGAAATATGTTTATCTGAAAATACCTGCATAATTTAGTCAATGATTTATTTGGTTCTTTAGCTACTAGAGAAAAACAACAATCAAAATTCTGGAGGGCTTCATGTCAGAAAACATGAGGAGGGAAACATCAAGTCACCCTAACTGCACTGGGAGCGTATGTTTATAGAAGTTGTATAAGTTGTCTGTATGTACCTATATATTACAGGTCTCAAGAACACACAACAGCTAAGCAAATCTCACAAAAGTATTTCAAAGATGGGCTTATTAACAGTTTTACTAGTAAACTTGGTTAAAACTTCCAAATCTAGAACAGTGGTTACTAAAGTAATTCAGGCAACAGCATATCTGGAAGACCTGGTGTTCTTTGAAGAGTATTTTAATGCTTTTGAGAGACAGGAAATGTAATAACCAGTGTGCTATATGCTCCTATTAAATAGGCAGCTAAGTGGCTAGAGACTTAAAATGACTTCCATGAAGAGTTGATACTTGATCTGAAGTTTACAGGAGAACATCAGATCACAGACCTGAAGAAGGAAAGATCTTGATAAAGAGTATATACAGAACCATAAACATAAAAATTGTACATTAAAGCAACTGTAAGAACTAGTCTGGTGGAGACCTATATAATGAATACAAGATGACACATATGAGACATGAAGAAACTTGGACATCAGCAGGTCACATTTAACAGGAGGCAATAATAATATTAAAGTCAGCACTCAGCTCTATAGAAAATCTCACAGAAGCAATGATTGATCACTGAGTATCTGAGAACACTCATTTACCACATTAACTATTACTCACTATCAGTTGCTTACTATTGCCTCTCAATAATTGGCTAACTGAACATCACAACCTATATGAGAAAAAAAACCATTTAAAGTAGAGAAAATTCTATTAATTCTTTATACAGCAAATTGGAAAGATACTGGTACCATTTCTGATTCAGAATACATCTATCTATTAGGTAGGTTAAGTGAAAGACAATGATTCACAACTATGTTACAGAAAATTTGAGAGGCATTTTTTTCAGACATCAAAATTTATTGTATAGCAAAATTTAATATAGTAGCTATAGCAACAGAAAATAATTACAAGTTTCGGCTACCAAGAGAACAGCTGGAAGACAGAAGGGCGCAAAGCTCTGAGCAAGTAGCAAATATAAAGCCCTGCACCTTATTTATGAGGGAAAGTCCTTACAGCTTCACTCAAAGCCTTGGATCTTATGCGTAGTTTTAGCAATTATAGTGTCTGCACCTTAATCCCTAGTATATTAGCAATAAGGAATAAAGGCTGGCGACGGGGATGGGAGTGAGACACGTCCCTGACGGCAAAGGAAACTTAAGGTGACAGCCTGACTAAAAGAGGTGAGAGAGGAACTATACAAAGCAGACACATGGGCACAAAAGTACAGCTTCTGAGGTGTTTAACTGGGAAAACAGCTGCACCTACCCTTTGGCACTCTAAAAATGCAGTAACATCACCAATGATCACCCAAAGAAACCAGAAAATGTCAACTTATGTTTAGACAGCAGGAAAGGATGTAATACAATTTGGACAAATACATCAAAATAGTTAAAACAACAAGCATGCATGCTTAGAACTGTAGGTTTTGGCAAATAATCTCATAATCCTGTGTATTTCCTCTAACACAAAACCAACACAGATCCAATACATCCATTCTTAGGGTTCCACTAACTTAATTCTTAATTTTTTAGTGTCACTGGATAGAACACAAGGCTAAAGGCGACAAATGTAGGTGCACTTAAGGCCTACGAGGCCCATGAAATGCCTATGCAAACTCCATATGTATGTGTACATAATGTAAGATTCTCTGGAAATTCACGGTGACTATCATCTGACTTAAAGAGCTTTCTAACCAGCAGACTTTGGAATGCTGGCTTACATTAGACAGTGTTTTAACTGAGGAACAAGTAACCTGTTTATTCACAAAAGATGACTAATTGATCTTAATTTTAATTTTTTTTTTTGAAGCAGCAGTCTATGTTATTAGGCTGTTCGAGGACTCACAATGTAGACTAGGCTGGCTTCGACCTCACAGACATCTGTCTGTCTCTTTCCTATAACTCCCCCACCCTTTGACTAAACATATGTACCACCATGCCTGGTTTAAACTGTGCTATTAAAATAAACATTATAAACAACAATGATATCCATAGGTGAGACTATTTATATAAAATTCAATATAAACTAGAATTCTGAAACATTCAAAGACAGCTTTAAAAACAAAGGTAAAAATATTGATCTTTAGTTACATATTTATATACTATATACATATCATATACTGTAACAAATGATGTGGATGCCTAAAATGCAATACATTGTAAAAAACTTATTAATATATCTGGATATATGCATGTATATTCATTTGTTGAGGTTAAGCTCATATGTGTATGTCTGCATGCGTGCCCATGTACAGACACATGCAGAGAGACGCAGACACACACACACTTCTCTTAATTGATATAGTAGTACATGCCAGTAGTCCCTGCTTTTGGGAGGCTGATGCAAGAGGACTGCTTAAGCCCAGAGTTCTGAGTCAAGACCCCATCTCTTTAAAATATCTCTCTTCTCTATTATTCTACTATTTAGGAATCCCAGTGAAGCACTCTATATTCTCTTAAAGTACCCTATGTCAGGACTTTATGCCATCGTTTTGGTATTTATAGGAGAAGCTCTCTTAGTTGGTATTTACCCATCAGATTTCATGGGACTTCAAACCTACTGAGCACCATGATACCGAATGCTCATGGCTGTTAGCTGACCTGTTAAGTCTGTACCTTTCTACTTTTATTGTTATACTGTCTTACTTACCAAGTCCAGTTGTTTTGTTCTCAAATTGATCTTATGTTATAGTTTTATTATATACTACATGTGATAAAATAAACACTTCTGCTTAGTTTTGTGCCACTGTGAGACACCTGGACCATTTACTGTGCGGTGATCCACAGCTGCACCAAGAACCAGCAGAGACAAGCCACAGCGAGGCACAGGCACAGCCCTACCTTGCTGTTTGTGGTAGGTGAGCTCTTTGCTCGTCAAGCAGAACCATCGTTTCTTGAAGTTCTTTTTTCCAATACGGGTTCTTCCCTGAGCTCTTTTATACATCTCACTGCCAACAGAACAGACAGAAACAAACACTTAGTCCTCAAGGTGAAAACCACTGACCCGAGACAGAGCTGGCCCTGACTGGTAGGAGCCATCGGTAGCCATGCACGACTCGTGTCCAGCAGTGATGACTCAGGAAGTCTTTACATCAGTGTAGGGTTGTCTCAGTCTTACTTTTAGGAATGGTGTAGCCTGCATGATGTCTATGCACAATGTGCATTGCCTGTGGCAATCAGAAGAGGGCATCAGATCCCTCGGAACTGGAGTTACAGACAGTTGTGAGCCACTCTATGGGTGCTAGAAATTGAGCACAGGTCCTCTACAAGAGCAGCTGCCTCTCTTAACCACGAGGCACTTCTCTTGCCTCTAAGTCATGGCATTTTAAAATTGTGCTACAATAAAAAGGGTTAGGGAAGTTATTTCCATCTTATTACTCCTAGTAACAACCATTCTTCGTTAAGGCAACAGAGCCATTTCCTAACTGCAGAACAGCCTGGGGCTGTGTGGCCAGTGAGTGCTGCCCTAAGACGGAGCTGACAGGGTAGTGAGGGTGATTTACCTGACTGAAGCAGCTCAGGAGGCTCTGGGACAGAATGACAACTCAGGCTTCTTCATTCTCAAAGCCATGCTCTCTGTACTTACTGTCTACAGTGAATTATGACTTTCATGTCTCATTTAGTTAATTACCCTTCTTTCAGGTGCACAGGCTCCCTCGTGCCACTGGACTCTTTAGTTTCCGTAGATGAAATTTCATCCAAGAACTAAATGGGGAGATGGGGAAGTATTACAGTATGTGAGTAAATGAGGTATATTATAAAACATTGTTTTATCTGCCAGGTGTGGTGGCAGCACACACCTTTAATCCCAGCACTCCAGAGCAGAGGTAGGCAGATCTCTGAGTTTGAGGAAGCCTGGTCTACACAGTGAGTTCTTGAACAGCCAAGGCTACACCAAGAAACTGTCTTGCAAAACAAACAAACAACAAAAGTTTTAACTCGAATGTCACTGATTATATTAGGAAATTTCTCATTACTAAAGACTATATATAATGCAGGTTGAGAATCTCTTGCTCAGGACCAAAGTGCTTTAGATTTAGGATTCTGAAACATTTATATATATAGTAAGATATCTTGGGGACTGGACTCATATGTAAACAAAATTCATATCCATAGCCTAAGGGTAATTTCATACAGTTTTTTTTACTACACCTGCAATTTGTGACCTATCACATGAGATCAAGTGTGTAATTTTCCTTTGTCACATCACATCTACTCAAGAAGTTTTAAATATTTCAATATTTCAGATCTTAGAGCATCTTGGCTCAGAGAGGCTCATCCTATTAAATAAAATACACTTGGTTATACAAAGACCCCAATTTATAAATGAAAGGTATTCTAAAAAGTTGTTTCTTAACTTACTCAAATTCTGAATGGATTTCCTTACAGAAATAACTCAATCTATAATCCTTAACTATAATTCGTTTTGAGACAATGTCTCACTATTTCTGAGGTTGAACTCAAACACACTGTAATCTTCCTGTCTCAGCCTCCTCAGTGCTAAGATGACAGGCATATACCACCACATCTAGCCCTTATCCATATTTTTGGTACCCTGGCTGCCCTAGAACTAATTCTGTAGTCCAGGCTGGCCTCAAACTCACAGAGATCACCCTCCTCTGCATCCCAGGTGCTGGGATTAAAGGCATATGCTGCCACCACCTGGCTCAAAGCATTAATTTTTCTTCCCTTTTAAAACTTTCATCTTTGCTTTGCAGCAAACACTGGCATGGGGCTCTCATGTATTATCTTACAGTGTATTTTCCATCATGACAAATAAACACTGTGTGTGACTACTGGATGGAATCAAGGGGATATTTAATATAGCTTGTTCCATGATGGTGACCACCCAGACGCCCCAGGACTCTCAGGGACTAAACCATCAACCAAGGGGTACACATGGTTCCAGCCAAAAATGTGGCAGAGGAATGCCTTGTTGGGCATCAATGGGAGGAGTGGTCCTCGGTCAGGTGAAAGCTAAATAGATGCCCCAACAAGGGGAAATTGAGGGGGGGGGAGAGGTGGGAGAGGGTTGGGTGGAGTGGCATATACTTCAAGGCAGGGAGTAGGAGGAGAGGTTGGGGGGTTTTGGGGAGGGGAGAAACCGGGAAAGGTTTTACCACTTGAATTGTAAATGAAGATTATATTTAATAAAAAAATATAGCTTGTTCCCATTATTTTTTGAAATTCTGAAAAATTAAATTCTGAAAATTCCTGGGTCCAGAGATTTTTACATATAGGACCACGAATGTTTCTGATAGGCTGGTAACACAAAACTGGACTGAGCCAAATTTGACCTGCAGTCTGTTTTTATAAGAACCAGGGTTATGAGATGAACCAAAAATGGAATATGATAGTGGTCTTATGTAACCAATAAGTGCTACCATTTATTGGTTATTCATAGAAAATAGCTTGCTGGTTTCTTTTTTTTTTAAAGATGTATTTATGTATGTGAGTACACTGTCACTCTCTTCAGACACACCAGAAGAGGATGTTGGATCCCATTATTGATGGCTATGAGCCACCATGTGGTTGCTGGGAATTGAACTCAGGACCTCTGGAAGAGCAGTCAGTGCTCTTAACTGCTGAGCTATCTCTCCAGCTGATTTCTATTATATATAACTGATGACCTTGATAAATGAGATAACCTAAAATCAAATATAAGTATTTACAAACTTTCTATGCAGATTATAAGGATGTGGCTCAAGAAAATTGGTAACACCCATTGCTAGAAACAGGTCACTCAGTGAAAAGCATTTAGCTTTATGAGTATGTAACCTGGACTAGTCAAGGGCTTCCTAGCATGTGGATACCTCTTCATGGAAAGGGGAAACTTAGCAGTTCAAAAAGCACCTCTCACTCTTAGAGAGGAATCCTATTTTGCCTCCTAAATCAACTATCCATTTGCTTATCCGTGAGATATTATGATTCCAGTTGTCTGGCCTTTATTGCTTTCTTCCCTTTTGTTTCTAACTTTATTTTGTTTAGGATTTTAGGATATAAACAACAAAAGCATATAGTTTTGTAAGAAGAACATCAAGGGACTAGTGCTTCCTCTATAAGACTGAAGGGATAGCAACTTAGGCCTAAGAATGTTGATTTGCCCACTAGAGCACCCACTCAAGAGGCTTCCCAATGTGTTCCTTCTAGTTTGCTAAGTAAGTGAACAAACAAACAAGAACAGAATCCTTTTTGTCTTGGTGATGAAGGTTCAAGTATCTATGAACAACACTAACAAAGTATCCTGTCTCATTTGTAGTTCTAATAGATGAGCCATCCACCAGTGGAGTTTAATGGCTACTTGAATACCTCACTTCTTAGCATTATATGAAGAAGTTTAAGATAAAAACCAATGTGTGATGTGAAAGTAAGAAAACACTCAGATGAGAGTAAAGTATCTGTAGGTAACAAGCTGACTCAGGTTCACTCTACGTAGAGCTGTAATCATCTTTAATTCTTTATAGTGTTGTGGTTTTGCCACCAGATTGTACAATCACCCTGTATACAGAACTTTTCTGGTTACCTTTCCTTTACTGTGTGGACAACAGCATATGATTTAGTTACAAGTCACTTAAAGTCACAGTATAAATGCCAGTATGGATGAGAAACTGAGTTATTAAATGGACATTTGTAATTCCTTAATTATAGAGGCTAGAGACAGAGCTCAATCTTAAACAGAACAGTCCAGAATATGTAAGGTCCTGGGTCCATCTATAGACAGACAGAAAGACACATGGACACACACAAAGAAATAATTAAGATTTTAGGGCAAACTATCTTATGCTACCTCAGGACTACAGATATACATCAGACTATATCTGTATTATGTTATATGAAGAAATATAAAATAAAAACCAATGTGTGATGTGAAGGTAAGAAAACACTCAGATGAGAGTAAAGTCTCTGTAGGTAACAAGCTGACTCAGGTTCACTCTACGTAGAGCTGTAATCATCTTTAATTCTTTATAGTGTTGTGGTTTTGTCACCAGATTGTACAATCACCCTGTATTCAGAACTTTTCTGGTTACCTTTCCTTTACTGTGTGGGCAACAGTGTACAATGGTTAGAATCTATTTGTGAATGTACAAAACTTGTAATTTTATTTTACAAATTAAAAGCATATATTATTAAATTTTCTCAAAAGCTTTCAACAATTTAAAAAGTTTTAGTTGAATTTCCATTATTCTAGATAAAGAAGAAAAATCTAGGTTCAGCAGAGTAGTGCACACCTTTAATTTTAGCTCACTTAGGGTGTAGAGGTAGGTGGCTATCTGTGAGTTTGAGGCCAGCCTGGTCTACATACTAAGTACTAGGATAGCCAAGGCTATATACTGAGACTCTGTAAAAACAAAACAAAATCAAACCAAACCAAACCCTATCTGATGGGAGGAGCATTTTCACTCAGGTAGTCCCTGAGAAAGTATGTTACCAGTCTAAACATGTACTTCAGTAAAAATGTTCTTGGCCATCAATAGCTAAATCATATATAGAACTTGAACAGGCTTTAAAGACTAGTCTTGCTAACTTGGTTCGCTAAGTTGAAGCAGCTGACCCCTGTTGTTGGATTAGGGAAGGCTGAAAGAAGCTTGAGGAGGACGGCAATCCTGTAGGAGGACCAGCAATCTCATTTAATCAGGACTCCCGAGATATCTCAAACACTGGACCACCAAACAGGCAACATACAGCTGGTGCTGATAAGAGGCCCCCAACACACATACAGTAGAGGACTGCTGGGTCTGGGTTCATTCAGAGATGATGAACCTAACCCTCAAGAGACTGGAGGCCCCAGGGAGTTAGTTTAGAGGTCAGGTGGGGTGAGGGGTGGGGACATCCACATGGAGACGGGGGAGGGGTTGGGGAGGAGGTATGGGATGTGGAACAGTCAGAGGGTGTACGGGTGATGGTGGGGAATAAAATATGGAGTGTAAAAAATAAATAAATTAATAAAAAAAGTTAGGATTGTGATAACGAAAACACAGTACTTTCTTTACGCTTAGTTTAACTCTATCCTAAGATAATTTTTTGTTTCAAGTTTCTCAGGGTTATAATACTGTATTTTATGTGAATGACTAACCAGTCAAGGGTCAAAAGATTAAAGACTTTAAAAAAAACTTCTCAGTTTCTAATCACACTCCTTTTTACATATTGTAGGCCTTATATTGGCATGCTATGTGCTGTAGGCATTTATACATTTTTATTTTTACTTATTTTTCTCCAGTTGCTACCATATATACTCAATATATTGAAAACCCTGGTTTGCACTTTTCTGACTTTATGTGACTGTGTGTGGGTATGTGAGTGTCTCCACGTGCACATGAAGTCAGAGGACAGCTTACGGGAGTTGGTTCCCTCCTTCCAATCATGAGACTCAGAGACCAGGCTCTGTAAGGGGGCCGTACCTGCTGAGCCATCTTGGTGACCCACTTTGTTTTCTATGGCAACTGAGTGCCCGCTGTACTACCTAACAAGCTCCACTGGCTTTAGTCCTAGACCAAAGGTTCTTAACAAAAGATAAGTCCAACCTCCAGGGGACATCTATTTAGTAATAGCTAAAAGCATTTCTGGTCTTCAAAACTGGGGATATGTTATTGGCATTTAATTCATGGATGTTGCCAAATATCCTACGATGCAAAATCGAGAACTACCTGGCCCCAAATGTCAATAGTGTTGCATAGGGATCTGTATTTGTAGTTAAGATAACAACAGCAGTTACTGTTAAGATTTGCTTATCTCACAGCTTTATTTGATGGAATTGAAAGAAAAAGACTTTAAAAAAAAAGATTTATTTACTTATTATGTACACAGTATTCTGCCGGCATATATGCCTGGATGACAGAAGAGGGCACCAGATCTCATTAAAGATGGTTGTGAGCCACCATGTGGTTCCTGGGAATGGAACTCAGGACCTCTGGAAGAGCAGTCAGTGCTCAAAATCTCTGAGCCATCTCTCCAGCCCACAAAAAACTTCTTGATTGACATTTTCAACATGATTTTTATTTTTTTTTAAAGCTGGAAACTGACTCTTTGGAAGAATTTGAGATGTTAATTCCTTTAAACTAGATGATAAGAGAGAACCATACCTTTTTCACGTCTGTATAATATTTTTCTTCTTGAAACATTTTGAGAAATTCACACATGACTGACTTTTTGAACCGTGACTATGAGAAAACAAATACAGGATTTGTGTATGTTAAATATGCACAGTTCTTAAACTATTAGTTTCCGGTTTCCATACCAACTCCCTTGTTTTCCCAGATGACCTCAACTCTACTCTCTTCACAGAGTAGGGAAGTAGCTGGCCACTATGCTGTTCTCCCCACTGATACAGCCAACTCCTGGGAAGCAGTGGACGATCCCCCCTACGCATTCTCCTGGCTCCCCAACCCTGAGATCTGCAGATTTTATCCATGTCAGGTAGCAAGTATGGTGGTGTTTTTCCTCTTGGCTAATCAGTCTTAATGACTCATGGCAGGTCACTTGGGTACCTTAAGGAGCCAGAGTGTTGCCTCGTCTGTGTGGTTGGCCCAGACTGGCACATAAGCGACTGTAGAGGAGAACAGACGATAGCGCTTCCTCAACTCTTTTCCATGTCGGGCAGCAGGTGGGCTGGGAAATTCACATCCATACTCATGATCTTGTTCTAAAGCACTCCTAGAGTGCACTCTACCAAGTCAGTGAACCCAGAATGTTCCAGGATCATGGCTACCACATACTCATGGCCTTTAGCCTTCCCCACACAGCACATGGTACATCACGCTCAGCCTCTCTCTGAACATGATCAGGCTTGGTTCACATTCTCTTGATTCCATCTGCTGATAACCAAAGATACCTCATGCTGGGCCAAATGCAGGGTGCCAGCAAAGCCTATTCTTTTGAACAGTCAGTGACCTGCAGTTACTATATTAGTCAGAGCCTGGCTCTTATCCCTTCTTTGATGAACATTCTTGGTGAGAAAGGGACTGAGGAGCAATGAAGATCCCTCAGAGCCTGGATACTGCTTTGAATTGGTAGTCACTGTTTGACCTTTTTCCTCCTTGATCTTAAACTAGGGAAAACCCCAAGATAGCAGTTGCAAAAGCAAATGGAACTAACCCCTCAGCACTGGGGGCTGGACATTTCAAAATGCTAAAATAAGTTATTATCAGTAAATGTTTGATTTTTATACATAAGGTTGCAGAAGTTTCTTGAGTAAAAGGCTTCATGAGTGAAAAGTTTATGAAGCTCTGAGGTAGAGCACTAGACAATGACAGGCCTGTATTTTGAAGCTAAGGATAAAGCTAGTCCCATATTTCCATGAATCGTTCATCCTGAAGCTGAAGATTTCTTCCAAAGCTGTTAGGTGACAATGTCATAGACCATCACATAACTCAACTGTGCCTGTGTCTTTCCTTTCTAGTTGTTCTACCTACCATGGGTATATCAGGTTAAGTACCACTGTCTTCTTCAAAAGGTTACTACAGTAGAACACCCACTAAAAGACAATTATTTCATCTGAATATGTATATTCTTCAGTTTTATTTTTAATATGGAAGGAGGTAAGTGAAGAAGGAATCTTAGTGTATAATAAAATTTGTTAAGTATGCAAAGAAGGAAACAATTATAAACTCACCTTTCTTCTGGATTGACATCCCCAGTTTCCAATAATCTGAATGGTGTTTGAGATGAGAGTTAATGTCCTAACTGTCTGTGTATCCTAGAAAGTGTAAGAACGATCAAAATTCTTGTTAATTTTTCAAGAAGTAGAGTTTTTATAAAAAGCAGAATAGAGTGAATGGGCTATATGGCTCTAAAATAATGGCTAAAAATGTTCATTCAAATAAAGATAGTTAAGATGCAGCTAAGCCAAGGACAACTTATAGAGCTTGGGTTAGGAGATGATGAAAGAAGTTGGTGGTGTAGGTCTATGATCTCAATTCCTTGGGAGGCTCAGACAGAAAGACTGCAAACTCCCGTCTGTTAAAGCTGTTAAAGCTGTTAAAGAGAAAATCCAGTCCAGGGAACTTACTGGGATTGCCTTGTCTGTCTCAATATAAAAGTAAAAGGGGCTGGGGCACAGCTCAGGGGTGTAGTGCTTGCCTAGCATACACGAGGCCTTAAATTCCATTCTCAGTATCATTAAAAAAAAAAACCAAGAGATTAAAGACTTAATGACTTGTTCCCTTTGAAAAACAATGTAATCAACTGTATCCAATGGCTTTGTGTAGTCTAGAGACTGGATCACACTACAAATTTTATTTACTTTTTGAATATCAGAAATACCTACTTTTTTCTACCTTAGAGGTGTTTCCAACTTTCTGTGCTCAGTCTACTTCTAAGCACATTCAAATAACACATAAGACTTCTGCAATCAATTGTTCCTACCATGAGGGTGGAGCGAGAATACAAATTCAAACCAGGAAATGAAGTCACCCACTCACATAGGTAGGCTCTTAGGGTCTGTTATCCAAGTTATCTTTCAGGTCTGTCTACCTGACACTGTGTAATTTACATTAAAGTACATGTAAATAAAATGGACAGAACACAGTACTTTCATAAGTCTTATTGATCTACATTTCTACCTGACCAACTATCCTACCACAGTAAACAATATTATCAAAAGACATATCCAGGAAAATATAGTTAATACTGTTTTAGTTTTCAGTATTTCACACTGAAAACAGGCAATGAATGTAGGGGGGAAGAAATGACCAAAAAATGAAGAAATCTGGAGAAGGAATATCTGGTATAGATCTTTATGGTCTATCTGGCAAAAGTTATAAATTACGGTTATCTAGAAATGATTTCAGCTGGAGCACACAGGCTGACTCCCCCTATCTGTAAGAGAACCCTACTACAGCTCTACCTGGGAAGAAAGTAACATTCTTTAAAAGTTCTGGGAACATTAAGTTTGAATTGAATTTCATAAGACTTCTCCATTTAAATTTGTTGATTTGTTTTCTTGATTTTTTTGAGACAAGTTTTCTCAGTGTAGCCCTGGCTGTCCTGGAACTCTTTCTGTAGACCAGGCTGGCCCTGAACACAGAGATCTGCTTGCCTCTGCCTCCTGAGTGCTGAAATTAAAGGCATATGCCACCACTGCCTGGCTTAAACTTGGTTTTAAATTCAGTGTTTTATTTTTTTCTTGAACTAGCAAGAGTGACCAGAGCTCATTTTATTCAGTTTCAGGCCACCAACAGGCTGGCTTAGACCCATAGAACCGTGGCTACTGTAGTACAGCCATGTCACTGGGCTGCTTGATTCCTGTTACCATCTACACACAACTGTACTAAAAACTTTCCTTCACTGTAGCCCAGGACCCCATCACCTGGCTTCCAGTGCACAGCTCAGCAAACACTATGTAACAACTATTAAAGTCAATGGAAATGTTAAACTTTTTAATTCAAAGTAACTCAGCACACATTCTCTTCTTTTTTCTTATGTTGACTCATGGAATTGGTGCCATTTGACTGGCTTTGGTCTATAAAAAACCAATGTCACAGGTTTGCTACAGTCTTTCAAAAGAGCAGTTGCTCTGTTCTAATCCCATACCTTTCCTTAGAATCCTCTCGGACTCTGACCTGGAGGCAGCAAAGTCCTCTTTTCACTTGCCCGCTTCTTCCCCTGTATTTAATCTATGAATCTGTTTCTTCATTAAAAAGAGACTCACTTGATGAGTTCCTTCTCTCAACTACCATTTTTATTAATTAAACTGAGCATGTGACTGTCCTAGAATCTACCATATGCTTTGGATACACATATTTGGAAAAGGTCCTGCCTTGTTCTGGAGATCCTGGCAGTCTTTGTGCAGAGAGCTGTTATACACAGACGTTACTAATCAGAATATAAAATGCAATGACAGAGAGAGTGCACAGGGTTTCACAGGTCTATACAACAGACATAAAGCAAACTAGTGGGTTAAAGAGGTCTCCACTGGGAGGGAGGGCCTTCAAAGGGATTATCAAGGAAAGAATGAAGAATATAATAAAGAATCATCCAATTATTTTCCTTTATGAAAATTTCAACCGTGGTTTACCAAATCAATGTTCGCATAATCTGTATTAAAAAAAATACAACAATTACCAAGGAGATTCAAGTGAAGGTTTCCTTTTTTTCTTTCTTACAGTACTAGGAACTGAGTGCAGGGCCTCCCAAATGCTTGGTAAATGCCTGAAAATTGAGCTCTAGTTCCAGCCCTTAGTCTATCTCATTATTTATATTTTTAAATTTTATCTTTTATCTGTATATGTATAGGCCTGTGCACACAAGGGTGCAGGTGCCCAGAGTTCAAAAGAGGGGTTAGATCTCTAGAGTGGGCGTTACTGACGGTTGGGAGCTTCCTGGCATGAGTGCTGGGAACTGAAGTTGGGTGCTTTGAAAGAGCAGCGAGCCTTCTTAACTGCTGAGCCAGCAATCCAGCTCCTCCTTTCTTTAACAACAACAACTACTACTACTACTACTATTACTACTACTACTACTACTACTACTTCTTCTAAGATTTATTTATTTTATGTATGTGAATACTGTTGCTGTTCTCAGATACACCAGAAGAGGGCATCAGATCCTATTACAGATGGTTGTGTGCCATCATGTGGTTGCTGAACTCAGGACCTCTGGAAGTTCAGTTAATGCTTTTAACCACTGAGTCATTTCTCCAGCCCGTGCCTCCATTTTTAAAAAAACTAATGTTTCAAAAACAGCTTTTACACATGTATATGAACACATGCCTCCTTGACTGTCAGCAAGCATGGCTCAGATCTGGTGCCTTTACTATGATTATTTAGCGACCTGTTCTTTATTCTTTCTCGCCTACTCTAAAACATCTTCTATAATTAGTTTCTCAAAATTAAAAGAATTTCTAAATATAAAATTCAGTAGCATTTGATCAACTCTGCTCCTGTATTACTTTGTAGCTTCTGTGCCTGATGGCATCATCTCAGTCTGAGATTACTCTGTATTCTCGGCTTGTACAGTAGTGCTCACTCATACTTCTTACCTGGGACTCATCACATGCTAGCTTTAAACTGACGCAATAGTTCTAGCTTAATAGAAGGCAGCTATGCTCATCCCTACAGCACCAATGCCAAATAATGTTATGCTTTCTCTATTCCCACTACTTCAAAATTTCTTTAAAATGAAGGGTCACGGTTAAAGAAAGACCTGATGGAGATGCTGAGGTGGTGGGATGGGGCAAGCAACAACAAAAAGGGACCAAAAGAAAAGATGGGAAAACTGGAATAAATAATAAAGTGACCTAAAAGTGATTGTGGTTAGAAGGATTTTATTCAAATTCCATCTAGGAACTCCAAGTCTGAATACAAGGCAGAGCCACAAGTGGCGAGGTGGGAGTTCTGTTTATGTACAGAATGTTTATGTACAGGCTACACTGAATCTACCTTCTGCCTCTGCAGCATGGCTCTCAGCTAACACTGTAAGGCTCTCCAGAAAAGTGACATTCAGAACCCAGCTTCATGGCAAAGCTTTCCCTACACTGCATTACTGGCTGGACCACGGGTACACTGAGGGGGGGGAATGTCAAGTTAGGCTGCATGTGTCTCCAGCACTGAGCGCTGTGACAGCAGCTGCTGTAAGATTTTCAACACCACTCTGCTTATAGACTGTGGAGACTGACTTAGTCCCATTTGAATCCAGTACAAATTGTGTAGGATGCAATCATAGTGCCTGAGTTACGTGAGTCTAGAGAAGCCACTGCATGGGGATTCCTTACCTGTACACGGGGCTAGTAAGTAGGTTTCTCCTGCAGTGACTAGGAAGAGCTAAGTGAGCTACACACAGATGGCGAGTAAAGGAAAGCTTGGAACAAAGCAATCACCAGTGTTCCTCACTATTCTGTTATTCAAATCAGCAGCTAAAAGCATCAAGACTATATATAAAATATTTACAACAGAGAAAGACCAAAGAGTGACTAAAATATGCTGTATGAAGGACTAGAAATAGGTTAAAAGAAAAAGGAAACCTCAAAATATCAAGAGGTGTATATTCAAAGCAGATTTAGATTTAGGTAAATAGAACTTCATTTTAAATCTCATCTTTTGATATAACTTAGAAACAGAAAGCAAAAGCATGAAGATACCTAGTAGGTTAGGTTCCTAAATACTTTTGAAATAAACTTCATTTTCCTTCAAATTTCTGAGATCTTAAAATACTGCCATGATTCAACTACCATGCAGTAGGTATAATGGGTATGCCTGAAATCCCTGTACTCCGGAGGCTGAGACAGGAAGATGGTTATGAGTCAGGGTCTATTTGAGCTATATAATAAGATTCTGCCTCAAAATATAAAAATAAAAAATAAAGTGCTGTAATAAACCAGGAAAGGGTCTGTTAACAACCAGCCGCAACTATGCCACCACCCAAGCATCCCGACACCCTGTAACTGAGAACCCACAGCCCTTGTGTAACAGTGGAGACAAGCCCTGGTGTACATTACCTTCTGCTCGTCAGCAGACTTCAACTTATCAGAATTTTATCAATTGTAAAATGTCTTAGCACAGCAAAATAAAAGTGGCATATTTTTTTCTCATTTTACTAAAAATAAATAAAAATGGACTAAAGCTTTGAGAGGAGCAAACACTTACTGGATAATGAGGTCGCAAATGAAAAGCATGAGGTGAAAGTATCGCTACAGCAAAGAAACGAAGAAACACAAAGCTGCTCACTGCAGAGTACTGAACGTGAGGGTTATCTGCAGGGACAAAATGGGGAGACATCATGCAAACACACTAATTATAAACCAAAGATGATAAAGCAAAAAAAAAAAATCATGTAAACTATGTAGGAAAGAAAAATAACTTGTAAAGTAAAAATCGAGTTGTGAAATGATACTGACTGTGACTAAGCTAAGAGAAAAAATGATGTAACTTAACAAATGGAAAGCAAAGTTGCTATTTTTAAAGAAATATTTTTAATTTGAAAAATAGCTTCTTGATATAAAAGATTCTTGACATTATAAAAAAATAGTAATATTAAAGCACTATCTAGCACTACCTAGTGGCAACACTGAATACCAAAAAATAGCTTTCAGTTTTATATTTTTGTTTCAAATTCACCCTAAAAATCTTCATGGTGTCTATTATCCAGTTCATTGGATGAAAAATACCTACGAGACCAGCAAACCACTATCTGGAGTATTTCTGTAAGAATGTTTCCAGAGATGATTAGATCATGATCTAATCAATGTTTACTACACTGATGGATTCCAATCACAATAGCCTGTTGTATGAGGTGGCGGGCTGTGGAAGCTGGAGGCTTATTAAAGGAGGTGGAGTACTTGGAGTATGTCTTTGAAGGGTGCATTTCAGCCCTGGCTCTTCCCCCCCTCTTCCTCTCCCGGCCTCCTCACTGCCAGGAGACAAGCAGTCTCTGCTGTAAGATTCCATCACAGCATTTTGTCTCAGTCTGACTAAAGCAATGGATCCTGTGGGTGTTGGGACTGAAACTTCTGAAACTATGAACCCATAATGATCTTTTATGTTGTTTTTCTCACATACTTGTCACAAAAAGAAAAACCAACAATTTGAAGACCAAAAGCAATTAAGTAGAGATATTACTTTTAAAGCTACCAATATTTCACATAAACTGCAGGTGAACTGAAAGTTACTTCATTGTCAGGACTTGTTTCAGACTGGAGTCAACAACTAACCCAACAACCAGATGCCAAAAAAGTGGGTGGTGAGGGAAGAGTCTCTGGATTTGACTTGGGGTGTAGCTCTGACAAATCATTCAGTAGGGAACCGTCGAGCTGTCCATCATTGTAAAAACAACTGAGAACCTCAGTTTCATGAGCTAATCAATGGGTAATAGCTTCAAACAGAGTTAGGCGTAAAAGATAAGACAGACTAGCAAGCAGGCGAGTGGTTATGACCTAGCTCACGATCTGAAGACAGATTCTAATTGCCACTTCATCTTTATGTATGCAAAATCAAGTCTCTGACTCCTTTATTATGAAGATTAGATATATTTAAAGCTAAATGTTTTATCTCTTTATTATAATTAGCCAAGAAACCAAAACCTGAATTCATGTAGAAATTAGTATTGGGTAAATTAAATAGAGGGACAGATAAATTCAAACATAATGAAATAACAAAATCTCTTTGGATGGCCAAGAAAGTTAATTTACAGTTAGTTCTACGCAGATGGATAGACCTGGTTATTTGTAAGCACTTGTCTGTGCCTCCCCCTCTGTTATGGGTAGATCTGCAATGCGCTTTGGCAAAGTTATTTATGTAACAGAAATGAACTAAAATTTTGAGTATTTCCAAGTGCTAACAATAAGAAACAGATTTCATAACTTTATTAAGCCTTTCCAAGCAAAATCTTAATACAGCTAATTTTGCAAAACTGAAGCACATTGATTCCTAAAAGTCCTATATATGTTGGGACAAATATTTGTAAAGCCAAAGACTGCTTCTGAAAAGGCACCTCACCACAGATATCTGAGTATTCCCAAGCTGTCAAATCCAGTCACCTGTATAAAACCAATGATTACTACTTGAAAATCTGCAACTGGAAACAACAGCTGGCACACAAAGGTTTATTCCACAATCTGTTAACTATATGACACATAAAGGTTTACTTACATATTACAGAAAATTTTACAGATGCAAAATTTTCCTTCTTAAAACTAATGATTTTGATTAGCTCTTTATATAGTTGCCATTATATTGAAATAAAGTGAATTGCATATTTTGAGATTATAGGAAAAATAAACCATTAAGTCTCACAAAGAAGGTAGCACCATTTTGAAAAACTCAGAAGATTGTACCTATGTACAAATATTTCATACAAACCAAATGAACAGCATGGAGAAAAAATAGAAAAAGAAAATGTGATTAAGAATAACAAGGCACTTACTAGGAAATCTCTTAGCAGCCATTTGCCTCAGAGAGTAAAAAATATCACACATCACAGTGGGGCAGCTCACACTTGATCCTACAATCGTATTGAATACTTTGTCCACATAGTAGTACAGATTCTCCTGCAGGTTTTAACAAAGTAAACACTAAGATTTTGATTGTCACACATCTTCAATATCTTCATTAGATTTATTAGGGGATGACTATCTAGTCTCCTGAAGTGCTGCTTCTAGTCCCAACTCAGTTTAAGGGATGATCAACATTCTGGCTTATTAAGTTAAATTCAGACTTTCTAGACAAGTGAATGAATGTATGAGTAATTTTCACAAGAAGCACAGTTAACAAGACAATAAAAAATGAAAACAGGGAAATAATTCATGACAGGCAGCATTAGTACACAGTGACACAGTTGTACACTTCAGTGAAAACTTGTGACCCCAACGCAATTATAGATTTCTCAGAGGCAACTAAAATCATTGTGTCACTTAATCTAACAAGTCTGACCTGAAAGAAATAGTCAGAATGGAGATTATAAAGAGCTACAGTTTAAATCCACTATTATTATAGGCTATTTCCAATACTGTGGGTTTCTCACTACAATTAAGTGATAAGACCCTACTGCTGAAGACATCATGTTCTCTAGTCTAGAAATATTCTCCCTGCTAGTTAGATTTCATAGATGGCATAGCACAGGCTGCTAAGGGAGAAGTGTCATTAAGAATTTGCTCAAGCTGTGACCCTGTGTACTGCACTACTGACCTGTCAGGCAATGGGGCGCTACTGTTTTGGGGGATAAAACAAGTCCTTTCTGATTTGGATCTGATGCCTGCTTCACAGGAGAGAATCTTGACGAACCCAGTCAAAACCCCATAGCTGGGAGTAAGGGCTGCAGTAGAAGGGGGGCTCCTGCTACTGATTTGCTAAATGGATATACATATCAAATGCCCATAGATTAGTGATGCTGTTGGCTTTGCTCAGAGAAACTTCTTCTTGCAGTGGGTGGCAGCCACTGCAGAGGCTCACAGTGCTGGGAATAAGGGACTGTGGAGTGCTTAGCTCTAAGTGGGCCTCCCTCAAGGTTCAGGAACATCCCTGCAGAGTGAACAGAAGAATCTAGGAGAAAAGAGTGACTGCACCCTAACAGATTTTTAAGTACCACATGGCCATTGCACTCTTGAATTCTCAGTAGCTATGATCACCAGAATAAGACCTATAGAAAGTCAGATCCACGACAGATTATCACAGAGTGGGGAGGGGCTGAGAAGTCCCTACCTGTCCTTGAGAACTGACAGGCAACCAGGGGTTTCTGGGGGAGGAAGAAGCACTTTGTATGGTATAACTATTGGGAAGTTATCTATGCTACTATAATTAACCCCTGGCTTCCTGTTCCTAAGTAAACTTACAAGGACACTCGAGTGTGCACATGCACGTGCCAGGATGGGGTAGAAAAGCAGAAGGGTCAATAATTAAAAACAAAAACTTAAGGAAAGAAATAAAAAGGCAGGTAGCTAGAGAGGCTCAGCAGCCAAGCACACACGTTCTTAAACAGAAGCACGTAGGCTCTCAGCACCCATGTCATGCAGCTCATCTGCCTGCAACGCCAGCTCAAAAGAATTCAAAGCCTCTGGATCCACAGCACCTGCTCTTTCACATGCACATAGCCAGTTATACAATACAAGAGAGCTGGGCAGTGGTGGCGCATACCTTTAATCCCAGCACTCAGGAAGCAGAGGCAGGTGGATCTCTGTGAGCTCAAGGCCATCCTGATCTATACAGCGAGTTCTAGGGCAGCCAGAGCTAGACAGAGAAACCCTATCTTGAAAAACAAGGAAGGAAGGAAGAAAGAAAAGTCGCAGGGGAGGACTAATTGGGAAGAGGAAAGAAATGAGCAGGAAGGGGACAAAAAGATAAAAGGAGTTAACATGATCAGAACACCTTGTAGACATGTATGGAAATCATGTTGTAATCTGTAATTAATATATGCTAACAAAAGGTTAGCTTCCGGAGAACCACAGTTCAGTTCCCAGAACCCACATCTGTCTATAACTCAGTCTCCTGAAGATTCAATGTTCTGTTCAGACCTCTGCTGGCACCTGCATTCATGTGCACATATCTATACACATACCTTCAAACACATAGCTATAATTAAAAAGTCTAAGTTAAAAAATTTAAGAATAAAAATAAGCTAAAGTCAGTACTATGAAATGCTCTGGAAAGTAAAGGCTAATATAAAGAATAAATAGCATTGTCTCCAGACACACAGCATTATTAAAGAGTATATGATGGAAGGTAGAGAAATGGCTAAGTAGTTAAGAGTACTTATGTGCTTACAGAGGACCTGGGTTTGATTTTAGCACCCACATAATAGCTTACAACCACCTATAACTCTATTCCTAGATGGTCTAATGCCTTCTTCTGACTTCCACAGGTACCAGGCACACATATGGCACACTGACATACATGCAGGCAAAACATTCATACATAGAAAATAAAATAAACCATTTATGGGAGACAGGTAAAATATTAAGATCAAAAATTAATGTAGCTATAAACTACATTATGTAATCATACCTTATTATTCTCTACATTATCTCCCTCTTTCAACTTAAGAGGATCTATTTCACAGGATTTTGAGGATTCACATATCTGGAATATACAAGTATTTTTCAGTTACTCTTCTTACAACACGAACATAATTCTTCTATTATAAAAAATAAATCTAACAAAGTTTAAAGCTCCATCTGAAGATAACTTAATACAATTATTAATTGTATAGACAATTTTCTAAAGAACTGTATCAAAATTCTAGTAAAATAAAAATATAACAAATAATAATGTAGATCAATGTGCCTTGTGAGTAAGAATCCACAGAGGGCAAAGTAATTTACTTATCAAGTGTCTATACCTGTACCTCCAGTAGCCCATGAATGGACAGACCCTTCTAATCAACACATAACTTCTTGAAAGAGAAGCTCTACAGAAGTGGCTCTCAGCCTTCCTACTGCTGGGACCCTTTAATACAGCTCCTCATGTTGTGGTGAACCCCAAGCATAAGGTTATTTTTGTTGTTACTTCCTAACTGTATTTTGCTACTGTTAGAAATCATACTGGAAGTCTCTGACACGTGGATAGCCTCAGGTAACTCCTGTGACAGGGTTTTCCGAGATGCACAAGTTAAGAAGGGCCCTAGCTGGTCACGGTCTCTGCAGCGAGGTCTACTCTGTACCTCGTCTAGAACGGGCTTCAGTGTGACTTTCAGGTAGTGCCCTCCCACTATCTTTATCATCTCAGTCAGACACCGGGTAGCCAGGGAGTCTCCTCTAAATACTGCGGTGGCATCTCTGAAATACAAGGAGACAAAAACCATTGACAGCAAACGAAGAAAAGTTTTCAAACAGTAACAATTTGACTTTGATCATATACACAATTTTAGTAATTTTTACTACTAACAGGAATGTTTGGTGCCATTAGAATTTCTAAACCTATCAAAATTACTTTATGAAAATACTAAAAGTCATTTTAAAAAAGAAACTATGTTTATGAATTTTAAAAAATGTAGTGTGGGTATGTGTACATAAAACGATGGTGTTGTCTTGCTATGATGAGAATGGAAAGGCATTGATTGCTCTTTGTGCCTACAAGTGTGCCATATAGAGTTGTTACTGTGACACATGAATCACTGCATCCAGCAGCAAAGATCAGTAAGAGTAACAAAGGAAATGGTACCACTGAATCATACACATTCCTGCACTAACTGATTCTTACGGTTGGATTCTGTTTGGTAACTCTAAGAACTGTCTTTTGTTACTGACTAAGCAGTTCTTTTTAACCTAGTGTACAGTAAACTTGGTCAATACAAAAGAACTGAGACTATAAAAACAATCTGGCAAACTGAAGTTTAAATATTTAATGAGGCACAGTTCTTACTGAGTATCCTTCAAGTCCAGTTCGGCCACCGCAGTGATAAAAGGAACGAGCTTACTGTGATGTAGCAACAGTCGTACAAGGGGCAAGACAGCATCCTTTTGATCTTGACATATTTCACCCAAAATATAAGCAGCTGAGGCGGATACTGGCTAGGATAAAGAAGGTAAAAACAAGCACAGAATCAAGGAAACATGGTTGCATGCTTAATCACTAACTTGTGGGTATAATTTAAACACTCATTAATTATAACTGATCAGAGATAAAATAGTATTTAGTTTTCTAAATTATAATCAGAGATAAAATTTGAAGCACACACCAGTATTCAGGTTCAGAGAAATCAAATACACAGCACTTTGTAAGAGCTGACACTATGAAATCTTTTATCATTTGCAGAATTAGTTTAGCCTTTTCATGTAAGATTTTTAAAAAAGTTCCCAGAGCAGACCACAAGGGCTCCTTCAACATGTGGACTGATGAAGCTAACCATTTTTCTGGGTTTATATCTTGAAGTTTTGTGGGTTCCTAAATACAAATCCAGAATAAATCACAAAACACTTGGGGAAAAAAAAGATTTTTAAAGTACCTGAACATCTGGTGATTTTAGCAGCAAAGTTTTCAACGGTCCATAGTACTCTGATGGAAGCACATAGTCTTCTGTATAACACAGAGTTAAGAGAAGAGATCCCAGGTCATCAGTTTTAGATGACTTGTTTCCATTGTCTCTTGGCTGTAGCAAGTACCTAAAGTAAAAGCACAGCTGACTCCGTGTGATGGCAGTGAGCTGACAAGCAAGCGGGGTAAGTAAACAGGTGAGCTCCTGAGGAGGAAACCCGGGCCAGACTGCAGCTCAGGGGTGAGATGTGTTCTCAGCATATTCAGCCTTCAGTGTCCACGAAACAAGCGGAAGCACAGAGCAAGTGGTTACTGGCGAGGATGGGACCTGAATAAGGCAGTCTGATTCTAGAGTATAGGTTGTTAACCACCATCCAGAGTCAACACAGATCTATAGTGTTCTACTATACTGTTGAGTAAACACACAAGCATAGTACAGGTGGGTGTGTGGTCGTGTGTGCACTTAGGAGGCTAAAGCAGGAGGATTAATTATGTCTCCTAGGCCACACAGAAACCTAATTTCAATAAAACAAAACAAAACAATGAATGAAAATATACACATGCATTTGCCTATGAATACAGAAAATATTCCCAGAAACTAGAGAACAGAGGCTGGCTCAGAAACAGGACCTAGGTGAGTAGCACTGGGGAAGGAGGCAGGAGTCTCTTTTATATCTTTTTACCTAGGAATGGTGTAATTCCTACTTAAAAAAAAACTATTTAAAAAAAACAAATTACATTCTATTATCTACATATGGCAAAGTGAAAATTTGCTAGTATCAACCAAAATCAATGTTAAGGAGGTAAATCACTCAGAAAAGAGGCGGGGCTGGCAAGATGGTTCACTGGGTAAAGCACTCGCTGATGTCAGAACACGGCCCAAGAACGGAGTCGAGCGAGGGAAATTCTGAGTGCTTGTGAGAAAATGACAAGAATTTTGTGATCTCAGTTCTTTAAAAACAAACTTGTTCTTGGAATGTGTTTTCCTTCTCCTCCCGGGTGTAGCATTAAGAGTGAGTTCGAGCTACTTTGATTATTCATTAAACTAGCTATTGCCATTTGTTTATGTGCCTCTATGGAAAAGCATGGTTCGGCACATGCAGTTTGTCCTGGTGACTGATTGTACACTTTACTCGTGTGACTCTTAACCCTCAGAGTATAAACTGCCTGATGCCCTGAGTGCAGCTGGGCAGTGCACGAGACTTTCGTCTGTTTCATCCTCCCAGGTTCCACCAGCACCGAGAAACAACTCGGGTAAACACAGACAGGCCTTTACTCCAATACCCAGAGGTTAAGTGGTGGAAACAGAAGATTCCTACAGGCATTCACAGGCTGCACACACACAAGACGCACACAAAAGTAAGTAAGTAAGCGTAACAGAAGAAGTCTTAGAAAGCAAGGGGAAAGTGACTTGAATCATCATATTATAATCTACAAATAAAATTAAATAGGAAGTAGGGCTGGAGAGATGATGCAGCTTTTGTAGAGGACCCACATGTTGGCTCACAACTATCTGTAACTCCAGTGGCAGGGCATCTGACACCATCTGATGACCTGCACAAGCACCAGGCACACATGTGGTGCACAGACATATATACAGTAAAACACTCATATACATAACATAAAATAGAAATCTTAAAAAAGTGAAACCATCAAAAAAACAGTTTTTAGACATCCAATATAATAGGCAAATACTAATGGAAATTATTGGAAAAAAGAAAATAGAAAAACTTACTGCCTACTAGTAAGTTATTATGACCCTTTGCAATATCAACATTAGAAATAATTATGCCTGAATGGAAATGAGTTTTTGTGCATTTACCTTTAATACCACTAGAGGATGCTTCAGCTCTATAAGATCTTGAATTAAAATGGCATTAACATTTTTATATTTCCATACAATATACATTAATACATATAGATTAGCAGATTCTTCTCTTTCATGTTACATAAATTTTAGCATTTATGCTTCTGACAGGCTACTTTAAATTAAAATATTCATATTTTGGGGGCCTAGAGAACTAGCTCAGTGGTTGAGATCATTAACTCTTTTTTTTTTTTTTTTAGTTTTATTTATTTACATTCCAAATGATTTCCCCTTTCCCAGTTCCCCCCTCCCCGAAAGTCCCATAAGCCCTCTTCCCTCCCCCTGTTCCCGATTTGCCTAAGAATTTCATTGTTTTTAATTGCTGAGTAGTATTCCATTGTGTAAATATACATGGAAAATATCTCTGATAAAATTGAAGAAATATATAGAAAAACACGTTAAGATTGACTATTTCATGGAAAAATTATACAGATAAAATGGTAGGCATAAAAATATTCGTAAGTTGATTGAAAGTGGAATTATAAACATTTTCTGATAAAATTGAAAATCTACAAGGAAATATTTCTGATAAAACTCAAGAAATACATAGAAAAACACATTAAAACTATTTCATGAAAAATTATACAGATAAGATAGTAGGCATAAAAATATTCCCAAATTGATTGAAAGTAGAAGTAAAAACATTTTCTGATAAAATTGAAGAAATTTATACAGATAAATTGGTAGGAATTAAAATATTCCTCAATCCTAATGTGTTTTTTTTATAAATTTCTTCAATTTTATCAGAGATATTTTCCAGGTAAATCTTCAATTTTATCAGAAAATGTTTATAATTTCACTTTCAATCAACTTAGAAATATTTTTATGCCTACCATTTTATCTGTATAATTTTCCATGATAATCTTCAATTTTAATGTTTTTCCATATATTTTTTTCAATTTTATCAGAAATATTTTCCATGTAAATCTTCAATTTTATCAGAAAATGTTTATAATTCTACTCTCAATCAACTTAGAGATCATTAACTCTTACGAAGGACTTGAGTTCAATTCTTAGCACCTACAATCAGGCAGCCACAAATCACCTGTGACTCCAGCTCCGGAGGATCCAATGACTCTGACCTCAAAGACACCAGCACTCAAGAGCACATAAAATAAGTATACTATTGATAGAAGAAACTGAAATAAAATTACTTATTGTCTGTTAATTTCCCCTTGTTGGCCAAGGTAGAAAGTTCTGTCCAATTTGAAAGAATATGGAGAGACAGTGTCACTGTAAGTACCTGCTGTGGATCAGATCTGAAGCTCATTGTGGTGGGCCCTGGGAGACACAACAACTCACTTTTCTCTTCTGCACTAAAGGTATAGAATATTATTTTCAAGATACAAACTGAGTTCAGGAATTTTCATGAAGAAGAGGGGGAGCATGACATGGGGCGGGGGAGGCAAATGGTAATACATTTTCTCAACGATTAAGTCATTTTTCTCCCTCTCTGGATGCATTTAGAAATTATAACACAAAAATGTCTTTAGAGAGATCAATACATTTAGATTTGCATTGGAAGAGTTAAAAATAAAACTTGAAAATTAGTCTAAAATACAGTCTATATAAGGGAGGCTATGGAACAGCATAATCCAAATGAGGACTGTCTGGTAGCAGGCTCCTTTAAAGGCAAATGAAACCAAAAAGAAACATCTAAATCCCCTGTCAGCTGTAGTGATGCACAGCTTGAATCTCAGTACTTAGAAGGCAAAGGCAGGCAGATCTCTGAGTTTAAAGACAGTCTGGTCCTCACAGCAAGATCTAGGCCAATCAAGGTTACACAGTGAGATTCTGTCTCAGAAACCAAAACAACACAAACAACACAAAACAACAAAAATACAACCCCTAAACATTCAACACTACTCCTCTTCTAGGCAGCTGAGTTCTAAAGAATGGTTCTTATGGTTAACATTCCAATGTGTACAGACCATATTATTTAGATCCATTTACTCATCAACAGACATTTTGCTATTAAAGGGTGAAATCCTATCACTTGTAGTAACCCATCTGGAACTGGAGGTCATTTTATCTTGTGAAGTAAGGCAAAGAAAGAAAAAGGCCACAAGATCTTATTCATTTGTGAAACTAAAGTTGATCCACATAAAACCAAAGTAGAATATAGGTTGCTAGAGGCAGGAGGGGAGAAGGAGCAGAGAAAGGTATTATTATTAGAATGGGCTCTAAATGTGGCAGTGGGAGTAGCAGCTCTCCTGTTTATAATCCAACAAGTTAACTATGGTCTGTTACAACTGATGTTACATTTCAGCATAGTAATTCTCCAGCATCCCAACACATGGAAATGGTATTTGAGAGAGGGAAATGCTGACTATACTGAGTTGATCATTACACAGTATATACAAATGACTCTATTACACTTAATAAGCAAGCACAAATATTACATTTCATTTTAAAAAGTGATCTTTAAAGGGAAGTGATAGAGGTTAGAGAAATGGTTCAGTTGATAAAGTGCTTGCTATGCAGAGCATGAGGGTTCGAGTTTGGGTTCCCAGGATCCATATAAAAGCTGGGTTTAGTGGTGTGCACATCTGTAATCCTTGTCCTGGGCAGGTAAAGACAGATTCTGGAGCTCACTGTCCAACCAGCCTAGCTAATCAGTGAGCTCCTGGTTCTGAAGTCCTCTCTCCAAAAACTGAGTGTGGCCAATGAACATATCCAGTGTCAAGCTCTATTCTTACACATGCACATGTGTGTATGTATACCTACATGTTCACATACCAACAACTGAGAAAGCATGTTCCTACATACTCAGTTGAAATCTCAATCTAGGAAGAAACATGGACTAAGACACATGAAGAGACAGAAAACACTAATTTTAAGAGCTATAGCAGACAAAAAGTTTCACACTGAAATAAGCATGAATTTAACGGCAAAACATTAAGGTTATTAACATCAATTCAGTATCACTATTAGAGTCATGAAAAGGTCAAATGACATTATAGTCAATACTGAACCCCCAGAACTCCTCAACAGTCAATCAGTTCAATGCTAACACCCTCCACTCAGAAAATACATCAAGGTTATCTGTATTTTTAAGTGTGTGATATCAGAAAAATCATACAACCCCCCCACACACACACACACTCTGCTGTGTCTTCTCAGTAAATTTTGGTCACAATTCTTGTGACCAAAAAGCATCCAAACTGCAGACGATGAGCTGTGATCAAGCATCAATGAGTGGTTTATCCGATGTCCTTAATGTTTCTCATTTCTTAGCTTTAAGACTTAATCTTTAATGTGTGTGTGTGTGTGTGTGTGTCCATGTACAGGTGCCCATCAAGACCAAAGAGTGCAGTGGATTCCTTAGGTCTAAAGTTAAAGCGTTTGATTGATTGATTTTGAGCAGTCTGAGGTAGGTGCTGGGATCTGAAACCCAGTCCAAACAGAGCAGAGAGTTCAGCTATTTCTACAGATCCAAGGTTTTATTCTTAAACAGAAAAATATCCCTAGATAACTGAATTCTTTTATTTCAGTATCACAGACCAAGTGATACAACTATTAAAGTACTTATTTTTCTTTAATCACAAATTCATAACCAAATTAATATCAGTAACTTTTGACTTTTTTCCTGCAAGCATACATTTATATTCTTTATTAAAGAGAATTAAATTTGGTTCATTAGAGTATTTGTCTTCTTACCAGGCTTGATGAGTGGAATCATTTCTTAACACATTGACAGGAACCTTAATCTCTCCCAAGAAAACATCTTGGACTAGGTTTTCATTATTCCACAAGTCAATCCTGAAAATTGAAAACCTAGTTTTAGTTTTGGCAAACCACACTGAGTAGTTTCAAGTGATTTTGATTTATACTCTATTTTTACTACATGCTTTTAAAAGAGATGTTAGCATTGTCATTATCTAGATGTTGAAAGCAAATTACCAGTAATTTATATTGAAAAAATTACTATTTAAATTCTAATTTACATCTTTATCAATTAATTTTGGGGAGGGATGCATGCCACTGTGCACACGTTGAGGTAAAAGGACAATTTATAGGAGTTGGTACTTTTCTTCCATTGTGTGGGTCCAAGTAATAGAACTCAGGAAGACTGCTTTGGTAGCAAGTGCTTTACCAGCTAAGCCACCTCCCTGGCCAAATTCTAAATAGTATAAAAGGAAAAGCTAAGTTTGAAAGTCTAGGGTTTTTTGTTTTTTTGTTTGTAGCATTAGGACAAAGGGTTACTTTACTGAATTGAGAAAACAAAACAAGACCACACGTTCTCTTTGATGATAAATTAATATGTAAAGATCAGTGATTTAGAAAAATACTGCCTAACATTGTGAACATATGATTAATGTCTTTTAGACAACACACTGTTAACACCACACCTACACATGCATTTGCAAAAGTTTCCTTTCCAAAACAGCATAGATATTTAAGACCTAGGAAATATCACAAACTTCAAACACATGCACCTGTGCAGTTATCTCCTTACCTCACTGAAATTTCTGATAGTCAGCAGATACGTTAAGAAGAATAAAAAAATTATTTCTAAATTGGATTAAATATAATTGGTTTCCCATTCATTATACAATAATCCAGATAGTTAAGGAGCAATTAAATTAGGGAAAAATGAAAAACAGAAATTAGGTTGCCTTTGCTCACACAAGAAAAATACTTTGGTATTTCTAAAAAGAATCTGATTTTGAAAGGATAAGTGGATTAAGTTAGATGCCTGGTCATCTAAGTTTCATCAATCAACTTGCTCTAAAGAGTTCTATCAAGGTTTATACAGAAAAAAGCCGTTCTCTCATAAGACAGCAAAGCACTGACCTGATCTCCAGCTTCTCAATGTCCTCCTCCTCCACCTGGAACTGGGACTTCCTGGTGTAACTGCTGGATCTGGTTACCTACAAATGAAGTTATTTTAGTAAAAATAGTTTAAAATATCTTTTTCCTTCATGAGTTCAAACATGACCATACCTAAAATATTCAATTACAAATATAAAAAGAGTCAAGTGTGAAAGTAATTTCCAAAGCATGGGAAATGTACCAACTATGAACCAGAAGGTAGGAAAGGCTGGCATAAAAATTAAAGGCCTCCTTGCCTCCACACATCAGTTCTACTTGGAGCCACATCTGGTTCCCTGGTTTACGGAGCTCTGTCTGCAAGGGTCACACCACCCTACAGTCTTCCCAGCTTTCACAAGGTACACACCTACTCATATTTCCTTCTCACAGTTTTTACTGAAAATATCAAGGCCACTGGGCAGGAACATCCTTAATTGCCACCAAACTGAGCATCCACTTCCCTCCCACCCTCAGGCCTTTTGAAGAGGTGATGATTTTAAGATTTCCTCCCCAAGCCTGTTCCTTCCATCACAGTATTTAACAAACGTGTTAGAAGGGTTTGGTCTACTTTAAGTACAGCTGCCCTTACTAGTCTGATATCACTTCTTTCTAGTCTAAGAAAAAGTCTCTCCTTAAATCATAGTCCTCCTGTCTCTTTTTCAGACAACCACCTAAGAACTAATTCTCACTCATCCCGGGATGGGTACTTCCTCACCACCCACTCAGAACAGTAACCACTTTATCCCCAGCTTCTTTACAGATCACCCTTCTAAAATCTCTCCATCACCAAATCAGTGGTCACCTTGTACTTGTCAGTGTCCTTGGCCTCTCTCTCTTCCTTCCTTCTTCCCTCCCTCTCTCTCTCTTTCCTTCCCTCCCTCCCCCCCGCCCCCAACCCCGCTCTCTTTTCTTCCTTGGAATTTGCACAGGTGGTTCTCCAAGGTGTTTTATTTTGTTCTAAAAGTATCTTAAAGCCACAACATGTTGTCTGGCTTACAAAGTGCTATCACATCTCTTTGACTCATCAGAATGTTGCTTTGAGGCAGGGAGAACTAGATTTATTACCCTCACTTTAAGAATGAGGAAGCTAGAGTACAAATTTAGCCAACACGTTTGAGGCCGAATGGTTAGCAAGCACCAGAGCTGCTCTGGTCTTCTTCTCTGCTGCATCTCTTCACTCTTGGCTCCCCTGACTCTAACAAATCTTGTATTGTGACCCATAGTTATCACGTACCATGTTTCAGTCATGAACTGTCTTGTTAGCACATTTTATTTGTTTTCTGAGATAAGATGGTCTGAGACTGGCCTTGAAACTCTGATCTTCCTGCCCACACCTCTCCAGGCCTGGGGTTACAGGCATGCACCACCTCTGACGCCTGGTGGAGGTGCTTTACACAGACCATGCATACTTTGGATTTCTTTCCCTTTTCGTTTGTTTGTTTTTGGTTTTTCGAGACAGGGTTTCTCTGTGTAGCCCTGGCTGTCCTGGAACTCACTTTGTAGACCAGGCTGGCCTCGAACTCAGAAATCCGCCTGCCTCTGCCTCCCAAGGGCTGGGATTAAAGGTGTGCGCCACCACCGCCCGGCGTCTTTCCCTTTTCTTCCACACCCTTTTATCTGGACTTCTGCCCCCCTCTCAGCTCTTTGAACACTGAAAACACAGTATCTAGACATAACAGATCATAGTTACTTCTTTCTAGTTCAAGGATATTCAATGGCTAAAGTTACAGCACGGCCGGTCAGGCACTGGAAGGTCTCATTTATCAGTTTATTCCATCTTTTTACTTTTCTTGGTTACTTTCTTACCAAACTCAGTTAAATCCTTACTTGATGTTCTTTGGGTATAACTTCCAGTTTTTCTGTCTCCGTAATATTATTTGTTTTCACTTACAAAAGTCTAGTTTTGGACTGTTTTGACCCTGAGCTTGAGCAGTGGGTGCTACACGTTACAGCTGTATATATGCACCTGTGTGTGCCTCCTTATGTCCTGAGCAGTGGGTGCTACATGTTATAGCTGTATATATGCACCTGTGTGTGCCTCCTCATGTCCTGAGCAGTGGGTGCTACATGTTATAGCTGTATATATGCACCTGTGTGTGCCTCCTCATGTCCTGAGCAGTGGGTGCTACACGTTACAGCTGTATATATGCACCTGTGTGTGCCTCCTTATGTCCTGAGCAGTGGGTGCTACATGTTATAGCTGTATATATGCACCTGTGTGTGCCTCCTCATGTCCTGAGCAGTGGGTGCTACATGTTATAGCTGTATATATGCACCTGTGTGTGCCTCCTCATGTCCTGAGCAGTGGGTGCTACACGTTACAGCTGTATATATGCACCTGTGTGTGCCTCCTTATGTCCTGAGCAGTGGGTGCTACATGTTATAGCTGTATATATGCACCTGTGTGTGCCTCCTCATGTCCTGAGCAGTGGGTGCTACATGTTATAGCTGTATATATGCACCTGTGTGTGCCTCCTCATGTCCTGAGCAGTGGGTGCTACACGTTACAGCTGTATATATGCACCTGTGTGTGCCTCCTTATGTCCTGAGCAGTGGGTGCTACACGTTACAGCTGTATATATGCACCTGTGTGTGCCTCCTTATGTCTTGAGCAGTGGGTGCTACACGTTATAGCTGTATATATGCACCTGTGTGTGCCTCCTCATGTCTTGAGCAGTGGGTGCTACATGTTATAGCTGTATATATGCACCTGTGTGTGCCTCCTCATGTCCTGAGCAGTGGGTGCTACACGTTATAGCTGTATATATGCACCTGTGTGTGCCTCCTCATGTCTTGAGCAGTGGGTGCTACATGTTATAGCTGTATATATGCACCTGTGTGTGCCTCCTCATGTCTTGAGCAGTGGGTGCTACACGTTACAGCTGTATATATGCACCTGTGTGTGCCTCCTCATGTCCTGAGCAGTGGGTGCTACACGTTATAGCTGTATATATGCACCTGTGTGTGCCTCCTCATGTCTTGAGCAGTGGGTGCTACACGTTATAGCTGTATATATGCACCTGTGTGTGCCTCCTCATGTCTTGAGCAGTGGGTGCTACACGTTATAGCTGTATATATGCACCTGTGTGTGCCTCCTTATGTCTTGCTCTGGTTTCACTATTGAACATACCTGTCTGTATAATCAATCTAACAAAGGGCTAGATGAATAAACATTTTAAGCCTAATAGGTAAATTGGTAAGGCAAACATTTCAGACCTCAACTTTCAAAAAGTTACCTGTTTGTTACAGGTTCTTCCTAAGCACAGTGAGTTCAGCCCATCTGAGGTGTGAGTTCTGTGCGGTGAGTGACTTTGGACAGGAGCGTTTATCATATTCTCATGGTCAGACATAAGAGCCATTAATAAATGTAGAAAACTGCACCAAGTCCTCAGCCAGGAAGGAAGTCTCTTGACTAAGTAGGTTTTCCTTGCCCCCCTCCCGCACCCCTCCCCCCAGTTTCTTATGTCACTTTTGGCATTTTCTTCAGCTCATGCTCCTTTTTATTAAAGAACAACAATCAGGCATGAGTAGGGGTACTTTGGTGCCCTCTCCAAAACATAAGAAAAATACAAAAGAAAAACTTCAAGATGTAATTAGCGACTTTTACAAACTATTCTTACATCTTAATATCAGTTGCAACTTGTTCTGTTATTACAATCTTTTAGATGTTTTGATTTCTGGATTTTTCTTTAGTCTTCGATTACTATGAAAAAGGACTTAATATTTTAAAGAATACCAAAGCACTTTCCTTGGGACAATTTCAAAGCAGCTGAAGGTGCAAGCTTGGTAGTCTGGTGGTTAGGACTCAAGGTGGCTGGAGAGCTTCATGAACAAGCTACATCTACAGAATAAATTAGATTATGGAGAACTTAATGGTAAAAGGGTCTAATCACAAAGTGTTTCAAACTCTCAAAGCAGTCTCATATTTGGCAGACTTGCTACTGTTCTTCCTTATAAAATTACGCTTCCACAGGGTATGGAAGGCAGGCTTTACATTTAATTGGTCATTAATGTCAACTGGGAAATGGTTTCAGATCTTCTAAGTGGGTAATATTTAAGTTTCTGTAGGTTTTCAAACAGTCTGCTCAGAAGAGTTACTATGTGTCAGGTAGACTGGAAAGTGTGAGGAGGCTCTCAAGGTAGCTGTGACAATGAGGGTGACAGGTAGGGATCTAGCTCTCCCCACTTCCAAACCAACCAGAGCTACACGTGTGACATTATGGTTCTACTGTTTTCTGGACAGAAATTATTAGCTGCATTAACTGATAAAATAATTACTGTGGCTATGGTTTACAAAATTAAATCAACTACAATTACATATCAAACATAAACATTTATATAAAATGAGAAATTACCTCAAAATAGAAGACTTCGTTGAACTGCGGATTGCTTGTTTTCTTCTTTACTTTTGTCTTCTTTTGGTCATTCCTGTTCCAATGTAGTAGAGTTTTACCTTGTAGAACTTAATAGTTCACAATTATAAAACAAGCTATTTCCAACTAGAATGCCTAACCTCTGTCTATATGTTAGGACAACTGAGAGAAGACAATAATTTACATACTATGCAAGGGAAAAAAGCCAAGGGATGTAAGCCTCACAAACTTGAATCTGATGAATAGCCATACACAGAATACAAGCTTTATATAGTTATACATGGCAAGATTGGGTTATTGTCTCCATGGCTGTGAGAAGCTGATTCCAAATTATCTTTGACATTTTAAAACACATCCTATTACACAAACAGAAGAAGTGGGGAGAAGAGAGGTGATAAGCCTCAAAGCACCTTACTGATGATGGAAGACCTGAGAAACATGAAAAGTAACTTTGAACTCAGTTTACTTCTGGGGGCCGCAGCCAGGACAGTAACTTACAAAAACAAGAACAAAAGTCTGTTAAATCTCAAGTGAATGTGCAAATTCAGAGGCAGTTACAAAGAAATGTACAGGGAGTCTTGTGACTTTAGCTAGACTCAACCAATGTGAATGTTTTGTGCAACTGTAGTATAGCAATCAACTGTGATTAAAAGAAAAAGTTTCGGGCTGGAGAGACAGCTCAGTGGTTAAGAGCACCTGCTGCTCTTCTAAAGAATCTTTGTTCAATTCCCAGCATCCACATAGCAGTTCCAGGGATCTGGCACCCTCATACAGACATACAAGTAGGAAGAAGACCAATGTACATAAAATAAACATAAATAAATCTTTAAAAAATAGCTTCTGTGGGAAGTTACTTTAAAAGTTCCATTAAAGAATCTGTCATGAGATAGAAATCATTAAAAAGAAAAGAAGAACAACCTCCTGAGTTGAGAGCACATCTCACGGGTAGGGTGACTGCTGAGTATCAACAGTCTGGTTCAATTACACGACTACAAAAAGGGTTTGCTCCAGATAAGCAGCTCCTCTAGGCTGACTTGTTTCCCTTCTCATTTCTCTGTGAGACTTGGTTGTAAGTAGTGCAGGCTGGCTAGAACTTAGATTAGAATTTGTGATCCTCTACGTCTACCACCCAGGTACAGGGATTATCATTATGCTTATCCAGTGAGGTTGAACATTTTTAACATGATGGAAAAAGCCCTTTGATAGCATTTAATGCCATATGAATTTTTGCTTTTAAATTTAAAACCAATCTGCAATAATAGCATATCAGTAGTTAAGCTACATGGTATCAGGTGCTTTGAGAGACACACACACACACACACACACGTTTTCATGACTATAAAAAAAAGAATAAAGCTTTAGGTAATAAAGGGGAATCAAGGTGATAAGGATAAGGGATAACAAATTTTGAGCTTTTGTTTCTTGATTCGAACAGCTTCAAGTTGCAGACAAACTCCAGACCAGTTAGTCTTATAAAGAAACTACAATGAAGTTATCTAATATAAATACTGCAAAGTGTTACTGTTTTTTCATAAATTATAGACCAATTACTCAACATCATGCTGCACTTCACCATGGTCTGGAACCCCAGTAGTTCTTCTAGAGATTGGAACTCTCTTCATAAAGCACTGACGCCATGAATAGAAAAGGTAGTTCTCAGTTCTGAGTGGTTTTCCAGATACTGATATGGAAACTGCTTTGCTATTTTGAGTTGACATTCACTAAAATGTGATTTTGTTTTACTTATTTAAAAGAAGACTGTTAGTGAGTAAAGGCAGTCAGGTGTACATGATTTGGGGATTTTTATTTGGATGGCCTGTAACTTGTTATGTAGACTCAGGTGGCCTTGATTCACAGAGCTCCACCTGCCTCTGTCTCCCAAGTGCTTCAATGAAAGGCATGCATCCCCCACACCTGGCCCTGGAATATATTTTAAAGTACATTTTACATGATATAAGATTGAAGTTTTCACCACAGTCTAACAAACACATAGCAGACTGAAATGACACCCAGTATCTTTCTGTGGAAACAGAACTCAGATGTTTACCTAGTGTACTCTAGAATTTACTAAAAATTCTTTTAAAGCATTATTTTATGTCAGTTACTCAGCACTTGATCTAAGAACTTTACATTTCCAGTTCTTAAATTCAACTTTAAACTTGGAAATCCAGTAACAATTTAATAAGCATTACCTAGAAGGGCCCACGAGGGAAACTGTTGCATAAGGATCACAGCTTTGTCCATTTATGAGTGGCAGCCCATGGCATGCCTTGATGCTAAGGTAGAACAGAACAGATTTTAAAATATTAGAGTTAACATCATAACATGGTATCCATGCCTTATCCCCCTTTGCCTTCTTGTGGACTGGGAACAGCCTCTGGCTTCATTCATATACACAGGGCAAGGACTCTGCAACTGAGCTGCACTCTCAAACCTAAAACACTTATCTTTCCGTAGAAATCCATATGGTCAAAGACCTTAACACTGCTTACCATTTTTGTAGTTCCAATATGTCAACTACTCCAAATGATGAATTTACTTATTTACATGATTACTTCCCAAAAAGAACTACACAGGAATGATAACGGGTACTCAGACTAGCATAACACAGTTCTTCCTGGGAAACGCTCAAGGTACATTTTGTGGTTTGATAATACATCAAAACTGCTGTGGCTTCTAAAACGGAAAAGAAAGTGGTGTAGCCTTACATGAGAAACTACAAACCAGGCCTGCTCTGTGGCACCATATCCTCTGCTAACGCATGAATGACACACAAGGAAATGGTTGTGGTTTACTTAAAATCTGATTCATAAATATAGGGCAAGCCTCACACAGTTCTCTAGACTTTCCTACCGATTCTCAACAGCAGGTCCTACGTCATCCTGTACAAAATGTCCTACATGACAGCCCGAGGCCACCCAAGCTACTTTATGGATGATAGTTGTATTTATAGAAAGCAGAGAACACAATCCAGTGATGTGATTCTCAGAGTTCCTCAGTAATTACTACTAAGTTAGTTGGTTTAAAGTCTAAGTAAGTCTCATTTCCTGCTCCCTCAGAGAAGCTCATGAATGCGAAGTGGTTTTGTTTTTGTTTCTACAGATCCCTACTGAGCAACAGCCTGAGACTCTCTGAGACTCACTCATGGGTGAACTGCAAATTGTGTACTGCCAAGTAAAGAGAAAACTGAAAATAAGACTCATTACTACTAAACTTGGCATCAAAAATAAAATTCAAAAATTTCTGAAACTAACCAAAAAAGTACAGCCCAAAGAAATATTTTGGGGTTCATATTTTCTCACTAATGGTATTATTCATAAACTACCAGTTTTCTTCTGTGGCTGGGTGGGCCTCTTGCAAGCTCTATGATATATGCTATTCTCATCTGACAAAGCTTAAAAGCAAATTATAAACAGAATGAATTGTTTCCAAGTAAGTTAACTGATATCTAAAAAACAACTCAAGTACATTATAGGAACACAAAGTACTTAGTGACTTCAATGTACAATGCAAACAATGAATAAAAAAACATGGCCTATAGTGAAAAGAAACAGAGGCAGAAACAACAAAAAGTAATCGTAGACAAAGACACTGAAAATCTTTACTTCACACACCATAGACACAGAAAACCTTAAAAAATAAAGATCTAGGGCTTAATTCTTTCCTAAGCTCCGTGTCTCTACCCTCTCAAACTGCCATCCCACAAACAGGATCACGTAATGCAGTTTGTTAAGCCAAGTCAGGAGTTTGTAAAGGACTCAATTCGGCTGGTTAAAAGATGCACCAAACCCAATAGAAAGGGATTTTCCAGCCGATCGCCATGGCCACAGCGATAGGATTTGCTACTGTGGGATTCACTGGCGTGAAGCTGACCCATGTCCCTATTGATAACATTGTTGTGTGTGCTGAGTTCTTTCTCATCATGGGACGAGTGAACCAACGAGGGGTGACAAGCTCACGAAGTAGAACACTGCCTAGATGCTTTATATTTTTTGTTTCATTCCACCTTCCTATGAGGTTTTCTATTTCTAAATTAAAATAATTTCAAAATAAATATTTTTCCATAAGAAAATAAAAAATAAAGGTCTAGAGATGGAAAAATGTAAGGTCTGATTAAAAAACACAGGTAGACTCAAATATCTGCAAAAACTCTGGAGTTGAACAAAATGTCTAAGTTAGGGGTGTAAAAGTGGCAATGTTATGTGACAGTACAGTGGCTATAAGAGACTAGGACTCAAAACAAACAGGTTGAATATACAAGGTACAGACAATTTAAAATATTTTGTTTTAATTATAATTGCAGACTTTGAAACAGTTGTAAAAATAACATACAGAGTTTCTGTAAACCCTAATATTGAATGTTAACTTTCTGTGTAACCAAGGTGAAGCTACCGAAATCAAGAAACTGACATTTAATGTTACTAATGCTAATTAATCTACAGATGTCACTTAAATTTTGCCAAACTCCAGGATGTAGCATGGGATCCTACACTGCATTCAGCTGCCATGTCCTCTCAGTCTCTAATCCCGTGATCATTGCTTTCATATTACTTAATCTGAATTTGTCTGACATTTGCTCTTGACCAGACTGACATCAGATGCCTTTTTGCTCCCACACTATGGATATTTTATTAAAATTATTTAAATAAATCAGACACAAAGAAGTTCTATCCGGGATGGTGTCCCAGCTTAAATATAGTTTTTTACTTTGTTGTTTAAATTATTTTATTTATTTACATTCCAAATGTTGCCCCCCTTCCCAGAGTTCTTCAACCCATTCCCCTCTCCCCACTGCCTTTGAGAGGGTGCTCCCCCATCCCTCCACTCTAGTCACACCCCCCACCCACCTCACTCCTCCAGCACCCTCCTTCCCTGGGGCATTGAGTCTCTACAGGATTAGGCTCTCCCACTGAAGCCAGACAAGGTACTGCAGAAGTGGGGGAGGGGCACAGACCAGCTTATATACACTCTTTGGTTGGTGGCTTAGTCTCTGGGAGCTCCAGGGGTCCCAGTAAGTTGACACTGTTGGTCTTCCTATGGGATTGCCAACCCCTTCAGCTCTTTCAATCCTTCCCCTAACTCTTCCAAAGGGGTCTCCAACTTCAGTCCAATGTTGACTCTGCATCTGCCTCAGTCAGCTGCTGGTAGAGCCTCTCAGAGGACAGCCATGCCAGGCTCCTGTCTACAGGCACAACATGGCATCATCAATAGAATCAGCATTTGGTGTGCGCACATGAGATGGATCTCAAGTTTTACTTTGTGTATGTATATAGAGAAAAATCAAAACATTCTGAGAAGGAAAATGAGGAGTATTTGTTACCCCAGATCTACCCTAGAAGAATGGGAAAAAAGGGTTGGGGAAGATATTTACCCAGAATGACAAAAGGAATGTTGATTCAGGAAGAAAGAAAGGAACGGGGACAGAAAAATGTGTAAATAATATTATGCTTTCCTTTTTGTCCGGATTAAGTTAAATGCTGATATAAAGAATTCTAACATAATTCTCAATGTTTAATATAAAAATATATTAAAAATGGGAGTGAGGAAAGGGTAAAGAGGAGGCAAGATGTCTGTACTTGGCGAACCGTTGACAACAGGAAGTTATACATTATGTACACATAGTCTAATATCTAAAACAACCTATGTAATAGGATCCTTTATAAATATAAAAAGACTCAAGATAAAAACATAATTTTAATATGTTCAGGTAAATACAGGAAATAGAAGACAGTACACAAAAACAAGACAGAGTTAGGCCTATCAATAATTACATTAAAAATAAATAGTAAAAATTCACAGAACAGAACATGGCTCTTTAAAAATATTTTTTATCTATTATTTATTGATGTATATATATTGGGAGGATGTTATGTATCCACGAGTGTATAGACGTTTAATGCACTGAGTTCCAGGCAGTTGTCAGCCATTTGGTATAGGCACTGGGACCTGAACTTGGGACCTTTGTAAGAGAAGTATACATTTTCAACCACAAAATCATCTCTCCAGTACCAGAAATGACTTTAAAAATTTATTCTTATTTTATGTGTATGAATGAATGTTTTATCTGCATGTATGCCTGTTCACCACATGTCTGCTTGGTACCTACAGAGACCAGACAAGGTTCTTAGGTTCCCCTAGCTAGAATTATAGATGGTTGGGAGCTGGGGTTGTAACCCAGGTCCTCTACAACTGCAGCGAGTGCTCTTCAATTATGGAGCTATCTCTCTAGCAACTCCTTCCTTCCCCCAGAAAAGACTTTTAAAAGTGATATAGTCTATCTATAAGAGATTACACATAACTCATACAGATTTGAATGAAAAACCCAATCTCAAAGGCTATACATAATAAGATTCTATTTCTTCTACTTCTTTGTGCATACGCTTGTTTGTGTTTTATAAGACTGAACACAGGACCTCACAGCATGTAAGGAAGCATTCCATCTGTTGAATGACAGTTCCAGCTCTCACACCATTTTGGAAATGACAATGCTATGGACTTGGATACAGGAAAGAGGTTTGGAACGAGTGGGGCTAGTGGTAGTGAGGAGTCTGCCTGTCAGGTGGTAGCATGAATGGAAGCTTTCAGAAGACATTATGGACTGTATTTGATTGTAGTAGTGGTTACATATATCTATGCACGTAATAAAGTGTATGAATACAAATTTCTTTTAGTCATACAACATGTAAATACTGGGAGAAACTAAGTAAAGAGCACAAAGACCTGTTTGTACTACTTTAGTAAATCCATAATCTCAAGTTACAAAAATTAAAATAAATGTCCAAAGTTGAAATCTAGCCCTGAACCTTAAGTGTGTGAAATTGGGCTTATTTAATTAAACAGCATGTACATTGGTTGAGTTATCTGTCAAGCTATGGGGAAAAATAATGGGCTGGGGTTTGGCTCAGTGGTAGAACTTAACCCTGTGTGCCTATCATCAGGGAACACAACACCAGAAAGAAGATTCACTACTACTATAGGCAACAATGTAAGTGAATCTGACTAAGTATATCATGAGTCTATCCAACCATAATTTTGGAAAAAGTAAAAACAGATACAGAAATCAGATTGTGGCTGCCTAGAGCTGGGTGTGAGGAAGAGGGGATTGAATCACATCTATGAATACTGCCTTCTGATACAATTTCTTCTTCTGAAATCATGCCAATACTCTACATCCTAACAAAATAACAACAGGGAGTCAGAGAAATGCTCAGCAGGTCAGAGTCCTTGATACTCTTCATGAGGACCCCAGTTAAGTTCCAAGTACTCATATCAGGTAGCTCCCAACAGCCTGTGACTCCAACTTCAGGAGATCCAACACCTCTGGCCTCTGTAAGGACTTATATATGTATGGCATACACTCACACAAACACATAATACAAATAAATAAAAACTAAATCTTTAAAAAAAAACTAAGCCAAGGACCAAAGAGAAAAACTTAAGTATGCAAATAAAACAAACTAATACAACTAACAGTACTTCAAATGATTGATATAATAACCAGACTCAAGCAGGGAAGGGAGGAGAAGTGCCTCATCCAAGGAATTCCACTACAGGCTCTCAGTCTGGGGTTAAAGTCTGCACACAATTTTTCAACTGTCTTTTTCTTGTTTTGTTGAAACAGGATCTCTCTCTCTGTAGCCCTGGCTGTCCCAGAACTCTCTATATAGTCCTGGCTGTCCTTGAACTCTCTATATAGCTCTGGCTGTCCTAGAACTCTCTATGTAGCTCTGGCTGTCCTAGAACTCTCTATGTAGCTCTGGCTGACCTAGAACTCTCTCTACAGTCCTGGCTGTCCTAGAACTCTCTATGTAGCTCTGGCTGTCCTAGAACTCTCTATGTAGCTCTGGCTGTCCTAGAACTCTCTATGTAGCTCTGGTTGTCCTAGAACTCTCTCTACAGTCCTGGCTGTCCTAGAACTCTCTATGTAGCTCTGGCTGTCCTAGAACTCTCTCTACAGTCCTGGCTGTCCTAGAACTCTCTATGTAGCTCTGGCTGTCCTAGAACTCTCTCTACAGTCCTGGCTGTCCTAGAACTCTCTATGTAGCTCTGGCTGTCCTAGAACTCTCTCTACAGTCCTGGCTGTCCTAGAACTCTCTATGCAGCCCCGGTTGTCTCAAAGTCACAGAAATCACCTCCTCTGCTTCCTGAGTGCTGGGATTAAAGGCACATACCACAATGCCTGGCTCTGGACTATTTTCAATAGGCAAACTGAATTTGAAAATCAATAAGACAAAAACAGTAAGTAAATAAGAAAACTTTATTACTTTATTAATCTATTAAAAGTTATCACTATCATAAAGCTTTAAGGAAAAATGCCTTAAGCATACTGTTTTGGCAATTCATCCACACATAGCAAAAATCACTTAGTCTCTTTATTATTTATTTGAGATAGCTAATAAATGCAGAAAAAAATTGAACACCTCAGATCATATAGTGATAGTATACACAACACAGAAAGGCAATGCTTCAAGTAATTGGGGTTTTTATCTTTAGGAGAGTGAATTACAGTGTGAAGCAGCAATAGGAAAGTAACAACTTCTCTAATTCCTTGCCCTAAGGTATGTGGGTATGAACTTCATAACCTCAGGGGACATTCAGATATCAACTGAAGCAAAATCACAGAAGGTTCCAGAATGAGAAATGCTTGGAAGCTGACAGAGGGAAGAAGTAGAACATGAATTTCACATCACTGTCAGACTACTAAGAACTCCACAGAAAGAAAGTGCTGGCAATCTTAGGGTGGTCACTTAGTTTGAGTGTCATGTCGTGTGACACCCTAACCCTGATCCCTGGGTCCCTAAAGCTCTGTGTAGTGACTAAGTGCTCGGAGAAGATATCCCTTGAAAACACTTTCTAAGTATCCACAGCTAGGAAGCCAGAGGCTCTTTCCTACGACCCTGTCATACCTTAATGCTTATATACATTTGTTGCTTAACACACATTCAATAAAACTTAGTTGAATAATTAATGACTCGCCATAACCTGAAAAATAAACTGGATTATCAGTTTGGTAAAGAAATGATGTATTAGATGTTTTATTTTGAAGTTTCTAAAATATTTAAAATAAGAAATTAGTCTAAGAACATGAAATAGAAAATTATTTCTAGATGGTTTTGGCAAAAATAAATAAAAGAATAAGAAGGATAAGCTTACTGTACGACAAGCTGCTGGCACACAGTTCCATTCTCTGTTATCAATTCATTCAATTTTAACTCAAGGTGAACTTTTCCCTATGATAAAAAGAAAACATATCAAATTCAGTCTATTTTATTTTGCTAACAAAATAATACAATGTACTTCTATCCAAATGGCACACATCCTTAATTATTCACTAATCACTATTACGTGTCTCTGCATACATTTACTTATAAAATGGCTAATAATCACCAATGTATATATCAAAGTTCTGAGAGAAAACATGTTGTGGGTAATATAAAAAATGACTCTGCTAACTCTCCGCACCCAGCTGCTCTCTCTCCGCCAATTCTCCAGTGGGACCTGACCAGCAGGCTTCCCGCAGCTACTGCTGCCCGCAACTCTCTAGCTAGCCCCCTGCAGCGACCGTCCATCACAACACCCATCAACCCAGTAAAAACAAAACTCTAGAAGCTTATAATTAACAAAACAGATTTATGTATTAATAAATCCTCAATTCACAAGATTCCAATACATACAATAATTTCAGAACCAACTGATAATGATAAAAGTTAGATTAGGCAAATATCCCAATTATTCCATCCTTTAATATCAAAACTACTTATGGCTAGTTAAAGCACGCTGGTTCAGGCTCTTCTTCCTGTCCCTCCACCTCCATCTTGGCCTCCCTTCTCTCCCTCAGATGCTCTCTGTCTCTCCAACTCTTAGCTCCGCCTCCCTTGTCCAATCACAGGCCTCCTGCTGCCCTAATACTGTAGTGTGATTGGGCAGGGAAAATCCTGTCATAAAAGCATTCTAATATTTGGATGAAATAAGACATGTAGAAATTTAGGAACTTTATACCCTGCTTAATAAATGTTTATACACTGCAATGACCACAGTCTTTCCTTAAAGATGGCGCTTGTATTTTTGGAAAAAATAAAAAGAAGTTCATTTCTAAAGCTATGAAATTAAGTTAAAGACAGTAAGAATCAGTTTTTTTAAAACGTATTTCTGTCAACTACTAAAGACTGATTTAATATCTACTATGTTTTAGGAAGTACTATGGGAACAGATAGGAACAACTGTGTAAGATACCATCACTACCGACCAGAAGCTCACAATTGACACGTTGTCAGCCAGGAGACAATAAGAGTGACACTATACGGTCAAAGCACTGATGGAAAGATTGGAATAAAACCGAGTTCTCTCTGACACACAGCTGGTAAGAGATGAGTTGAAAGTACAATTTATTAAGTTTTAAGGAATTCAAGCCATCAGCTTCCTCAAGAAAAACTTAGAAACAATGTAATCCAGAGCTTGGTTAACTCTTCTACTTACTGGTGATGAGTAAATTCTAAACCGGTTAACAATTAGTGCTGCATTACCTTCACATAGCTGACAAGACAAATTCCCACAGTGCCAAGTGGAAATCTTGGGGTGTGATATCTAGGGCCTGGTGTATTGAGTGATAGTATCAGGGGTAGGGATATTTACGCTCTAGTTACAGATTCTCGTCAGAGCCCTTTTAGACCTTCATTCCAGAAATATAATCTAGATTGCCTTTACTACTTTATGTGAACTGGTCTCATGAGACTGACTCTTAGGACCATTGGCTGCGAAGCTCAGGTTAGATGACGACTGCAGGATGAGCAACGGACAGCTGTGAGCCATAAGGCAAAGGTCTGGAGAGAGGTACGCTCTAACACAACAAAAGGCACCATGAGAAATGAGCTGCATGTAGAGCTACAACTAACAGAAATAAATAGTCCAGGAAAAAAAATCCAGGTATAAATACTGATAAAACCATACATATCTTACAGACTAGGTCTTTCACTATTCCTGCATTTAGCATTCACAACTTCTGCTTTTTGATACTGACCTCAAAGGTCTATACTATATATACTATACTATATAGTAACTTCTAGTATTACATATGTGTGTGTAGGCGCGTGTGTGTGTGCGTTATGACAAGAACAGAAGACTGTAAGTGGAGCGGGAGTTTAAAATAGTTATCTTAATTTTCTTTAACATACGGTCTCACTATTTAATCTAGGCCAGTCTCAAACTCACAATATGTACCACCCATTTTTTTGTTTATTTTGTCTTTTTATTCTAACAGAAAATAAAGTGAAAAATCTAGCAAATATCTGGGAACTATGAAATGAATTAAATGAAAACTTTAGAGCTAAGTAATAAACTAACTGAAATGAGATATATTTAATATCAGATCAGCCACAGCTGAAGAAGAATAAACAGGAGAGAGAGGCTCATCAATAGAAAATACTCAGGAAGTACAGAGAAGGGGAGAGCCTATGAGACATATGACACAGACAAAACAGTCTGGTACCAGTACTGGTGAGACTGGAATCCCAGTACAGAAAGTCAGGGAAGCAATTATTAAGAGATAATTGCTTTAAATTTCCTAAAACCTATGAAAGACATTACATCACTGATTCAAAAACTCCTAAAAACACATCAGTTGGATAAAGACAACATAAAAAGGCACTAGTGAGAGAGCTGAAAAGATAAAAAGGAACCTCAGAGCAGCTGCTACTTCCTGATATCAAAAAATGCACAGAAAACAGAGGTTTGTAAAAAACAGGCAAAATACAATGCATAAAGATAAAATCCTCTCACGTCTAATTAGTCTTTAAATCATAAAACATGTAAGTATTAAGAATTTCCTCATAAAAATGACTGAGAATGTTTCAGGGCTGAAGAGACTGCTCTGTGGTTAAGAACACTGGCTGCTCCTGCAGAGGACCCCAGTCTGATTCCCAGCACCACAGAGCAAATCATAAATGCCTGTAACTCCAGCTCCGGGACACCTAATACTTCTTCGGGATTCCAAAAGTACCAAATATGCACATGGTGCACATACACACATGTATACACATACAGACACATAAACCTTAAAGACAAATTAAAAAGAACTCTGTAGGTTTCAAAAAACTTATGAGGGGAAGAACAAATGAACAAACAGACAACACCACCACCACAAAGTTATGGCTCCTGACAGATTTGTACTGGCTGTTTTTGAGATTAGGTCTTGCTATACTGCCTAAGCTGTTCAGTTTCTGGAGTAGCTGGAATTACAGGCATGCATCACTACAGCAGCTGATAACAGCCTTAGATACAGAAATTGCCTCTAAATAATTTTAGACATAACTGCCTGCCAGATGAAAGACAAAGTTTTACTTTATAACATCTCTTATATTAATGGCAATATTTTACAAAAAGATTTTTTTCGCTAAATAATAATTTAATAGTGAGATAAAGAGTGGGGCACAGTGGCCCACACATGTCATCAGTCCCAGCACTCAGGAGGCAGAGGCAAGCAGATCTGAGTTTGAGGCCAGCCTGGTCTGCACAGTGAGTTCCAGGCCAATCAAGACCACATTATATAGTGAGACCTTGTTTCAAAAAAATTAAAATTAAACAAGAGATAGAATGGCTCATTTCTGTTACTTCCCATATACAAAATCATAAATGAAGTTTCAAAATCAATCTATAATAATAATGAATTATGCTTTTATATTTATAATCCCTTAACTGAACATGTGTTTAATGTCTTGATTTCTTCTTAAATGGTTGTTTAAAACAGTAAAACAAAGGCTATTAACAAAAAGTATGTACCAATCGATAACTTATGGTATGATCCAGATGGTCAAGCTTATCCTGTTGGGTAAGACTTACTAAGCAATTGCATCAAAAGGACATAACTAACATTACATCTGGCATAACAACTGGGTTTGCTGCCTGTACAAGTTGTGTGAGACACCACCCATAATTAACAGTCTTATGCAAAACATATTCTTTATCATGGTACCTAGGAAATACAGAATGGAACAATGCTTATAAGGTATGAGTTCCAGCATCTTACAGCTAAGAGGATGGCTGTATTACCATTACTTGTATGGAAGAAAATGGAGATAATGTACATATACCCAGTGGAGCAGACTGACAACCAGGATCATAACCAGGACAGGAACCTAAGGAAGAGAATGCTTCAAAACCAAAGAAGTAGTCAGCCAGAATCAAGCCCGAGAAAGAGTGAAGTGCCCATTTGCTTAGGGGCATCGAGTCCTATGAAGCAACATCTCAGTCTCACTGTGCAGTCCGAAGGCACAATACAACGGTTTCAGAAGAAAAAAGTTTAACTCAGAGGGGAAAATGGCAAAAATCAGAATCAAGAAAAAGATTTGTATTTTATTAAAAAGGTAGAAAAGGGACTGAAGAAATGGCTCAGCAGTTAACAGCAAGCACTGCTCTTGTAGAAAATTCAGATTTGACTCCCAGAACCTATACAGTGGACTCACAACCACGTCTAACTCCTGCCCTCAGGGAACCTGATGCCCTTTTTTGACTTCTGTGGGCTTTGCATACATGTGCTGCCCATAATACACTTAGATACAGACACATACACATAAAATAAATATTTTTAAAAATTCTGTCAAGGAGCTGAAGACATGGCTCAGCAGCTAAGAGCACTACCTGCTTTTGCAGAGGACCTTGGTTCAATTTCCAGCATCCCCAAGGCATTTAATAACTGTCTGAAACCCCAGTTTTAGAGGGCCCAACACCTGGCTTTCACAGACACTAGGCACACATGTGGTGCAGACATATATGCAGGCAAAACATCCATACACATAAAGTATTTTTTTATTAAAACTCTGTCCAAAAAGGAAGAAAATGCACTCATTAAATACTGTTATCATAAGCTTCTAAAAAGAAAATAATCAATAACTTCAATAAGACAGTGATAAAGTAAAAGGCTAAGATAACATGTCAATTGACTTGGTATACAATGTAAGTTACTAGTAAGATCTCATTTGAGGAGTAAACTACATTTATGCACGTCACTTCCTGTGTCTTTACAGACGGATGATCCTTTATACTGACATTCTCATTTCATAAGTGATCTTCCAGCAACAAATCAGTAATGATTTGAGTTACAAATACTAATTAGTGGTAATGACAGATAATTAAACTGCTTCCTCTCTGAGATAAAGATACTAATAATTTCATCTACTCAATCCCTAAACAAACAGGCCTAACCCAAACTCCAGAATGTGCCGCCCTGCAATGTTCCCTCCAACCACGTTAGGCTTCAGCCAGCTTCTCTCTGGTAAATTGTGAGTCAGATCTTTGAGGAAGAGGAAGCTATATGGACACAGAGACTTAAGGATAAATATAGCATTTTAAAAGAGTCACTAAGAGAGTAAGTTCACAGAAAGAAACAAAGGAAGAGATATGTACTCTCATTAGGCATACAAAAGAATGGGTGACGTCTTTAAGAATCATTAAGTGAGGAGAGAGCTCATTGCTAAAGCCACGCATGCATGAGGATGAGTAACTCCCACCAGCTACCCAGGGAAATAGTGTATAAAAAGATGGGTATCTAATACATTCTAAACATTTGCCCTTTTATCCTCATCCTGCATATCAAGGGAACTTCTCTTTACAACAGACTAAGAACATTAAAGAAAACCACAACCAACCAAGTGCAGGGCTGTGGAGCCCAGTCCCAAGAGATTCACCAACAATACAACCCTTCACCTAAGGCTCAGGGATCATTGTGAAAGGGGGTGAGGGATGGGAAGACTGTGAGTCAGAGGGTCAGAGAGTCTGCTATGAAATTGTCTCCTAGTAATGTCAGAAGGGACACCCATGAAGTTTCACAGAAATGACTGCCTAAATGCAAGCAGAACAAGGATGACAACAGACATGTCACTGTGGGTTGGGGTGAGGTAGCCCAGGAGGCTCCAGCTCTGGCAGGGGAAGCACTTACCCAGAAGATTAAACCAATTGGTTATCTGATACCAAACACTCAGCCTAGTATTATACAGATTAAATAAGTTCTAGTTATGTTAAGAATATATGCATGTACACACACACACACACACACACACACACACACACACACACAACACACCCCTAACAACATTTAACGAAAAAAAAGTCATAAATTTGAAAAAGAACAATGAAGGATATATGGGAGCGCTTGGAAGGAGGAAAGGAGAAATAATATAACTATATTATAATTTTAAAAAGACTTTTAACAAAGATGGTTATAGTGGTGTACTTGGAATTCCAACCCTAGGGAGGAAGAAACAGGTAGATCCCTGGGACTCGCTGACCAGCAAGCCTAGCAATAGTGATCTCTAGGTCCCACTGAAAGACCCTGTCTAAAAACTAAGATGAAGAATCTTTAAGAATGACACCCAAGATTATTTTCTGGTCTCTAAATATACAAGCTTACACTTGTGTATACATACATCAGCACTTGCACACACATACACCCATCACACACAACTCCTCCCCTCACACACACCCAGAATCTTTTTTCTCTTTTGTTAGGAATTGGCTCTAATGCTTTGTCTTATTTCAGCTCCCAAAAGCCACCCTTCCAGACCTGAGGGTACCTGGCCCCAGCTGGCTTCGACTGATAATAAAGAATTGCCATACAGCCAATGGCTGGACAGGGACAGATCGTGTGGACAAGGGATCCAGAGAGAGGGGAGAGATGGAATCGCCATGATGGGGAAGCAAAAAAATGAAACGTAAAGGCCCACCGGCATGTAAGAATCTGGGAAGGTAGCCCTGGGCCTCTTCCCTGCTTGGGTCTGGGGTAGCAGAGATGAAAGATAGATTTTAAAAGATTAACTCAGAAATATCAGAGGGGAGTGTTTGCTCGTCATGGGGAGGTTTAGAAGTGCCCAACCATTTAGCTAGTCAAAGCATATCAAAATTAACTGGCATGTGTGCGTTTGTCTTTTATTCACGAATCCAGAGAGCTTTTGGGCGGGCGCACAACCCACCAGCAGCCAAAGCAGGTTTAATTAATTCACCTCTACTCTATTTTGTAAGTATATAGTTATTTAAAAGAGAGTGAAAGAAAACATTAACTATTCATTTTTCAAAATGAAAGGTAAAACGTCATAAACATGAAAGAGATCCATCAGTGGGTCTCAGTTCCCACCGGTCTTACAGTACATACTGCTGCAGAGCTGAGGCTACTGCTAAGAATGACACTACACCGCTTTTGTTCATCAAAGACCCAGCCGAAATCTAATGCTCTCTGTGGCAGCCAACCATCTTATGAGGACTTAGGTCACTTCAAGGATCATTTTTAACTTATGTGAATTCTTATCTTGTCTGCTATTGTCAGAACCTAACTTCCAATTACAACGCAGTATCAGCCAATGTCTGGTCACTATGTAGCTCACATTTCCAAGGAAGTTCCTCTAATTTGACTTCGAAAAGCTCCCTCTGCACTTTCTAACGCATTCCCCTTTGCCCACTAATTTGGGTAGGCTTCAGTTCTTATATTTTGATGCTACCTGAGCAATTCTAATGTTTGAAATCTTTTTATAACTAAGAGCACATATCATGGAAAGACAGTGCAGAGCTATGATTAGGAGTTAGATCTCTACTGGAATCAAAGTTTCTATGACTAAGTCACTGCACCCTTTAATCCTATTAAAATAATCTGTAAAATGAGGTTAATTTTACCTACCTCATAGTGCTACTATGGACCTTAAATGAGATAATGTATATTAAATACTCACTACTGTACTTGGTACATACTTTTATAATTACTAAAGGTAATCATTAGATTAAGTCCTCACTAAATGTAATCTCATTGTCTTCTATATTGTCGATCTATTTTTATTTTTTCATATCTTTAAAAAAATTATAAAACTTATACAGGGTAAACAAACAAAAACTGAGTAGGCTTTGTATTAATTGGGAGCTGTTTTCATATCTTTTATATGCACAAGGCTAGTGTGGTATTTTCAGATTGTTTGTGGCTAAATAATAATATTCCCAATGATAGCATATTACCCTGAAAAGTATTATCCCTCCCTCCCACCTCCTACAGCATTCTTCTTTTAAAATCTATTTTAAGTAGTGGGTAAGACTTACTAATTACCATTTAAGATAAAAGTTCTAGAAAGGTTAATGACTAATGGACATGAAAGCAAACAGTACTAAAAATGTAAATGCCAATACTATATATAAAACACAAACGCTACTTTCAGTATTTTCAGGGTCCAGAGGTGATGGTTTTATATATATGCTGTCAAATAAAAGCCTGTGCCCCAGTATTAGTTTCTGGTATCATCTCCAAGATTTACATAAAGAACACATAGAGTTCTACATTTTCAGAATCATATTCTTAAATCCAGAAAATGTATGCTGGTCATTAAGAATGCACTTAATAAATAAACAAGCTGTAATGAATCTTCTAATTAATTCCATTTCAGATCAAAACCTCAAAAGCCTCTTCTTATCTTTCCTTTGTTCAAATCATTGACAGATTAGATGGGTGCAGTGGTGCATGCCTATAATCCCAATGTTTGGAGCTTTGTGAGAAACGGGGCTTTGTTTGTTTGTTTTAAAACATGGGTTTATGTAGCCTGTCTGGCCTTAAAAGCCTGCCTTTACTTCCTAGGTGCTGAGGTTACAAATTTGCACAGACAACACTGAGTTTCTTTGGTACTGAGGATGGCACGCAGTGCTCTGGACATGCTAGCCTAACACTCTTACTAACTGAGCTACAACCCAGCTCAAAATTAAGTTTTAAAGTATTCTTGAACTGTATGAGTCAAGCATGGTGAATTTTATTCTCCTTTTACAGAAATGAACTCAAGGTCATTAAAGTGGACATATAAAAACACCATCAGCCCATTCTCCTTCCTCACATGGCTTCTCCCTCGGCACTGACAATGCCGTATTCCTGAGAGCTGAATGATACTTATAGTCAAATGGAAAGAAAGAAGATTAAAATGGGGTAGAGCAGATAAAACAGAAAATATACTTGGTTATAGTCTGTATTTAAGAAGGGATTTTAGCATATGATACTTATTTTTTTTTTTAGAATTTAATCACAGAGATTGCATAAAAGGTTATGAAGAAATGGAGACATACTTTATTTGCAAAGTATCTATGGGTATGCTTTTTCCCCTTTGTCTTAAACTTCTGAGTCTTAGCAGCAAATTATAGCCTGCTTAAGAGACAAAGAATCCTGCCTGCAGTTATGCCCTTGCAAATGGTTTCACAATCATTACCATAGTTAATAAATAAGATTTCAAAAAAGAAAAGAAGAAAGGAAGGAAGGAAGGAAGGAAGGAAGGAAGGAAGGAAGGAAAGAAAGAAAGAAAGAAAGAAAGAAATTCTCTTAAAAATAATTTCTAAGTCATAGAGACTTAGGCTTTTTAGAAACTTCAACAATACATTTTTGGCTAGCAATACATTTCTGTTCACACATAGAATTTATACAAGGACTTTTATTTTGGCAAGAAGAAAAAGAATAGATTAACAAGCATAATGATATCCCTTCAAATAAAAGAAGGTGAACAGGAGGGGAGGTAGGATCGAAGGCTATGCATTGCAGATTCAGGCATGGTTTAAATAAGTAACATTTTCCCCCCAAGTCTAGTTTATTAGAAATGGAAAAATGCATTCAAATGAGAGTTTATTATATTGTGATTAATTCCTGTATGGATACATGTATATACATGTATATGTATAGGTGTCATGCACATGTATGGAGGTTAGAGATGAGTTGGTTCTTGGGGGCTGGAGAGATGGCTCAGCGGTTAAGAGCACTGACTGTTCTTCCAGAGGTCCTGAGTTCAATTCCCAGCAACCACATGGTGGCTCACAACCATCTATAATGGGATCTGATGCCCTCTTGTTTGTATTTACATACATAAAATAAATACATAATTCTTGAAAGAAAGAAAGGAAGGAAGGAAGAAAAGAAGAAAGAAAGGAAGGAAGAGTGAGTTGGTTCTCACTTTCTGCCTTTCAGGGGTTCTGGGAATTGAACACAGGTCAGCAGGCTTGGTAGCAAGTACCTTTACCACCATTCATACCTTTTTTTTTTTTTAAATGAATATCCAAATTGGAAAAGCCATTTCCTTCCAGCTCTCTATTACTTAAAGGTCTATGTTTGGTAGTAGAATGTAAAATAAGGTATAACAAGTTCTAACAGTATATACTAGTATACTTAGTTGGTTTTCACTGGTTTTCCATATGTTATAATCTCTTGTATTATTTAACTTACCTGAACTTCTGAATTTGAGTCAATAGGCTGCAGTGAAAACCAAGTTTCTTTACCACTATGACTGCACAAGTCTTCTTTTTTGATGGCTACCTTTCCTACAGAAGATAAATAAGATGATGAGCAATCATAGTTTATATAACCTTATGGTTCACAAGCATTGTTATATAGTTTACAGAAAATACTTCAGAATAATTTATATCAGTTGATATAAAAATCCACCATTATTCCTTTTTTTGACACTGGATGTTGCTATGTAGCCCTGGCTGGCCTGGTACTTGCTAGCCCAGGATAGACTTGAATTCATGGTAATCCTCCTGCTTTAGCCTTCTGAGTGCTGGGATTACAGAATTTAAAAATTCGTTTCTATAAAGTTTGTTTTCTCCTATACCTTAAAGAAGAAATGTGCTATTTCTGCTTGCCCACTGGAGACCTTTTTTGTGGGTCATTCTGAATCAGGGTATTAGAAGAACTCAGTCGGAGTTTAATGTAACTATGGTATGTTAGCACTTCCTCAGATTAATATTCAGGATAAAAAACAAAATGTAAATGGCAACGTAATATAATTTTCTAGGTTGTGTAATACTGTGGATGAAGTATATGTGCTAGTTAATTTTGAGCAGTAACATCTGTCTTTAATAAGGAGTTATATGGTCCAATTAAGTGAAAGGACAAACAGTACCACCTATTACTAACAAAAGTGAAAAGTACCTCAAAAATCATTTTATCAAAACATTATTAAGCTAGCTATACTGCTTCAACTGATAGTCTTTAACCATCAAGGCTGCTCTCTATAGAGTATTTGTGTCTCTCAGGGAAAGATGATGTACCATGAACAAAGGAGTGTGAAAGGAAGGAAGAGACAAACGGTCTTCAAATGAAATATTTAGTGTGCTGGTGCAAAGCACACACTTCCTCAATGCAAGCCTTATGAAGCAGACATAGTTTAGCATGTGACTAACCATTCAAAGACAGCAGAAAAGTTCCAACAAAGGAGATATATGGTACTTTAAAAGTAACTCACTTCTTCCCTTGTTTAAAAAAAATTTTCCTTTCAAGTATCCCAACTGTATGTTATGTCTTATGACATAATCTTACTTTTAGTTCAACAGTTGAAAACATTAGAAATTATAAAGAAATGTTTATGTGAAGCTGTATCAACTTTAAAATATCAAGTGAAAATAGAACAAACAGAACAACATATATATATATATAAAAAACTTTTTTTTTCTGGAAGCAGGTAGTGATTATACAATTGTAGAATATACTAAAAAACACACTGTGTGATTTCAAATTTTACAAATATTTTATCTTGATAATCCCAGCACTAGGCCAGCCTGGTCTACATGGTGCGTTCTAAGACAGTCAGAGCCCTGTCTCAAAAAAGAAAGGAAGAATTTCAAATTTGAAAAACAGCTGCCAAGAACAAATAGTACACAAAACTTCTATTTTCTTTACCCAGGATTTCAAAAATCTTATCATTTTTCTCATGTTTTATTCTGATATGTGCGCGCGCGCGCGTGTGTGTGTGTGTGTGTGTGTGTGTGTGTGTGTATGAGTGTGTATGTAATATGTGTATGTAAAATGATCCTTCTAAGCCATTAAAAATAAGTTTTAAATATAATACAGTTTAAAACAAGAAATTTTATGGTATGTTATTTACACCTTAATAAAGTTTTTTACTTAAACTTTTTAAAACATATTACAGTTTTATGTTTATCTCTACAATTATAAGTTAAAACTCAAATTACAGATGTATAATTTAAAGAAGAAATGTTAAAGTACAGAACCAGATTTGTAGTAGAATGGCAACTGTAGCAACAGTCCTCAAGAGACTAAAAATTCAGTCTATTAATGCACAACATTCAAAACACATAAAACTTTAAACCTATGAATCTGTTTTCTGTTATATATTTTGAGTGAAATCTAATATAAAGATAAAAAATCTTTGTGTGACAGCTAGAGTTGTAGAAAGTGACAAAAGAAAAATGTACTTCAGGGATTTTCAACTGAATTTTAACATGAGAAATGAAGGGAAAACTGAATTTATTCTAAAACTGAATATGCACACTGACAGCTAAGTACAGAATATAGGTATTAACTAAAAAGAGCAAATATTCCTTATAATGCATAAGGAATTTAGATTGAAAGTCAAATTATATAAATTTCTTGATATGTTTCATCATCGATTGCACAAAATTCCTAACAAATCAATACACCTGAAATGGCTGAAGATACAAATAATGAAGTATTTCAATTTAGTATGACAATAATGTGAGATAATCATAATTACAATTTTCACGGATCCTACATTAGAAGTAAATTTTAAGGGAATGACCAAGAGCTTGGTACTAAAAAAATTCATATATATGTACACACACACACACACACACACACACATAGATGCACATACAGACATGTGCACACATGCCCTATAGATGAAGTTCTTATCTTCTAGTCATTCCTTTCATTTTATAGATTTTTTTAAAGTGAATATCTGTTATCCTTTCTCCCAAAAAAGGCATAGAGAATATCTAGCATACAGTTTTTAACATGCTAAATTTATATTGTAATATTTTTAGTTTCTTCTTGTTATTAGGACCTCATACACACTATAAAAGTACTTTGTAAGTATACCATAATCCCTGTCCTAGCATGCAATTTTAGGAGGATTTACTAAACCAGCTGTGGTGGAACATGCTTATGATCTCAGTGCTCATGATGCTGAAGCAGGAAAGTTTTAAAGCCAGTCTAGGCAAGGTGGGTGTGGGGGAGAGGGAGACGGAATATATATGTTTCATTCACAAACACACACTCACACACATATGTGTATATATACATATATATATGTATATAAACACATATACAGTCATTCATATTTACACTATATGAATGAAGTTGTCCTACATGTGTGTGCAGACAGAGAGAGAGAGAGAGAGAGAGACAGACAGACAGACAGACAGCCAAGTCATCAACTTTAAAAGGAAGGGTTTTAAAAATTTTTATTTTAAATAATAAAATATTAAATATTAAATAAAAATATTTTTATTATTTTTTATTATTTATTCCTTTGAGCAATTCATGCCCACGTTCTATAAATCACCATATTGTACAATTACAAACAGTGATTCAATTTCCACGCTACTTCAACTTAAGACTATTAAACCAAGCATGTGCCTAAAAGTTACTCAGGAATGAATCTTTCCTACTACATCTTTCAGATCACAGGAAATACATCTGACACAGCCATCTTCCCAAAAGACAACTAGGCCTGTTTTTTTGTTTTTTTTAACTACAAACTGCTTTTCTTACAATTAGTATTTACTTTTTAATAAAAATATTTGTTTGGTTTTCTTTTTTTCTAGATGGGAAGTCTGACTCTGTAACCCAAGTGAGCCTGAAACAGACAGCAACCCTTCTGCCGCAATCTCTTGGTACAAGTGTGAACTTTCATGCCTGATGATTTTTACCTTAAAAATAAGGAAATACCAAAGGTGACTTTGAGAAATCATTATTATTTATAGCTAGAATGGAAACACATATCATATTTGACTAAGGAACCAGCAAAGGTCTGATTACAGAATGTCATTTAAAGTGAATATACCAATTAAAAAAAAAATCAACATAAAATCTAGAGAAAAGGATTAGAAATGTTGAACATATATTATCCTCCTTATTTACAGAAAGAATGAACAAAATACTAATGTTGTAATTATAAATAATTATGAATAGTACCTACCTATACGAAGATCTCTTTGTAAAACATTTTTATCATAAACATAAAAAGACAAATACTGGAAAGTTCTTGGAATCTCAAAATAAAATTCTTCACTGAAATATGGACTAGAGAGAAAAGAGAATGCTCATTATGTTAAATAATATATATTTATTATCACTATTAAATATTTATTACTACCACTATTAAAATGGTACCAATAATAAAATCACATTCAAATTTTACTTTCAACAAACATCCTTGGAATTATAAATCAGAATTCTTCGGAATTTCAAACAAATTCTATACAAATCAAGCTGAACTGAAAATACTTTAGGTGCCAAATTAATTCTAAACATACAGATTTTCAGAAGGTCCTGTGAACAGAAGATCTAGTAACTGCCTAGGCCATGCTCACCTAAAGTTGACTACATTAGAGCCAAGAACAAAGCCATTCATATTATTATCTTAGAAAGATATAATGGCAAAAAGTTGTATTACTCAGTAATCTGTTCTAATCTTCGGGCTCCTCCTTATTCTCTGTCTTGATCTATCTTTTATCTGCAACCTGTCTCTGTAAAACTCTCCCCATCCCTCCATGCTGTCTCTTATGTCATCTCTCTTTCTCATGGTGTGAGAGCTGGGTATACTGACTCATCCTGTCAGATCTTCTCTGATTTGTCATTGTGTCTGCCCCTTATGACTGCTTCCTTCTACAAATTAACTTTACCTTCGTAGTTTGGGATTAAAGGTGTGTGCTAAGGGTGTGTCTGTATTCCAGTCAGATCAGAGACCTAGAAGGTCTTTGGATATGATCCCTTGCCAGAATAGACATGATGCTGAATCAAAATTCCTTTACATCTTCCCCTATTCTGTTTTAGCTAAATACTGTACACATTTTAACTGTTATAACACTAGTGCTCTTTTACTGAGTTATATTCTTAGCCCAGTGATATGATTTCTTGTATGTGTGTACATATGTGTGCAAGTGTGACTGTTTTGAGTATTACGGCCAGAGGTCAATCACCTAATTTTTTGATACAGGGTCTTTCCCTGAGTCTGAAACTCCCTGTTTGGCCACACTGCTGGCTACCTAGCCCAGGTACCCTCCTGTTCATGTAAGCCCAGCTCATTTTCATACCAGTGCAATAAACCTTTATGGTGCTGAGGAACCAAACTCAGGTCCTCATGCTTGTATGACAAGACTGAGCTATTTTCCCAGTCTCAGTGATTTGATTTGTGTGTACCTGTGTGTGGATGTGCATACTCCCATGTGTGCATCAGTAAAGAGATCAGAAGTGGATATCAAGCATCTTCCTTCATCTATCTCTACCTTATTTTTTTTTTTAAACACAGGGTTCCTAGCTGAGCCTGAAGCTCACTGACTGGTCAGCAAGTCCAGGATCTTCCTAGCTCCACAACCTCAGCTCTTGGATTACACCACAAGTGTTTGGCTTTTTACATGGGTGCTAAGTATGTAAACTGAAGGTCTCAATGCTTTCAGGACAAGAACTTTATTGACTGACCTATCACAGTTGTTGGGGAAGAGGCTTGGGAGACCCCACCAGCAGTTAATGGCTACTGGAAAGAGGAAATCATTTTCCTCAATGGTGGAGCCATTTGTTCGTTGCCCATGCTCCAGTACATAATGCTCTACCTACGCTTATGCAAGCAGCCCTGATTAAACTCAGTGGGTCACATACATACACACAGACACATGAATGGAGGAGAACTTGCTAGAAGGAATCCAGAGAGCGTGCATGGGAATCAGATGAGGGAGGATAACAGAGTGAGTATGACTTATAAACAATACATTCACGTATGGAATTTTCAAAGAACGAATTAAACATAAGGCCCATCACCTATCTCCCAGGAATTTCCCTTTACCCTCTGCAATCACCCCACAGACAGTCAACTGGGGAAAGTTCTATTATTATAGATTACATCCTAATAGTGATGAAATGGTTTTAAACTGCATTTTCCTGATGATTAACGGGGCTGGATCTCTTTTCATGTGTCTCTGAGACACTTGATATCTTCTTTTATGAAATATCTGAACCTTCTTATATTTTAAAAACCTTAATTATTAAGCATTTGCTTTGATTTAGAGATATTTAGAAGCAAAATCTCTTAAATCTGTTTACAATTCTAAAGTATTTCTTGTTTTATAATTCAAAGTTATAAAAACTGAAGAAAATATTCCAAAAGTGGAAAAAGTTAGAAAGATCTACAATGTAGATACTTCCAGTTTAATGGTTGATTACAATTTAGACAAGTATTAAGAACATTATAATAAAATCAAGATGAGGAAGAATTTTAACTTCAGATTATTTCGCCCTATTCTAGAAGGGAAGATTAGGGGGCATCAGAATCCAAGAATTATCTAGTCTAGCTAGCTATACCCTTAGGTGTCTAAGGCATGACACAGCTAGCTTGAAATTATCTTTCAAATTATTTTCTTTTTAAAGATGGAAAGAAATAAAACTGGTTTCATATTTTTCCACTATATAAACATTCAGAAAGGTTAAGGGTTATTTTCTCATATATGGCTACGTATCACAAACTGTAAGTACTTAATTTATGGACTCAACTTACAAAATTGCTATTTAATTTGGTAATCACTGATTACCTTGTGATATAAAATTGTAGCAAACTGAAATTTAAATAATTTCAGGTCTCAAATCCCAGCTGTGCTTTTAACTTCCTTCATTACATGACAAATCATGCGGCCTTTTAGTGACATGATTTCATCCTTCATAAACGTAAATAATAAAAGGCCATTTGTGAATCTGAATGCACAAATGTGGAAAATATCAAGATTCTAAATCAATATGGGCATATGACTTGTGACGAAATCTTTGAAGTTTATTACTCCCAATATTTTGGGGCTACTAAGGCACCTTTAGTTTTTGTTTTGTTTTTAATTATGTACTTTTTTTTTTTGAGGAGGGCGTACATGTGCAGTCAGAGAGCAAGCTGTAGAGTTGGTTCTCTCCTTCCACCATGTGGTCTCTGGGTGTCAAGCTGACAGCTGCCTCCTTCACCCACTGATTGAGCCACTACAAGGGCTACTTTTAGTTTTATATACTTTTCTTATGAAGAGTTCAAAATTGTAAGAATCAAAAAAAACAAAGAGCTATGCAGAGGGGTATGCCTACACCACCAATGTTTGAGGCTGAAGTTGGAATAAGGGTTCAATGTCAACTTGGGCTACGTAGGTAGGCTCCGCATAGAGAGGAGGAAAGGAAAGGGAAGGAAGGGCCAAGAGGAAAAAAGACAAAGAACAGGCAAATGACACAGGCAAATACAGGCAAGTATGAGGGAGAAGGTAACAGAGTACCACAGCATACTCCAGAAGTCCAATGGAATAAAACAGTGTAACAACTGTTTCATTCACCATGCTTGTCTCAACAACTCCAAGAATCCTCCATACTTTGTCTTTGAAGACTATCTTTCAACAGTTTGGTGGTGGTGGTTTGGTTGCCCTTTTCTTTCTTTCTTTTTTTTTTTTTTTTTTTTTTGAGATGACTCTTATATAGCCGGACTGGCCTGGGACTTGTTATGTAAACCAGGCTGGCCTCAGTCTCAACAGAGATCTGACCACATCTTTTCAAGTGCTGGGATTTAAAGTAGGTAACATGATACTTGGTTTTAGCACAGTTCTATATCAAAATTACAAACACAAACACTGCTACAAGGCAGAGGAGGCAAAGAAGAGGCTGTTGTACTTTCAAAGAATAATTACACTTTCAAAGATAAAAACAACCTACCAAGGGCTTATTTCCTGTTAATACATTAGTAAGTAACTTGTATATGTGCAGATGCAGACAGAGAAAGGGTGTGTTTATGTAGCCCAGAGGTTAACATCAGTTATTTTTCTCAATCATATTCCACCTTATTCTTTGAGATAGGACTCTGGTTAAACAATTCATCTACACTGGCTGGCCAGCAGGTTCCTGGGATCCTCCTACCTCCATGTCCCCAGCACTGGGAACTGTAAGTGGGAGCCATTGTGCCTGGCTTTCTTACATGGGCATGGGGGATGTAACACTTGACCTCATATTTGTGTAGCAAGTACTTTACCAGAAAGCATCTACCTCTCTAGCTTCAACTTGTGTGAATTTTGAGCTAATATGTTCTTTGGAGAAATAAAAAGATGTGCTTTGAGGAAAGCTCAAACAAATAGGCACTCCTTAGCCTAGAGAGCACTCTGAACTCTTTTAATAGCTGTCTTCAAACATTAATACTGTCACGTAAAAGAGGGACTAAAATTGTTCCCCAGAAATCTAAGGGACAGAGTGAGGGCAACTAAGAAAAAATACTTTCTAAGGCAATGAAAGCCACATGAAAGCAAGTGCATCATTGGTGCATCTTAGAGACAGAGGAGTAGACAGAACCTAGAACTGAGAAAGTGCTTGGCATGACTGGATGTCATTTTGATAATCATTAACCAATTAAACATAAGCACTTACTGAGTCAGAAGAGTCCAAAGACCAAGCAGACTACTTAGGAAGTGTGAACTTCTTGGTGACTAAAACACTACTAGGTAGATGCCCCATGACCACTTGCCAGAACTACTGCTGAGAAGACCAATGCTCTCAGTTCAGCTTACTGACATTCAAGGCCTCTTTAAATGCTTACATTCTGTAAATCTAAAAAATAAATTCATAATAGAAAAGAAAACCTTTAAATAAAAATATTAGCTCCAAATCAAGAAAGCCAATTTGATTATAAAACTCTGGAAAATACATAAAACTATGATTATATATCAAATGAATAATTTCTAATTTTTCTACCAACCTTAGAGACTTTTCAACAACCTGGGTGCGATAAACTTCTTCCTGGTCCAAATTTATAGTGCAGAAGCAATCTCGCATTTTGTTGGGTCCAAGATATGGCAGCAAATTTTTTGCTTTATCTGTTGGCACAGAAGTTTAAATTGATGTTAAATTTTTTACTTTTATCACCCAAAGCTTATATATGAATTCAGTCTGGAAGAAGGCATAATATGGAGTACAGAAAAAAAGCAACTAGTGATCAGAGAGGCCACGGGGATCTAAAGGAGGCTAGTAATGACTGAGGGATGGAGCTAAAAAGTGGTGAGCTTTCCTGAGAAGTCTATAAAAACAAGTATTTTCTTATTACAAGAAAAAAAAAACCTAAGTGTTTAAAAGTAAAAAAAGACCAGAGGAGTTATGAATAGATACAACACTGCATCCTTCCTCGATGAGAGGGTAGTTTCTCTCCATCCTGTCCCACCAGAACCATCTCAAGAATTTTCCTGCAATTAATCTCTCCTGAAGCTGCATTAATTTCCCTTCTACCTGCTTGCTCTCAGCAGCATAGAAACAACTCTTCACAATTAAAACAAACAAAAGAAGCAAATAATCATCTTTGGTCCCACCTCTCCTCCCTTGCCACACCTCCACTTCCAGACTCCTTTGTCAAAGGAGAACTTCTTCATAGCACTGTCCCTGAGTTCTCACTTTCCATTCATGCTGTGGTCCTTTCAAATCAGCTCCAATTCCAAAGTGACAATGAACCTTCTTTAGTTAAGGTCACCAATGTCAATCTATTCTTATTGTGCCCACTCCTTTGCAGCGTCCTCTAACAGAGTGGACATTTAACATGCTCCCTTTTCTTAGATTCCACAACATACTATTTTTTTTTAAGATTTATTTTATTTATATGAGTACACTGTAGCTGTCTTCAGACACACCAGGAGGGCATCAGATCTCATTACAGATGGCTGTGAGCCACCATGTGGTTGCTGGGAGTTGACCTCTGGAAGACAGTCAGTGCTTTTAACCACTGAGCCATCTCTCCAGCCCCACAACATACTATTTCTGGCTTTCCTCCTATGTCTTCCACTCTGTTCATCTTCTTCTCATTTCAATGCTGTTATTGCTCAGGGCTCCATTCTAGACCACCCCTTCCTTTTTCTATAAACTACTACAGTGCACAGCGTTAATGCTAGGAGCTCCCAGTTCTGTTTGCAGGCCTGACCTTCCCTTATCCACATCACTGGATATCCGGCAGGTATCTCACATTTAACAAGTCCCCAAAACCAATCTTATTTCCTCTTCTATAAGCTTTTCCCTTGGTCTACCACCACTTCCTTCTTGCTCATCATCTTTCTGCCTCTCACTTATACAATCCAGTTCATTAGCAAATCCAGAAGATCTTCAAAAAGATAAAATCTAAAATTCAAGAACTTCTTTCCTTCACTAGAATCACCTAAATCCAAGCCACTGCAACTTTTTCTTCAGACAAGCATGGCAATATCTTCTGCTTCTTCTACTCTTCAACACCTGGTCTTCGCCAAGAGATGTGATCTTTTCTCTCCTTATCCATGCTAGAGATCAGACCCAAGCTGTCTGCACGAATGCATAGAAGATTAATGCTCTACCACTGAGCCATAATCCAGACCAAGCCTGATCTTTTCATAAGATTCAACTCAGTCACTTCTCTGCTCATACCACTTGTCTGAGAATAAACTCTAATCTCTAAATCATAATCTATATAACCCTAAAGTATCCCTCTGACTCCTTCTTTTGTTCTTCCCATGGTTCACTTTTCCCCATTCATCAGCTGTGTCAAGTTTACTATGATTTCTTCCTGGATCTCTCCACTCTTTGTATGGCTGGTACATTCTTATCATTCAGGCCTGAGCTCAAATGACACTTGACAGAGACCTTTTCCCTAATTAGTCTTATGTTTTGTTTCCTTGAGAGAATTTGTAACGGGCTGAACTTCTGTTAAGAGTTTCTGCAGCTCCTGTATGAGGCCTTAGAACTTGCTACTGTCCAAGATCTAAAACAGTAAAACTCTGGTGACATGTTTGTTGAAGGAATAAAGAACCCAGCAAGTCAAGGTTTGAAGGTCTCATGAGCTATTTGTGTACCAAAATGACACACAATTGTCTACTTGAAGTGTATACTGAAATTACATGCCAATGTACAAGTGAGGAAGGGGCCAGCAAGAAGGCTAAGTGGATGAAAACATTTGTGTGCAATCCATACTAGCTGGATGCAGGAGTGCACATAAATGTTTCCTGCATTTCTACAGTAAGACAGGAGGTGATACAGGAGACCGACCCAGAAGCTCTGGGGTCAGACAAGATAAACCCTGCAGCCAGGTAGATCTCTGTGAGACTGAGGCCAGGCTGGTCTATAGAGTAAGTTCCAAGACAACTAAAGCTACTCAGAGAAACCCTGTTTGTCTTAGGGGAAAACAAAACAACAACAAAAACAAAAAAACAAAAAGGGAGAGAGAAATCATGTTTTAAAAATAAGATAAACTGGCTGGAATGGTGGCATATGCCTTTGATACCGGCAACTGGAGTCAGAGGCAGGAGGATCCCTGTAAGTTTGAGGTTCTCTCCCCATCCCTCCTCTCTCCCTACACAGGACCTTGTTTAGCAATTCTATTTTCACTATTGTCAAACTTTTTCAGACTCTCCTTTGCCTCTGTATAACACAATGGATTTGTTTTAAAACCAAAGTTTATAGAAACCATAATACAATTTTGTGTGTGTATATGTGTGTGTGTCTATAATAAATATGCTCCATATCTGAGAGTTTAAAACATTAAGTCATTGCCCTCGGACGTATACCTGTTTTATTCATGTTAAGTGCTGTTTAGAAAATAATGGGATATAATGTGTACATAATCTACCAACTCCACCCCCTCCAAGAGGGAAACGAGGGTTATTTTGTCTGAAGAATTTAATGAAACTGAATTGCCAGATATTTACTTAAAATAAACAAAGGCCAAGCCTCATATAGTGTAAAGAAATGCACCCAGCATCACTTTTTATAAAAAGTTTTCCTAATGTATTTTTTTTCACTATTTACCACTGGTTGACATTCAAATAAGCTGTTTTGAAAATTCACACCATCAATGCCCAGTTCTCCAAAATAATCACACTATTTATCAGTTATGAGGAATTTTAAACTGTAATTCCAAACTACAGTGGTGATTACTGCTCATTCACACAGCACACTAGGCAATAGTTAGAACATGAAAGCACTGCTGCGTCCCTAAGCAGAAGGTGTTACCAGCACACACTCCACCATCAAGCTACATGAAGTGCACAGTGAAGCGCTCTGAAGCCTGTGTTTTCCCACGGATGGTCCTACTATTTCTAGGCAAGTTTAGGACATAAACCACATGACTGAGTCAAAATAATCCACCCTCTACTCCTCCTCTTTCACTCATACCCTAACTTTCCACAATTAGCTTCAGACCTTCCTTTGTCTAGAACCTTTATGAACACTAATAATACTAAGCACTACCAAATCAAATTATTGCCTGTCAATACCCACTTTAATGTGGCTACTTTGTAGTATCTTAACACTAACCTATCCTCAGTTTTGGTAGCTCATGCTAAATGGTCTTTGTTTTACTCCCTCATTCAGGCTTTTTATCTACAGAGCACATTTAAATGGGGGGAAGCTTGTAATAGACTATTTAATTCATCCAAGGTGAAGGACCACTTTTAGGTATTTTAAAAATATGCCATTATAAAATAAAATACTCTCCAGGCATGGTGGCACACACCTTTAATCCTAGCACTCAGGAAGCAGAGTTTTATGACTGGATCTCTGAGTTCAAGGCTACTCTAGTCTATATACTGAGTTCTACTCTTAAGAAGAATCAAGTTTATACTTGTACAAGATATGGTGAATCAGTGGTACAACATTACTTGTTGGTATAATATCCTTTGGTATTATAGAGACTCTAAAACTAAAAACTCTCTCCTAGTCTATCTGCAGGTATGTTTATGTTCCTAAGTTCTACTAATTTAAGTTCCACTAATCAGATTCATTCACCAGAAAACTGGATTTTAGAAGAAGGACACTGAGTTTTGGTAGTTTCTAATAGCAAGCAGTTCCAGTTACAGGTTTCATGGATTTAAGATGAACTTCACAGGGCATCCATTCTATGGTAAAGGCTATGGGAGGTTTGGGCTGGATCTTGAGCCAGCAACAGTGATGACGAAGGTGGCTATCTGCTAATGGCCATTTGTTAATACTTGCACATTTTTTAACCATGGCAGAGGTAGGAAGGTTCTAAGCAAAAAAATACTTACAAATTGTGTGTGTGTGTGTGTGTGTGTGTGTGTGTGTGTGTGTGTAAACCAATTCTGCAGGGTCCTTTTGATTTAAAAGAGGCAGAACCTCTTGTGGTAGCCTGTGCAAGATGTGATTATATTTGTTTTTGTGATACTATGTAGCTCAGCCTCACAGCCATGTTATGCAACCATTGCACTACTGAGCAAAACCATAGCCCTTGAAATGTGACTTCTGAAGTCATTCCTGAGAATTCCACAGGTCTTTTTGGGGGAGCCTGAGGGAGGTAAGGGCACATGCATATAAGTGTGTAGTGAATGTGGAATCCAGGGGACAATGTCAGGTACCATTTCTTAAGGGCTGTCCACTTTTGTTGTTTGATACAGGGTGTCTTACTGGCTTAGAACTCACTTAAAAGACCTTGGGTCTGACAATATGGCTCAGTGGGTAAAGGTACTTGCCTTGAAAGCCTGATAACCTGAATTAGATCCTTAATGCAGATGATAGGAGAGAACTGACTGCATGTAATTGTCCTCTGACCTCCATTATCACCTGCACGCTCGAGCATGCCTGCATACACACACACACACACACACACACGGTAGGGGTGTATGGGGGGGGCAGATCATTGTTCCTCTTCCAGAGGACTGGAGTTCTGTTCTCAAGTGGCTCACAATTCCTTCTTACTCCAGCTCAAGAGATCTGACACCCTTTTCTGGCCTCCAAGGGCACTGGCACACATATACACCCACATGGACATACACATAAATGAAAACAATGAACCTTTAAAGTAATATATATATCTTAATTCAATGCATGAGTGATGTTTCTGGAAAATATTCCTTATAGCATTTTACTGTAGTTAATACGATACTTGAGTGAGTCAGTTGAAAAAATACAATTTTCACTTCAGTTTTAGTATTAATAAAAGGAAATCTGTATGTGCACATGTTTATATATACAAATTTAGTATATCCATGTGTACTCATTGAGGCCAGAATTCAACACTGGGTGCATTCCTCAATCACTTTCCCCTAACTTTTTAGACAAGGTCTCTCACTGACATTGGCACTCCCTGATTCAGCTAGATTAACTGGCAGCAGGTCCCAGGGTCTGCCTCCCCAGTGCTGGGTCACAGCACCGCACTGCCACCTGGCATTTTTTCCCTGGGTGCTAGTGACCAAACTCGGGTTCTCTTGTTAACAAAACATGCCAAGGCACTGAAATATACAAGGGCCCTATAACAAAAAGTATATGTTTGATTGTATTTATGACTGTCGCTATTTCCATCAACAATAAAATAAGGTCAGGAGGCCTATCATTCACAATAACTGTTCCTCACTGGGAAAAGGAGGACAGCTCTCCAGCATAACTTCTTTTTAGTCTGTAGTATCTGTTCTTGTTTAATTCTTAACTAAGACTCCCTAAGCATATTGGCTTACATTATGGCTTGATGTCTAACTGCTAACTAAATTTTTTAAAATGTCTTCTTAAATTTCTTTTGAAATATCCCTTTTATGAAACCACAAATTTTCAGAGATGAACAAAACAAATCCTTCATTAGACATTTCTTCTTTCACAGATGTCTGTAAGTTGGCCAAAATACCTTCACATTATATGACAGTGGTTTTAGCTGACCAATAAGATACAACTTTTCTTCATTTTGTGTGTGTGTGTGTGTGTGTGTGTGTGTGTGTCTTTCCCGCTGACCTTGGACTTGCTATGTCATGAGGATAGAGAGAGAGAGAGAGAGAGAGAGAGAGAGAGAGAGAGAGAGAGAGAGAGAGATAACCTTTTGCTCTTCACCCTCCTACCTCTACTTCCCAAGTGCTATCTATGGTTACAGGCCTATGCCAGCATTCTTAGCTATTATCAGTTTTTATCTTAAATTAATTTAAAATTCTGATGATCTTTACATGGAAGCACCAGTTTTCCATTTCAATTATCAGTTACTATGTCCATTGTTATTTTGCTTTTAACTGTTTACTTTCTGACAATGGCAAAAAGTGACTGTCTCCTGGTTTCTCCCATTTTCTTAGGTATTTATGCAGAAGCTACCTTCTCAATGAAGTCCTCGCTGACTATTCTCATCCTCCGTCATTTACATAGTACCCGCTCCTATTCCCACTTACTAATGTGCCACATAATGACTGTATACAGGAGACTTATTGTTAACCTTTAGAGTGTTGACACAGATCAACATATATCAAAGTAGAAATTTACATGTAATTTTGTTTATTTATTTTTGAGACAGAGTCTCATTAAGTAGCCTTGGCTGGCCTTAAACTTTGGTAGTTTTAATTTTTAAATACCATGTGTGAGCACAGTGCCCACAGAAGTCATAAAGGGCATCAGATCTCCCTGGAGCTGGAGTTATAGGCTATTGCACTGTGGATGCTGGGAACCAAACTCACATCCTCTCCAAGAGGAGTATATGCTCTTAATTGCTTAGCCTCTACTCCAGCTCCAATGTTATAATTTTGATGCTTGTCCTCTCTGTGTAGATTGTACAGTAACTTCATGTGGGCAGGGAGGCTTGTTTCTATTTAGATCCTATCATGTGAATTTTTTGGGGAACAGAGTCTCCCACTGAACCTGAAGCTAACAAGTTTGCCTAGACCTAGCTAGCCCGTGAGTCCCAGGAATCCTCCTGTTCTGTCTTCCCCAAGATAGAATTACAAGTGTGTATCACCATATTTGGCTTTTTTAATGTAAGTGGTGGGTATCAAACTAAGATTCTCATGATTTTGCAGCAAACATTTTACCAACTGAGCCATCTTCCTAGTCTGCCGTGTAAATTGTGTCTGGCCCTAGACTACTAACATGAAGCTGCTGGCAGAGGCTTTGGTATGTGTGGTCTGTGGATGCTTTAGGGAAGAGTCTATATATATATTTCTATCAATGAATAAATCTGTATTCATTTATATATATTATATATATAAATAAATTATAAATATATGTCTGTATATATATTATCAATGAATAAATCAGAGCCAAAAGCCAATAGCATGAGTATCTTTCCACTTTATTCTTAAAGATTTTCTAAAATAGTAGTTCTGAAACTCTATTCTTGTCTGAAAGAGACTTGGTAAACCCAGCCCTACTTCAAAGCATACCTTTAAAACAAAGAAGAAAAGGATCTAACACAGATTCTAAAGGGATTAAGCCTCAGAGGAAATCATAATAGGTCAGGGTCCTGGACAAAATAATACTTAAAAAAAGGCTAGTTGGAGCAGGAAAAAGCCAAACCATAAGGAAAAGTTACCACTTACTTAATAAATTAGTATGTTACACACAGCAGACTTTTAAAGAGTATCGTGTTATTTTACTTAAATTTCACAATAAATCTTCCAAGTGATATATATTTTTTCAAAATACAGAAATTAATACCAGAAGAACAATGTTGCAACAGAAGGTCTGCCACAGGGACAGTTACATGGGATGTAGTGTTTGTTATCTTTGGTAATGGAGGTGGGAACAAGAGGAGCACCTTCAAGGCAGCAGTGAATAACACAAACTAAGGCAGGTGGATGAAAGGAGAGCCAGAAGGATACAGGATGGAGTCCAACAGAAAACCTAAAATGGATGGCTACAGAGTTCTAACTTAGACAACAGGGTCACTAAAAGTTGTTATGTGGTCTACTTCAAGACAATTACTCTGACAAGGGTCTTGACTGAGGTAATGAAAAGGAAAGAGATAAAAGAAAAAATTGAAGAGAAACTACAGGGAGAGAATTCATAGAATCTGGTATAAACTGGCCCAAGTGACACAAAATATGATGTCCTTAGAAATGTCAATCTAAACAGAAGCTTTTTAGCTTATACATAGTGAGAGATATGACAGTATGTAAACTTCACCATATAGTCACACAAATAACATAAAACAAAGAAGGATCAAACATACCTAAAAAAAAATTGTGGGAGCAAGAGAGATGGCTCAGCAGTTAAAAGTCTTTGTTGCTAATGCAGAGAGTTAAGTTTGGTTCCTAACAGCCAGATGACAGCTCACAATCATCCATAACTCCAAGTCTAGGGGATCTGGCGTGCTCTGAGGCAATGAGGTACACATGTAGTGCATATATGTACATGCAGACAAAGCTCTCATACACTTAAGATGAAAAATAAATCTTTAAAAAGATAAAAATTTTTGAAAATATGGACTCAGGTTGATACGCATAGATAAAATTAAAATGTCACCTAATTATACATCAGACAATCCTAGCTATGATATGATAATATATAACAAAGTCTTCAAATTTTTCTTCTAATTTCAACTTCTGTAACAGGGCAATTCTAAAACCACAAGTAGTACAGACAGCACAGCAAGTCAGATGAGTGCGTTTTAAAGCCAACATCTGAGTTTCAATGTAAGCTTTGGACTTTAGAATCTGTTATGTCCTTATTTTCAACTTCCCGTGTAAAAGAGGTAATACTTACGATTGTTGTGAACATTAACTGTGGTAAAGCACTTGGCACAATATCTAAAACAAAGCAAGTACTTAGTAAATCAAAACAAGAACTAGTAACCTTGCTGGGCTAGAAGTTCTTAAAAATTAACATCTTTATAAAATTCCCTTATCCAAGCCACTATGTCCTGATCAAAGATAATACATAATAACTGTTCCAGTTATCTATATTGTGATCATACTAATCACCTCTGACTGAAGCTTAGTCTAGAACAAGAAGTTAGGAAACTACTGTACATGAAAAGGTTAGTTTCACAAGGTACTGCCAGGAAGTGTCCATAGGTTATAGAAGTATGTTACCAAGTGCAGGAAGGATCTTCCTGTGGTTTGTCTTTCTCACTTCTGGTGTCAGTTTTGAATGTGTGCTGGTTTCTAAGGTCCCTTACAGGTCCCTGTGCACGGTGAGAAAGCAATCAGAGACTATGGTGTAATCTCTGCTGAGCTAGGCCACTGGTCCCTACAGCTCCAAGATGCTTAGCAAGGCTCATAAGGCAACCTAAAGAGCTTGGGATGGCAAGCAAAAAGCTAAGACAGATGCTGGTAGAGCCTGGGGCCACATGGACAGGCCTTTATGGGATGTGACTCTTATCTTTGGTAATGGAACTCGTTAGCTACTTTTCAAAAGTGAAAAAGCAGCGCCTGATAACAAAGAAGACACACATACCCCACATGTTTATAAGAGGTGTGTACATATTAGGGGAACCACTCAAAAGCAAGAAAGTGCATTAACAGTAGAGATGAGTGAGTGTGGCAGCACACACTTGCAGCTCCAGCTCTCTCTTACTAGGCTGAGGGTTTAAGGCCAGCCACAACTACATAGTGAGAGAGATTTTAGGTCAAAAACAAAGACGTAGTAAAAGAAAGGAAGAAAGGAAGGGGAATGGAGGGAGGTACAGAGGGAGGGAGGAGGTAGAACAGAAAAACCAACAAAAGCAGGGTTGGGAAAGCAAAAGAATATTTTGACAAGCCGCTGGACTCCTTTTTACTGCATTTGACAATTATCTAGCTTTACTCACTATTCATTAGGCCACTATACATTAATAGAAATCACCATGTCTGACAACAGAAATGCTTTCATGCAGTACACTACTAGACAGGCAACCTGGCGTAGGGAACGGATTGGAGCCTTGTTGACAAGCCTGCTGACATCTGGTGTTGCTGAAGAGCCTCTCTGCTGCTCCTTCTTAAAGAACAGCGATCCTCTAACGAAATGAAGCAAATGAAATACTAAGCAAAGTCTCCTAGCCCAATACCCAGAAAGCAGCAAATATTCAATAAACATTGCTTCACTTCCCATATGTACTGAGCAAATTTTATATAAATAAGACTGTACAAATATACAGGTTCAAAATTATTCAGGACCTTTATATAACATTCCTCTGAAAAGTATTAACTTTTTGAAAAGTCAACATTCTTAGCATAAGCAACTGATCAAACAGGCAAAGTACATAGGAACCCATTGAATTTTTCTAAGTTTCATTTTCTTTAACCTCAAAATAAAATTATGGGGCTAACACATGCTTCTCTTGAAGAAGACCCGAGTTCAGTTCCATATAGGGTGATCCTAACCACCTCTAACTCCCCTAGCTCCTATAGGCACCTGCACTCACATATACATAATTAAATAGAAATCGTTAAAATTGCCCAAAAGACATAAAAGGAGGGCTGGTGAGGTAACTCAGCAGGTACAGGCACTTGCTGCTACTGCTGACAACATGGTGAATGGAACTGGAAGAAGAGAATCAACTCCTACGAGATATCCTCTACACACACACACCTCCCCACACAACTACATACATTTATACAAAACTAGTAAGTAGAAATTGAAAACAGAAAATTTGATATTATTCATTTCAATATATATTTAAAATGTTACTAAATCTGATTTTGGATATATTATTCAATCAAAAGTTAAATTGAGTCTCACAATGTCTGACACTATCAAATTCATTTATACAAATAGAAAATTTTGAAAACATCTCAAATGCACACTAAACTCCCTATTGAAAATCAAGTCATTACAGAGAAGACTAATTCCTCTTGCCCATCATTGAAAAAAAATCAATATACATCTTTGTAGACATTTTTAATAAAATTTATCTATTAATTTATAGGGGAAAAAACTCACTGTTCCAAGAGTTTAAAAGCATACATTAAGGGGCTAGATTGTAGCTCAGTGAGAGAAAACTTAATTAGCATTTATGATGTCCCAGGCTTGATCCTAGGGCATCACAAAAACAAATTAAAGGGATGGATGGATGGACAGATAGATGGATGACAGATAATAAATATATATCTTACTCAACAATTTGCTTTTTTTCACCCAATAATACACTTGGGGCCATTCTAATATAGATGTACTTTACTCTGTTTCACTGCTATAGAGTATATTTATGAACAAATCACTTTAACCAGTTTTCTGTTAATAGAACTTCAGTTGTGCCTTTAAAAAAAAAAAGTCAACACAAAATATCTTTGTGCCTGTAGGATGACATTGCAGAAGTAAAAACGTAAGAAAAATACATCTAAATTTTCATTGGATACTACCAAACTGCTCTAACATGGTTTTATGAATGTAAAATCACAATGAAAGTACAAACAATATCTGTTTCTTTAAGCACTCATTAAATACTAAAATATACAAGGTTTCCTTTTTTTTAAGTGTTGAGGTATTTACACTTTTATTTCTCTGATTTATTACTGGTCAATTTCACCAGCATTTTCATGTATCTACTAGATAATTTATTTTCTTATGTGGAGTGTCTTTGCATACATTTTTCTATTGGTCTCTTTAACTTAAAAATCTGTATGAAGCCCAGACATGGTGGTGCACACCTGTAATCCCAGCACACTCAGCAACTTCAAGAGTCAAGAGTATCATCACAAATTCAGGGTCAGCCTGGGCTACATAGCAAGAGCTCACATTTAAAATACCATACAGCAGCCAGGCAGTGGTAGTAGTGGCCATGCCTTTAATCCCAGCACTTGAGCAGCAGAGACAGGTGGATCTCTGAGTTCAAGGCCAGTCTGGTCTACAGAGTGAGTTCCAGGACAGTCAGAACTACACAGAGAAATCCTGCCTCCAAAAACATACTTACATACATACATACATACATACATGGTCTATAGCTTGGCTGCAGACACAGTTTGATGGTAGACTGCAATTAAGACCCTGAATTTTCTCCCCAGTACCATACATCCACACTCACACCCACACCCTACTCATATACATGATAAACAGGGCTATTTACTGTGGCAGTTTGTTATTGCAAAGACAAGAGACAACTTAAATTGTAATCAACAAGTGACTGATCACCTAAAATGCAATACATCTCAATGAGATGAGATGAGGTTATTATACATATTATGACTATATTATTTTTAGTGAGGATATAAAAAAATCTTTAAGTTATATTTAAAAAGATGCAGAACACTGCATATTTTGCTTCTATTTCTTTGAAGTGGAAAAGCTACAATACACAAGCAACTACCTCTAAAAGGATACAAACTAAGCTGGTAGCCCCTCAAAATGATGGTTTTAAGAGTTTGGGTATCAGAACTTTTTAAGTGCACAAGAGACACTGATGGACGGCAAAGAGCTAAGGTGGCTCTGACACAAATGGTAAACATCCAGATTGGTCTCCACAGAGCTAGCAGCACGGCTGGTCCTGCTCACCTCAGTGAGTTCCTGACAGGGGCAGAGGGGTGTGAGTACAGAACTCAATGAAATTCCACCACTCTAAAAACCGTCAGGGACGTAAAGCGGTCCTCAGATTTTAAATATAGTGTATTTTCAACATTCATAGTAATAAATCAATAGCATTCTAGAAAAAACAGTGCACTAGTATCCAACAAGTCATTAACGTGTGACACTTAGGTCCCTTAGTCTTCACACACACATGAACAGGACAAGAGTGTTCTTTTCTTTCCAGTTCTAAAGTTTTATAACTCTCTATGCAGAGAATGAATGAAAGCTACTGCTTAGTATACATTTTAGAGTAAAGCACTGAGTAAAGACTTTCTCATCCCACTCACAGCTTAGACCTACTTTACAGCACCAGGGATTGGAATGCCCTAACAGAAACTCAAATATGTATTACATACTATACTACTAATGAATTGACTACTGCCCATAGGAAAATGTTTAGGACTCAAACAACCTTAATAAATCTTAGGCAAATTTCTTAAAAGTACTGCATTAAATACAAAACAGGTATATTAAACAAAGTCAAGTGTTAAAGCAAAGGTCCCTGATGTATTATCTTAAAGCAAATGGTACACTTCATAAAGCAACTATGAAATAATTTGAGGGGTACTTTTTGAAAGACACATCCAAATCCTCATTTCTGAGGTAAAGAAGTGGGGGCTCCTCAATCTGCATAGTTAGTCTATCATTAATAGCACTATTAAAAACCACACTCAAGTGTTCGAGGCCTTTCCCCACTTTCTCCTCTATTAGTTTCAGTGTATCTGGTTTTATGTGGAGGTCCTTGATCCACTTGGACTTGAGCTTTGTACAGGGAGTTAAGAGTGGATCAATTTGCATTCTTCTACATGTTAACCTCCAGTTGAACCAGCACCTTTTGTTGAAAATGCTGTCTTTTTCCCACTGGATGGTTTTAGCTCCTTTGTCAAAGATCAAGTGACCATATGTGTATGGGTTCATTTCTGGGTCTTCAATTCTATTCCATTGATCTACCTGCCTGTCACTGTACCAATGCCATGCAGTTTTTATCACTATTGCTCTGTAATACAGCTTGAGGTCAGAAATGCCTACTCCCCCAGATATTCTTTTATTGTTGAGAATAGTTTTCGCTATCCTGAGTTTTTTGTTATTCCAAATGAATTTGAGAATTGCTCTTTCTAACTCTATGACAAATTGAGTTGGAATTTTGATGGGGATTGCATTGAATCTGTAGAATGCTTTTGGCAAGATGGCCATTTTTATTTTATTAATCCTGCCAATCCATGAGCATGGGAGATCTTTCCATCTTCTGCGATCTCACATACGCACAGGGGAAATTTTCCTGAACATAACACCAATGGCTTATGCTCTAAGATCAAGAATCGACAAATGGGACCTCATAAAATTGCAAAGCTTCTGTAAGGCAAAGGATACTGTCAATAGGACAAAACAGCAACCAACAGATTGGAAAAAGATCTTTACTAATCCTATATCCAATAGAGGACTAATATTCAATACTTACAAAGAATTCAAGAAGTTAGACTCTAGAGAATCAAATAACGTATTTAAAAAATGGGGTAAAGAGCTAAAACAAAGAATTCTCAACTGAGGAATATCAAATGGCTGAGAAGCACCTAAAGAAATGTTCAATATCCTTAGCCATCGGGGAAATGAAAATCAAAATAACCCTGGGTTCCACCTCACACCAGTCAGAATGGCTAAGATCAAAAACTCAGGTGACAGCAGATGCTGGAGAGGATGTGGAGAAAGAGGAACATTCCTCCATTGGTGGTGAAATTGCAAGCTGGTACAACCACTCAGGAAATCTGCCTGGTAGTTAACTCAGAAAATTGGACACAGTATTACCTGAGGACCCAGCTATACCACTCCTGGACTTATACCCAAAAGATGCTCCAACATATAACAAGGACACATGCTCCACTATGTTCATAGCAGCCTTATTTATAATAGCCAGAAGCTGGAACGAACCCAGATATCCTTCAACAGAGGAATGGATACAGAAAATATGGTACATTTACACAATGGAGTACTACTCAGCTATTAAAAACAATGACTAAATGAAATTCTTAGGCAAATGGATGGAACTAGAAAATATCATCCTGAGTGAGGTAACCCAATCACAAAAGAACACACATGGTACGTACTCACTGATAAGTGGATATTAGCCCAAAAGCTTGGAATACCCAAGATAAAATTCACAGACCACATTTAGCTCAAGAAGAAAGAAGACCAAAGTGTGGGTGCTTTAGTCCTTCTTAGAAGGGGGAACAAAATACTCACAGGAGCAAATACGGAGACAAAGTATAGAGCAGAGACTGAAGGAAGGGCCATCCTGAGACTGCCCCACCTGGGGATCCATCACATATACAATCACCAAACCCAGACACTATTGTGGATGCCAGGAAGTGCTTGCTGACAGGAGCCTGGTATAGCTGTCTCCTGAGGGGCTCTGCCAGAGCCTGACAAATACAGATGTGGATGCTCACAGCCAACCATTGGACTGACACGGGGTCCCCAATGGAGGAGTTAGAGAAAGGACTGAAGGAGCTGAAGGGTTTGCAACCCCATAGGAAGAACAACAGTATCAACCAACCAGACCTCCAGAGCTCCCAGGGACTAAGCCACCAACCAAGGAGTACACATGGAGGGACCCATGGCTTCAGCAGCAGAGGTTGCAGAGGAGGGTTTTGTGGGGCATCAATGGGAGAAGCCCTTGGTTCTGTGAAAGCTTGATACCCTAGTGTAGGCAAATGTGAGGGCAGGGAGGCGGGAGTGGGTGGTGGGTAGGGGAACACCCTCATAGAAGCAGGGGAAGGGGGAATGATATAGAGGGTTTCTGGGGGGAAACCGGGAAAGGGGATAACATTTGAAACGTAAATAAAGAAAATATACAATAAAAAAAAAGAAAAAAGAAAAAAAAAAGAAACCACACTCAATAGTAACAACCTCCCCTCCCCCCCACCATGGGGTTAACAATCAAGATTCTGTTTCTCTGTGTAATCCTAGTTGTACTAGAACTTGATTTGTAGACCAGGCTGGCTGTGAACTCAGAGATCTGCCTGCCTCTGCCTCCCAAGTGCTGGGATTAAAGGCCTATGTCAGCACTACCTGGGTCATATTTGATATCATCTTATAATGGGCCATTTGGGGGCTAGGGGGAGAGATCAGTCAGTAAGGCGGTTGCCTCAAACCTGAGGACCTGAGTTTAATCCCTGGAACCTAGGCAAAAATGCTGCGTGTGAGGGGTCACGCATGCAATCCAGCACAGAGATGGATGTCAGAGACAGGGGAATCCATGACTAGCCAGTCAGTCTAGACTAATTAGTAGGACTCCAAGCCATAAGAGAGGTGGACAGTGTTCCTGAGGACAACGTCTGAGATGATCCTCTGGAATCTACATGCACATAAACACACATGCATGCGCGCGTGCGCGTGTACACACACACACACACACACACACACACTCACACACACACACACACACACACACAGAAGGAAGCCAATTTAGCTAGAGATTTTTGATGATTAAAACATCATACAAAACTAGATGTCATTTTTTTTTTTGGTTTTTTTTCTGAGACAGGGTTTTTCTGTATAGACCTGGCTGTCCTGGAACTCACTCCGTAGACCAGGCTGGCCTCGAACTCAGAAATCCGCCTGCCTCTGCTTCCCAAGTGCTGGGATTAAGGGCGTGTACCACCACTGCTGGCATAAAAATTTAACATACAGAAAATGTTCCCTATTTAACAGTAACACATGACTATACAACAAAACTTGCTACCAGTTCTTAAAAGGGTGTAAAATTTATCAGTAGGCAAAACACATAATTTGATATTATCAAATAATTTCATGAAGCACATTAACAAGGAAATAGGATTAGGGTTTATAATAAAGGATAAAAATGACGGTTTTAGTCTAGCTACATTACTTCCACAATCACTTCAGGACTATCAAAGAGGTCTCAGTTACAAAACCTCTATGAACTCCATGAGGTTTCTTCCTCTCCTCCACAGAGCAAATGATTAGCTGAACGCTCTGTGGACTCTTACAAAGATCCCCCTTTCCTCATTTCTGTCCATCTCAAAGATGTATTCTTCTTCCGTCCTAAATAACTCATCATCTCAATTCAAATTTCTGACAATAATGAATTATTAGCATGAGTAAACCCATTTAAATCCCTCTACTAAATCCCATCATCTCATTTCAAATTTCTGACAATAATGAATTATGAGCACGAATAATCCCTTTAAATCTCTTCCTCTCAACTCTTGGGTAGTCAATAAAATGTCTTGATTGACATCTTATTACGAAAACATTTAAACCTGCCATGTCAAATAAAAACACTTCCGGGTAAAGTATGAGTTTAATATTTTCTTTTCCAAACTCCAGGACCAATCAATAACAAAACTCATGAAGATAGTCAGGCAACAATTGATATTCTAATTAATAAGCCAGAATTTAGAAATATGTAATCCTTTTCCTAATGAGACAACTTTGGCCTCAGTTCAAACCTAAGATTAGTGAACATAACAATTTTTCAAGAAAAAAAATAAAGAACTTCTTGAGAGACCCATGAAGTTCCCCTTTACTAAAGCTAACACTGCTAATCTGTTCAGTGATATGGAAGTCCTTTCTTATCCAGATACCCAGTACTCTGAAAGTATCCTCAGTATAACACTGAGAGATAGGGTATTTTCTAAAGGCCTGCCCCGATCTAGTGAGATGTTAAAACAAACAAACAAACACCACCAATAGCAACAAATATTAAAAACAGGAATGAATTCTAAAATTAATATAACAGGGGACATATACAAATGATTTTTATAGTAAGAAAATGGTCATGAATTACGATTTTTTTTTAAGTATCAAAGCCATATGGCTAGAAACAAGGGAAAATTTGGTCAAAGAAGACTTGGATCACATGGAGCAAGCAAGCTTTGGAAGGATATGTGGTTCTCTGACATAAATAAGGGGAAGGGGACACAATCTCAGGCAGAGGAAACAACATGAGCAAAATGTCTGGTGGCAAAGCACTAGTCCACTCTAAAGATGAGAAAGATAAAAACAGCCACCAGCTCAAGGGTAAACAAGCGGCCTAAAGTCACCTAAGCAAGTACAAAGCCAAACACGGGCTTTCTGCTTTCAGTCTGCTCTGTACACCAGGAAATGCTAGTGCATGTTGGACAGGAGCATCAGAGAAGGCTTATCTCCTTCACCTCTCCTTTCTAAGAGATGGCCCATGGCTGACCCAGATATGTTTAGGGGGCTGGAGGGTGGAGGTACTGACTACACCAGGGCCCTAAGCTTCAGTGCTTAGCCTATCTCCTTTGTCAAACAGCCCGAAGTCATTCTTGGTCTGAGAATATCAAAATCCTAAGTGAGTTCCTGGGTCACATCATTGTCTCATGGATCTCACTGCACAATATATCAAACACTTCCCATAAACTTCACAAGCTGGTGCCTTTATAACCGGGTATCCCTGAGAGGAAAGCCCTGTGTGTAAGGTAGTGTAGAGCCTTTCAAAATGTTTACAACTGACTTAATTAGACAAGGGGGTAACCATAAAGGAGGTCACATCAAGCCTGAAGATATATATAAAGAAGAAAATCTAAAACTTTTTTTCCACCTGAATGTAGGGTGTAATGGGGGGGAAGGGGTATACAAACTACCTTTAGGTATGCTACTCATATCAAAGTAGTTCAGACCAAAAGTACTAATTTTGTTTACTAAAGTCTCAGATGAGAATTCTAAGATATCTAAGAACTCTGTGTGGTGAATACAGGTAGGGAAGCTGACCATTCAAACCACTCAGGATATTTAGGACACTGAAATGTCCTATGAAACTGGGCATTCATTAGTCTATAACCCAACAATACTGTCTGCAATAACACATTTCCTTAAACTGGTTGTGTGAAAACAGCTACAAGGTGGTTTCTGTATGTGTGTGTGTACTTGTTAGTGTACCAACTGTGTGCACTAGCTGTGTGCACTAGCTGTGTGCACATGTGCATGCCCAAGGGTGTGGGTGCCTGAGACCAATATCTGGTGTTTTGATCACTCTCTCTCTTCACCTTTATTATTTGAGACAAGGTTTCTGTATGAACAGGCCAGCCCAGTCAGTGAGCTTCAGGGGTCTCATCTGTCCACACACTCCCTATGCTGGGGTTAGAGGAATGTGCTGTGAGCCTTCTTCCCCCACCCATGCCTTGTTACTTGGATTCAGGTGAGCTGAAGCAAGTCCCCATGCTTGCTCAGAGGGCACTTTACCAACTGAGCCACCTCCCCACCCTCCGCTTCTCTGATCTGTCGACTTGATACTATATATACCTTGTGAAATCTATGGGACACAAACACATTAGAAATGAAACACTGAAGAAGGGTGTGGGCCATTATCTACCTCTAGAACGTCAACAATATATACATCAATCATCCTTGCTTTTCTCAGGGATGATTTGGACTACACTACCCAGGAATGTTTCCTCTCAGGTGGATTTTTCAGCTGTCTGTGGATCAGATGAGAGGCCTCCAAAGAGCAGTTTTGAATTTGACAGCACATTTCCAGGCCAACAGGCAACTACCAGGTTCTCCCCAAGGTTTCTCAGTGTGGTAAAAAGGACTGGTGACTTCAGCATCCCCAAACTGCTTAGATTCTTCATTGTCAAACTGCCATCATCCTGCTTCTATGACTTCAGCACCTGCTAATGTTTCTGTCTCTTCTCAGCTCTCATCACCTTACAAAGCCCACGTGTCAGTTTCAGGAAACAGAGAAGAGCATTTCCTTACAAGGATCCGGAGCTCAACCAACCTTGATTATACCAGCTAAAAAGTAGGGCTGAGAAGTGGGAGGGGTATTCTTAATTTAAATATGTTTCCTTGTGAAACAGTTACAACATGACCTCAGCTATAAGATGAGCAATTAAAAAATAAACCGTCTAGGGTGGAAACAAGTGTAATACTTTGGTCCTGATTAAACTAAAAATATTCCCAGGAAATTAATGGTCAATTTCTGGGGGTGGGATTGCCTAAACCACAGAAAACACTTTGTGTTTTTTAATCTGCAGACCCGAATTTCACTTGGAGTGATGTTTTTACCAAACTGTTCACAGAACCTTTGCTATGGATCAGGTCAAAGTGGAAGGTAACTAACTCCTAAAAACAGCCCAACCCTAAATCTCAACTCCAACAGAGCATGTTTGCACAACACAATCTGCTTTTATAGATCAGCTAGGCTTCAATAGTGTCTAGCATCAATTCACAGAAAAATATAAAGTAGTAAAAATTTGGAAAACCAGATTAGTAGGGGGAGAAAATTCTAGTGCATTTGGCTTTTCCCAAACATTACATACATTCAAATATTAACTGTAAGAAAGCTAAATTGTGAAAAGTTTACACCCTAAGAAAGTAACTTAAAATATTGGGAACTTAGACTCACAAAACACTCATTGCTCTAGTGTAATTTTCCAAGTTTTTATACTTAAAGTGTCTGAATGAGGAGTCCCAGGATGACATCAAGGAATTTAAAAGTAACATTTAACATGCCTGCTCCTGGGGTTTTAATAATATTCCAAATCCTTGAAGGGGGAGTAACATCAAAAACTGAAGTGGGAGACTCCAAAAGAAGCTAATAGCATCAAGATTTAAGAAGGAAAGTCTATATTCTGCTGAAGAAAGCAGTATCTGCCATTCTAACACAATTGAATTTTCAACATATAAAATATCTCTTATAGCCAGGGATTATTTAGGAGACTGATTCAATTCTGGGGATAAAATAATCTGAATTTAAAAAGGTTTTCAACAAAAGTAACAATAAACTCTACTGATTCGCCTGTCATACAGAGAAAGGGGGGGCCGTCTAAATCAGTTGGGGGAAGTCAATCTAATATCAAAAGGTCGTTTTAAAGACTCAGGATAGCAATGACAAACAAACTGGCCTGACTCTGAGTAAGATTCTATACTCTTCGGCGCGGCTCACACGAACGCACGGGGAAGAATTAGGTGGGTTAAGTGCGGACTGGATGACTGTGTTTTGAGACCTGCTCACAGGAAGCCACTACATCCTGCCCGAAGTCCCTGTCAGTCACGCCGTCTCTCGATTCAAGTCCCCGCCGCGGCAAAGTGGGGCGGGCACAGGTGTCCCGCCCGAGCCTCTTCGGGCGCCCCGCTCGCCCGCGCGCCCCGGCGGGCCTCGCTCACCCGAGCCCCGGCCGCCCGCAGCGCCCGCCGCAACCTCGCACGGGCTGAGGCACCCCAGGGAGCTCACACCCCCTCCTCAGCCCGCAGCTCGGCTCGGCCCGGCCCGGCCCGGCCCCGCCCCAGCCGGCCTCCCTCCTCCAGCCGCGCCTCCCTTGTAATTACCACGGGGCTCCCACCTCGGGCCGCTCCCGTCGTCCGCGGCCGCCCGCAGGCCTGCGTCGGAGGGAGGCCGGAAACTCCGCGCGCCCCGGGCTCCCGCGTCCAGGCCGCGCTCCAGGCAGCGCCCCTCACGCCGGTCCGCGCGCGCAGGTCCCCACCCCGCTCGCTCCGAAGGGAGCCCCGACCCACGCCGGCCGGGCAGCCGGTCGACGCGGCGCCTCCCCCAACACACCCCCATCCAGTCTCACCAGTCCCGGGCGGCCGCCGGGGCCGCCACCCCCGCGCGTGCCCGCCGCCCACCCTCCGCGCCGCCCCGGGGTCCCCCCTCAGTCCCGGCCCCGCTTACAGATCCTGCCGCGGAGGCTCTGCAGCACTCGGACCTCGCGACTGTCCTCGTCTCCGGTCTCGGGTTCTGCGGTGCCCGTGACGGCCGGCGCTTCGGGAGAAGCCGCCGCAGCAGGCGCTGCCGCCGCCATGGTGCCGCCCGGCCCCTACCGCAGCCCTACCGCCTGCGTAGCAGGGCAAGGCGGAGCCGGAGCGAGGCCTAGGCCCGAGAGAGCCTCGCTGTGGCCCCGCCTCGGCCTCTGGCTGGCTCGCCCCGCCCCTCGCGCCGTGCCCGCCCTGCATCCGCCTCGCCTAGCCTCCCTGGGCAAGTCTGGAGAGCCGCTCTGAAACCCCCACAAGGAGGAAACCCTGGCCCTACTGTGATCCCCAGAACCCTGGGACTTGGACGCCCCCCACGAACGGACCTCTAAGTCCCCAAATGCTCAAGGAAAATAGGAGTCCCCAGTCAGAACGACTCCAGGCTCAAAGAAAAAGTTTGGCATTTTGGCAAACATTAAGAGATGTGTTAGAGACTCTTCCAGCAGTGTCTAGATGCTCCCTCACGTGGGGACAAACCACTCATGCAACCTTTGCTCTGGGAACATTACTCTGCAAAAAGTTGGGTCAAGTAAAGGACCACTGACTCCGTCCAATCCTGACTGAGACCCACAGAAATTCTGAATTTATCACCAGTTGTGTATTTCAGAATCAGAACCGTGACTTTTTTCCCACTCCCAGAAGCAGGCTTTTTAGAAAGTAGATGATCGGCCCTAGGAGGTTTGTAAATCTTCAACTAGTTGTTGCCACTATCTTAAGGGAACTATTTAAAGTGAGTAAACTGTGTGAATAATATCCTGGTATGTGATGAGAAGGATGATTTCCTGGTCCTGAGGTTAACTGCACTGCCCTAAGAAGGAAGAAACTGATTTAATAGATCAGGGTTGTTCTATGCCAGGTAGCTACTGGAGTCAGCCAGTCAAAGAATGTTTTCTAAGGGTCAGACATAAAGGAATGGCCCTAGGGCAAAAAGACAGGGCAAAAGATGCCCAGACCGTGAGCACCTCAATCTGGAAGGGCACACAGATAGAAGAAGCAAGGTGTGGAAACGGAGTAAATAAAGCCTTCCTGGGAATGAACCCTTCCTGGGAAGAGTGAACGAACGAACGGAAGACAAGCAAGCCCAGAAGCCACTTGTGCAAAGGCCAGCCAGGCAGACAGATTGACCTAAGCTTTCTCAGTGTCTTAGGCTACAAGAGCAATCCTTCCAATCCAGCGGGTGATGCATGGTAACGCCCCTTTTCCTGTACGATGCAGCCTCAGAGAACCCGAGTATACCCCTTCTTCCAGGCATTTTGTTGTCGTGTCAAACAGTAAGTCCAAATGTTATTTCCCTTTCTTTCCAAATCGGAGCCCCAAGCCACGGGCTGGAGACTGGCTTTTCCTATTTTAAAACTTGTAATGCTTTATTGGTATGTCTTTCTTCTGCACAGTCATGGTGTGATACGGTTTTCATACACATGTATAATGTGTGTATCGTGTTCACCCGGTCAGTACCCTCGTCATCACCCTCCACATCCTCTGCACCCCTTCCTCTCTTCCCAGTTGACTTTCTTCCACTCAGATCTACCGGAAAGTCAGTGGATGACTGTTGAGAGTTGGTTCTCCTTCCACAGTGGGTTTCCTAGGGATTAACCCGGCCATCTGGTTTGGCTAATCACTGAGTCATCACACCAACAAGACTTTTTTTTTTTTTTAGTTCAATGAGTTTATGAGAGTTTCCAGAAGCAGAGGCGAGAGATTAATTACAGGAGCACAGGAAACTTATCAGAGGCTGTACTACTGAAGAAAATGTCTCTTCTGGCAACCATTAACTGCCAAAGAATCCTTGTAAATCCTTCTCTACCCTACAACAGGATGTTGACGGCCCAGTCTCACACAGATCTTGTACAGTACAGACAACCACAACTGCTATGGAGCGAAGAGTAGAATGGCCCGAGAAATGGCTGAGGGGTTTAGAGCACTTACACCTCTTAAAGAAGAGCTTTCAGCACCAAGTGGCAGCTCACAATGATCTGTAACTCTAGTTCCAGGGGATCCTACCCCTTCTAACCTCCAGGGACACTAAGCACCCATATGGTATACATACATGCATGTAAACACTCATACACATAAGAATAGAAAATAGAAATATCTTTGTAAAAGAAAGTGACGGCCATGTCATGTCATGCCCAGAAAATTTCACCACACTCAACTCTATCCTCTGACTCTTACATTCTTTCTGCCATCTTTTCCTCAATGTTTCCTGAGCCTCAGGGGGTGTGATATACAGGTCTTATTTAAGCACCCAGCATTTTTTTATTCTCAGTGACTAGTTATGAATCTCTGCGTTTAATACTGCCCATGATAGGGTGGACTTCTCTAAGCAAACATAACATCCTCACTAATCCATGTGCACAAGCACAAATTATTGGAAAGCAATTTGGTACACACATCACATCCGTTTAGCAGAACAACATCTGTACCTTCCCTACTAGGGCTGTGACTTCCCCAGCCATAGGCTTTTAAACAGGTTTATAGTATCAGATGTGAATTCCCTCTGAAGGAGCAGGCTTCAGTTACAGTCAGGAAGTGGTTGGTAACTCCCATAGCAGACTTCCCACTAGTGTACAGTAGGTACACTTTGCCTGGAAGGTCAGTAATGTAGCAAGTAGGAACCCCAGCTGAGTAAGATTCCTGATACAATCCTCCCCCAGCAGCCTGCATAGCACCTTCTGGCACTCTGAGGGGTTAGCTAGTTGGGAGGAAGCTTCCTTCTCTGTGTCACCTTGATTTCTGTATGTCCCCGTGGTCTCTTCAGCGCACGTATCTTCAGCTTCATAAGTCTAGTTCTGGTGGACTACCAGCCACAGCGGTGATGGCCTACATTGTTTGGGGGCCTGAGGGGCCGTCTGACCAACAACAGGGAAGGCCCACCCCCAGCACAGCGTTTGCAGTTAACACAAGTTTTATCTACTGTCCCAGAGTACCTCCATCAAACTCCTTTTATTTCATTCCATTTTTTAATTATCATATCAAGTGCCTGGTTTGCTTGTGGCCTCTCCATAATCCTTAGTTTCGGGTGGCCCTTCCCTCCTCCACTCCCCTTCATCCGGAGACTAATTTTGCTACACCTTCTCTTCACAGTGTCTCCGGTTGTCACACACCTCTGACGGAGACTTCCTTTTCTTTTTCTCCTCCTTTCCATTCTGTCATGGCACCTCTTTAAGAAATAAAAACAAGGCTGCATCTGAAGGGCGTCCATATTACAACTCTTTTCAAAGACATGACTTTTTAGATCATACACGAAACCTGATCCTATCCTTTTCCAGCTGTGATGTTTGGGAGTGATACTCAAGCTTCATAAGTGTACTTTCTCCGCACATGGGGTTGAAGAGATGGCTCTGGGATTAAACTGGCTGCTCTTCCCGAGTTCAATTCCCAGCACCCACATGGCTGCTTATGACCATCTATGGCAGGGTCTGGTGCCCTCGTCTGATGTGCAGAGACACACATGCAGACAAAGTACCACATACATAAGATACATAATAAATAAATCTTTAAAAATGTTTTCTTAAAATATATTCTCTGTCTCTCTCTCTCTCTCTCTCACACACACACACACACACACTATAATTTGATTCTATTCACCCCCTTATTTCTCTCCACTCCTGCTGAGAGTCTTCTTTTCCCCCCAAAAGTCCTTATCCTTGTGTGTGTGTGGAGAGGGAATTGTCTGTGACTCTCTCTCTCTCTCTCTCTCTCTGTGTGTGTGTGTGTGTGTGTGCGTGTGTGTGTATGTGTGTGTGTATGTGTGTGTGTGCAAGTGCCCAGTCGTGCCATAGATTCTAATTAGGGTTGTGGATCAAGGCTTATTTATTGGAGCAATTTAACAGTGGCTGCACCCCTCTAGAAAATGATCCCCCTTACCCCAGCAGCCCTTCATTAACTGCCTATATAGTTCCTCAGAGGAGGGAGGGTGCTCATGAGCCCCTCCCCCATCAGTGCTGGAATGCTGACCCGGTTAACCTTGTGTAGGTAAGCACAGCTGCCTGGAGTTCATGAGCACAAAGGCCGGGTCAAGTCCAGAAGGCAGCATTTCACAGTTCCCCTCCCCATCCTCGGGCTCTTCCTGCCCCATCCCTCCTTGAAGTTCTCTGCACCTCAAAGGTGGTAGGTACGGATGTCTCATCTAGGACTGAGCATCCCTCAGTCCCAGATTCTCAACTCTCTGGACAGCTGTGAATCTCTACATCCACTGCTGGCCACTGCAAAGGGAGACTTCCTACTGACGTTCAACAGCGCTAACCTATGGGTTTAAACATCTATGCGTGCTTCTCTGATGCAGAATGGAAATGTGACACTGGTTCTTCCTTCCCTGAAGGAATATCATTAGTATTAAATGATTGTTGAGAACTTGTCTACGACGTATCTGGTAGGATTAGTTCAGTAGATGCCGTGTCATGCTCTTAATGTGAATGCTTGTGATAAGTCTGCAACCTTTCTCGTTCCCATTCTTCACCAAATTAGTCTTAATCTAAAAAAAAAAAAAAAACAAACCACCCAGGAATCTTGTTTGCTTTGTGGAAAACAAACCTAAACATCACCACCAACAAAAACAATAATAAAAATTCTAGGAACGGCTTCATTCATTGTGTCAGTCGCCAAGCAAGCGTGCAGCAGCGCAGGTCATGAAGCAGGTTAAAGATGATTGATGAATGAGGTTCACATTCCTTGGCTAGGCAGTCAGGGTTTAGATTGGACGCAGTCTACCTCCAACCCTTCCTGCCTTAGTCACTTTGAGCCACTTTCCCCAACAACTTGTTAATCCCAGCAGTTAGGAGGCAGTTGCAGGCCAGTGTCTGTGAGTTCAAGACCAACCTGGTCTAAATACATCAACTTCCATTCCAGCCAGGGCTACCCTGTCTCAAAAAAGAAAAGAGAAGAAAAGGAAAGGAGAGAAGAGAAGAGAAGAGAAGAGAAGAGAAGAGAAGAGAAGAGAAGAGAAGAGAAGAGAAGAGAAGAGAAGGCCTGGTAAGGGTTGCGTCATCTTCCTCTCCTTTCTCCTGGGCAGTAGCTTTCCCGTGAGTCACTGTATAGTACTGATTACCTTCTATTCGATGTTATATGAAACCCTCCCAGCACAAGGACAGAGTAATGGAGGGGTGGACGATTAGGGGTTTTATCTTCTACACTCAATGTTCTTTAACAATTTCAGTGTGTTCAACGCATGAATGAGTGATGTATTAACTCACTTCCTCTGTTCTGCAGACTTGGAGCTTCCCTATTTTGAAATTTCTCACTTGTAATTTGTTATCATAGCTGTCCAAATGGCAGGCATCTGACCTGAAAATTTTAGTGACATCCTCCAGTTAGACATCCAAAGCTAGCTTTTTTTTTTTTTAATCTTTGAAAAATACCGGTGCTTATACCAGGTTCTTCTAATTCCCTTCTTTTTCATAAACTCTGTTATTAAATTGTTACTTAAGATATAAAAACAATTTTACTTGAAGCAACATTAATTTTTCCTCCCAGGACATCTTCCAGTAGTAGAGTTCAAAATTATTACACTGTTCCACTAAGACCCTCCTGCTCCCTTGCATTTTCACCGGAAGTCACGTCTAATTACTCCATTTCTGAATGGGCACTTTAGGAATGAATTTTTTTCAACTGGTGCTGAAGAAATCTTTACTAGTCTTTGTTCCTTAACATAAGGCGTTCAGAAATTGAGTTTTACAGACTAAGGTCTGCATCCGAGCTGCAAGACTGCTTTTCCATCTCATTTTGTCTATGACTCGTGCGCTGGGTTTTGAATTCATCTAGAGTTCCTCTCCTCACTGTGTTTGGTAACGGGAACAATATTGCAGCAGACACGATCTTGCAGTTCACTTCCTTCCCCATATTATTAATGAATGTGTTTAAAACCTCTCTCTCGCTACCTCTTCTCTATTCTGATGAACAGTCATTCACTGCTTTGTCTTCTCTGATTTCTTAGCTAGTTTTAAGCCCATTCATCTGTGTAAAACCACAAATCAGCTTATTCATGGCATTTCGTGTAGGAAAATCACCATTTCTGTTAATGAAATGAATACATCCTGATACTAGAAACTATTTCTGGAGCTGGCCAGTTCCATCCTATTTCTGAATCACCCATTAGCCTGTAACTGACCTGTGAGAGCTAGCTCTTGGCCCTAAGTTTTTAATTTTATTATTTTTAATATTTATTTTAATTTAAATTTTTTATGTGTTTAATGGGCGTTTTGCTTGCTTGCATTTATGTGTGTGTATCACATGAGTACTTGGCACCCCTGTAGGTCAAAAGAGGGCATTGGATCTCCTGGAACTAAAGCTATAGTTAGTTGTTAGCTAGCCTCCCTTCGTGTACTGCGAATCAAACTCAGGTCCTTTGCAAGGACAAGCACTCTTAACCACTTCGCCATTTCTCCAGCCTCTGTTTTATTTTACTTCTGAAACAGGATCTCATTATGTAGGCCTGGCTGGCCTGTAACTCACAGAGAACCTCCTGGATGCTGGGATCAAATGGGTTGGCTGCTGCCCAGGGCCCCGCAAGTTACTGGTGTTTCTTTGACAAGTCAGAGATGTGTTCGTGCTTTTTTAGTAGTTAGATGTAGGTCATTTTCCTATACCTGTGCACTAATGAGGCAGAATCATTTCCCCTAGACTGGCTGGGATGCAAATCACTTTCGTCAGTGATGATCTGGTCCCCCATTCATCCCATCTTAATACATTGGTGAGTTGGTTATTTGCAGGCCCTCTGAGTCCAGGCAGTAGTTTTCTTCTTAGCAAAGCTGGACTTAGGGAAGACGATGAAAGACTCAGAGAACATTTAGGATTTTTACTTCGGAACCAAACAAGGCCATGACAAAACTGGTCAAAAATGTGGACAATTTTTTTTTTTATCCTGAAGGCTCTGACTCATCTATTTGAAATACCTTCAAATAAGTTTAGCTCCTGGAGGAAGTGGTGAAAGGCCCGGCTGTCAAAGCATAAGGCAGTGTATGGTCTTTGGCCAGAGTGACTTCAGGTGTCCCGAGGCTCCCTTCCTTTTGAATTACGATGGCACGTTCACCCCTCCTCCAGTCCACTCTTCTTGTCACTTTCGACTGATAAAACAACAGCCATGAAAGGCTGGAACCATTGAGCAACTCTGCACTTGGTTCATCGACTCTGTGCCAGGACATTTCTTCATTTGTCTGGGGAGATCTATCCATTCATCCAGCATCCCAGAGACATTCATCAGTCACTCAGTAGTTAAGTGTCAGGCTAGTGTACCTCAGGCCGGGCAGCCCCTGCCAACCCAGCAGCCATGGGACCTTCAGGACATGGTCTAACCGAGTCCCACACTCATAAGATACAGCTAGGGTCTCCCAATGACCCTACCACTAACCTGGCTTGTACAGATACGCATGGGCACCTCCGGGAGTCAAGAGAATGTGGACCCACTTGACTCTGCTCATGGAAAGTACCAGGTGCCCTCCTCCCCTCCTCAGTGCCCGAGAATATATTAGAACGTTAGTTGGTTAAATGATACCTTCAAAATCTTCTCAAGTCTCAGCAAAGAGAAAGTGTAGCTCCATGAAGAGCTGGCTGAGGCTGGAGAGATGGCTCAGTGGTTAGGAGCCACTGACCGCTCTTCCAGAGGACTCAAGTTCAAATCCCATCACCCACGTGACAACCCATGACTGTCTGTAACTCCAGTTCTAGGGGATCCAGTGCCTTCTTCTGGTCTCTTTGGCCTCCAGGTACACACATACATGCAAGCAAATAAAATGTAATTGGGGGGAGGGTGCTAAAGGGCTGATGCGAAGTCCCTCTTGCAGCAAAGCCGGGAATGGAGGACATATCAATCGGCAATGAGGGCTAAGAGGCAAGAATTCAGGCACAAGGGGAATTCTTTGCCGAGTCTCTTCTCTCGCTACAAATCACAGGCAGTGTGCTGTTAAACACTGAACCAAGCTCCTCAAGTGGGCCTCTGCAGGTCGATGTTACCGGCTGCACTAGACTCGTCAGCACTGTGTGGCTAACTCAGCATTTATTACCGTTATTCTCATGCTGTCTCTGAGCAAAGTTGATCCACAGACTCTCTAGGAGTTGAGCCAATGCACCCTGCCTGCCGAGCACAGTCCCAGTCAGTCCTCTTTGTTAACATCTTCAGAAGCTCCATTGCCCACTGGGAAGTTTTCCAGTGGTGAGGACTGGGGGAGGTCAGTTCTGGGAAACAGCCATGTTGGATGGCATGCGCGACTTCTGAGCCACTTCCGTGGTATTTTTGATGTGAAAGGGCTGAATGGGGGGTTTAGCCCCAGAGCAGCAGAAAGAGAAGTATTTGAGTAGAGAAGCAGACATACTGATCCTGAGACTGGACAGGCCTCCAGGAAATAGGACCTGCTAGGGAGGGTGGGGGGCGGGGCGGGGCGGACCCTTGCGTGAAGAGCCAGCTACTCTGAAGTAGCCAAGGGTATGCAGGGCTTCGTTCAGGCGACAAAACAATTTTATTCACCCTCCTCTCCCAATGCTACTTCTTTTCTGGCTTTAAGTGCATGGTGCTCTGGTACCATTTCCACAACACTTTCAACCTCTTGTAGGTGGCCCCAAAATATCATTTCAATAATTTAAGCATCATGTTGAGGATAACAGTCAAAACTATGGCTTCTCCTCTCCTTTGAATCAGGCCTGACACTGTCTGAGAGAGGCTAACAGCAGAGTTGAGGCAGGACACCGCTGACTTTCTTGCCTTTTTTCTGGCCTCTTTTTGTACTCACTGAGGTTTCCACCTTCTCTGGGGGGAAACGGTCCAGAGGAACAGAGATAGGAGAATGGCTCAGTCGCAGATGGAATGTTATTACTGTTTAGACTCAAAATAGTGCTCTGAGCAGCACCCCAGCCCCATGTACCAGTGATGCTGGTTGCCTGGACATTGTTCTGAACTGCAGTTCTATCCCCGTCTCCTTCAGTTACCAGCTAACAGTTGCACACATGCATCTCCCACATTTCCTCAGTTTACCCTTCAGCTCCTGTACTTCCTTAGCCCACCAGCTCAGTCAATGAGGGGAAGCTCTCCCCAGGACATCTCCTCTTTTCTGCACTCTTGTCTACCTTTCCTGTTACCTAGAGCAGGAGCCTCAGCCTCTCACCTTGGGATTCCTTCAGACTTTCACACGCCAGAGACGCCTCTTACGTTTGTACAAGAGACTAGCAACATGTCTAACACTAGCCCCAGAGTAGGCCTCAGACTTACAAATCGTGAGCAGGGGTCCTCTGTGCACACTGGGAAGTGAGGAGGTTCTGTAGAGTGTGGTTCTGTTGCAGGAAAGTGGAGAGGGGAGAGTCACCTTGCCATTTATCACCCCAGACAACAGAAGAAAACACAGCATTGCCGAAGGGGGAGGGTCTTTTAGGACGCTCAAAGTGCAGCGGTGGGTAGTTCAGAGACACTATCTGGTTTCTTACTAATAGAAAAATCTAGGAAAGTTGAGACACAAGAAGTTGATTAAGCTGAAACCCAGTGATTCAGGGTAGCAAAGTATATCCTACATCAAACCCAAGGCCACTCCTGTATACCTGTAGATTGTACACTCCTTCCAGAAGGCACTATGTTCAGGGAACTCTCTTATCCCTAGGGTCCTTTAGAGCCTGGAGTCTGAATAACTTACTGTTCTTGGGGAAGACAGACAAATGGTCAAGCTTTCAGGGGTATCTTCTGAGGCCTGATGTCATTCCATTGAGAAAGGAAGGTGTTAGATGGCCTGAACCCAGGTGGTCAGTTCACTAGAGCAGAGGTAGACTCTTGACCCCAAGTCAGCACAAAACATCACTGAGTCCCGACAACCACAGGTTCGTGCATCTAATTTGTCAGGTCCAAAAGTGTAGTGTTGTAGTTGTGTGCATTGTGTGGAGGTTAGGTGGTTACAGGTCTCTTTGTCTATTCTCCACTTAAGTTAGTGTGGCAAGATCTCGAAACTGGAGCTTGCCAGTTTGTCTAGTCTAGTTAGCAAGCTTGTCTCATGGATTCCCCTGTCTCTGCCTCCAAACATCTTGGACTACAGATGCACTTCTACACCTGTCTGGCCTTCATGTGGGTGCTCAGCGTCAGAACTGCAGACCCCTTGCTTTCTCTAGTAAGAGTTGTATCTACCGAGCCATCTCTGCAGCCCCAGGAAATGCATTATTTTAAAATTTTCTTCTCTCTCTCTCTCTTTTTAAAATATTTATTTATTTATTTCGTGTATGTGAGTACACTGTCACTGTCTTCAGACACACCAGAAGAGGGCATCGGATCCCATTACAGATAGTTGTGAGCCACCATGTGGCTGCTGGGAATTGAACTTAGGACCTCTGGAATAGCAGTCAGTGCTCTTAATCACGGAACCATCTCTCCAACCCCAACCTGCATTATTTTAAGGAGTTTTCTGTCCGGGTGTAATTTCAGGCTTATATATCTGCCCTTGACTCAGTAATACTCACTAATACTTTCTTCTTGGCTTTGCCATTACCTTTCCTTCTGTGTCCCAGAACCCTTTGGAGGAAGTGGCTCTCCACCCCTAAATAGTGCATGGTTCTTAGACCAAAGAGTTCGCTTACCTCGCCTAGTATACTTACAAAGTCTGAAAACCAATATTGCTAAATATCCTAGCTAATCTACAGGCTTTATTCACTGTTCTGTTACTCAACAATCTTCATAGAAAATGAAAGTCCTGGATCTGAATGGCATCCACCCGGCATATTTGTTTTCCTCTAATCTGGAACAGTCCTTCAATTTTTCCATGTCTTTCTCAGCCTTCATATTTTTTAATTGAAAAAAAAAAAACAGTTTTTCATACAATATATTCTGATTACACTTTCCCCACTCAATCACTTCCAGATCCTCACCTCAAGAAACACACACACAACCCCCGCATGAAAACAAAAGTATACAAACAAAAATACCACTAAGACAAAAAATGTTCATGTGGTATGAAGCCTACACCTGAGTGTAGTTAATATACCCAGTGAGACTCCAGGGAGGAAAACTAACTTTTCCTTTGACAGTAGGTATCAATCGCAGGCAGTTTCTTGGTTAGGAGTGGGAACCTGTGTCCACTCCTCACCTCAGTGCGGGGACCCCATCTGGCTTGAACCTATGCACACTCTGTGCATGCGGCCGCAGTTCATGCGTGCATCCATCCTGCTGTGACCGGAGGACACTGCTTCCTTGGATGCATCCATCACCTCTGGCTCTTACAGTCTCTCTGCCACCTCTTCTGAGGGGAGGGGTTTGATGAAGACATTCCATTTAGGAGTGCGCCAAAGTCTCTCACCTTCTGCATGCCATTCAGTTACCAGTCTCTGTTATCAGTTTTACTCTACTGCAAGAAGAAGCCTCTCTGGTGATGGCTGAATGGGACACTGATCTATGGTTATAACAGAATATCATAGAAGTCATTTTATTGCTGTGTTCCTTTAATAGAGCAATAATGTTTTGGTTCCCCCTAGGCCTATCCAGTCTCAGGTTTTTGCCACCCAAGCAGTGGCAGGAAAGGTTTCCATCTCATGAAGTTGGCCTTAAATCCAACCAGGGAGTGATTGGTTACTACCACAACATTTGAACCACTATTGTACCAGCATATCTTGCATGTACACTGTGGTAGATTGCAGGCTTTATAGCTATGTTGATGACTACTCTTCTACAGTAGCATGCAGAGTACCTTCCAGGACCATAAATGTAAGCCAGTAGGAGTAAAACATTTAGGTAGGAGAAGCTCGATATTCTTTTTTTACTTTTTTAGATTTATTTATTATTATATGTAAATACACTGTAGCTGTCTTCAGACACACCAGAAGAGGGCATCAGATCTCATTACGGATGGTTGTGAGCCACCATGTGATTGCTGGGATTTGAACTCAGGACCTTCGATAGAGCAGTCAGTGCTCTTAACCTCTGAGCCATCTCACCAGCCCATATTGATATTCTTAATGGATTCAAGTCAGTTGTTTTGTGGAATATCCTTGAATTCTGTCCCATAGTTTCTGGCCTGGAAGAAGCTGTATCAAGGTTAAAGTCTTGCTGACAGATGCTGAAACCTCTATTCACAAGAAGGTGAGGGGAAGGCAGGCCTGGAGAAGACTATGCTGAAACTGACCTTGGTATGAGGTCTCAGAAGAACCTCAGCTAGTAGAAGTGAAGCCCTGGGCCACCATTCCTGCACACTGGCCATGTCAACTGTTGTTCCTGAATAGAACATTTGCAGTTTGACTCGTTGATTCTCCAAGGAATTCTTAGTTATCTAACACATTTGAAGCAGTCATTCCTAACTTGAACTAAGTGGACATTTTGGTTTCTTCAAGCAAAGTGAGGTACATCCCTGTACTGTGCTGAGGTACCAAGCTGTTTGCAGTCCCCTAAATGAGCCCAGTGTCTCTATACAGGGCACCCCTGTGTCTATACAACTTCCTCTGTACAGCTTTCCCTCCAAGTCCAATCCCTCATAAGCACAGTTAGGAAACCTGGGCTATAACTAACAGAGAAATGCTCACAAATGTCTTAAACAATTATATCTCTTTTTTTTTCATAGAGAAGAAATGTTTATTGTTACTCCAAAAATTAGAAAAATAAATATCATACATTTTACCACTTCTGGGTAAAAGAATTTTGAAGAGTCACTTGTTTACTAATTTCCTCAGCAGCATCATTCACCGTGGCCAAAAAAGTGGAAGCAACCGAGCCCTCACTAAAAGATGAATGGAAAAACAAACCATAGTGTAGAAACACAACGGACTATTACTCAAGTGTTTAAAAAAAAAAAAGGAAGTTCTGACCCATGCTACAATATAGGTGAACTTCAAAGACAATGTGCAAGTGAAATAAGCTGATCACAAAGCACAAAACTGTTGTTCTACTTATAGGTGGTACCTCAGGGGTTCAAATTCATACACAGAGAAGCAGAATGGGATTTCTAGGCACCGGGGCAGGGGAGGTGAAGTTGGAAGGAATACTAGGGATGGATGGTGGTAAAAAGCTATAAAACTATGTGGATGTTTTTAGCTATTTAACTATGTGCTTACCAATGTTAAGATGATGATCTTGAAAGCAATTCTATTTTTTTTCCCACGTGTGAATGTTTTGCCTGTGTGTATGTAGGTGCATACGGTGCTCACAAAGGCCAGACAAGGGCCTTGGATCCCTCAGAATCAGAATCAGAATCACAGTGGTTGTGAGCTACCATATGGATTTCTCTTGCAGAGAAACCAAACCCGGATTCTCTGCAAGAGCAGCACAAGCCATCTCTCCAGTCCCAAGATGACACATTTTATGTGATATGTATTCATCATAGTGGGAAAAAAAGAAAAGAAAAAGAAGGAGCTGGAGAGATGGTTCAGTGGTTAAGAGCACCGACTGCTCTTCCTAGAGGTCCTGAGTTCAATTCCCAGCAACCACATGGTAGCTCACAACCATCTGTAATGAGATCTGATGCCCTCTTCTGGTGTGCCTGAAGATAGCTACAGTGTACTTACATATAATAAATAAATACATTTTTAAAAGAAAAAGAAAGAGAAAGTCATTGAGGTTGGAGGTGGGGTAGGTACACTGGCCAGGATTTTTTCCTTAAGACTCAATTACAACCATTCTGAATGTATAAATTATCTTAATCTAATTATTGCTAATATCCTTGGGCCTGAAGATAGGCCCTCCATCATGAGATAACCAACATTGCTTGTTAGCAGGTAGTCTGGACAAAAATCAATGTTTTATTATGAGAGAGGGGATCAATAACCATGAAATCAGACAGTTCTGTCCACTCCTCATGTCTTCCAATGATATTGCCTATGTTCAACTAAAAATATCTTGGTACAGTTACTGCCCAAGGTTCCTTCTGAATCTGTCCCATAGACTTGCCTCTTCTTCCTTTGGTCTAGTGTGATGCCCTGTGTATACAGACATTGCCTGCAATGCTCATAGCAAACTCACGAGTTCTCTTTGTTTAGCTGTGTGTGCAACTCTCAAAAGCTGGACAATACTGTGCCCTTGACTCCTAAGTACATGGAAAATGAAACAGACACAGGAGGCTTCAACTGAATGATTTAAGAATGGATGAACAAAGGCGTAAGATGGGATGCTGGAAGAAGTGGCTAGCCAATCTGCACCTAGAGCTGGTAAGAGAAACCAGAGCTCACCACAGAGCCAGAGGGCTTAAGCAAGAGCTTCGATAAAAGTTTAGGGCCAGAGGGCGTGCAAGATGTCAGAAGTCAGGTGAGGAAGAAGAAAGGGAACGAGGGAAGGCGTGTGGTTTGAAGTCTTCACCATGGGCTGGGCTGTGTGTCACAAGCAGCTCATATTTTGCAGAGAGGGCGGAGGACAGAAGCTCACTGGTCATACACTATTCTTAGCAGTGGCTTAGAGGTAAACATCTTCCTTTTTGTGTGTGGGGGGGTTGTTGCAGAATGTAGGAAAAGTGAATACACTGTTGTAAGCTATTTTTGGACTTATGAAGAAACCTCCAGGTAGCCTATTACTCTGTGACTACAAACTGAATTCAAAACTTTCCATCTTGAGGCTGCCTGTCACCTGCCCAAATCCTTCAGTCTCTCCCCAGTTGTTGATTTCTAGGAGGACCCATGGGGTTGCCATTAGCATCTTGGGAGTTGGTTGTATGGTGTGAGGAGGATGGAGTGGTTATGGTCTTCCTTCTGTCATATAATGGGACGCTCACTACTTTGTGATGCCTGCTAGGCGAAGGTCAAGACCCAAGCCAAGAGCATCATGTTTCAGAACCCATGGGGCAAAGCTGGTAAGAATGGTCACTCTTCAATTTCTAGGTCCAAAGTAGCACTGTGTGGGCTGAAAGACTTGTAAAATCAGTTATCAGCTTTGGGGGTTCCCCTCTTTCACCATCGGAACTGCACTAGTCTAAGATGCCAGGCTACATATGTAAGGTTTGTGTCATGCTTAAAGCAACGACATTCCCAAACTTCCCCTTAAGTGTTCAAGGCGCCTTGGCAGCTTGTGCTGATTCTATGACTCAGTGAGGCTTGAGATGGAATCCGCTTTGCTCTTCCAAAAGACTTTGTGTTCTCCGTTAGGAAGGATACTTCAGACTGTTGCCATATTCTCCCGTAGCCTGGTCATCTCCTTTTGTTAAACAAGAACAGATGCCTGGAAATTCAGCAGCCGTCTTGTGATCACACAAAGCTTAAAAGAGCCCTGGTTCTGAAACCCTGAGTTTCTGTGCCAGCTGTGGACTGCATTCCTCCAGTCCATTTAGAGAGAGAGAGAGAGAGAGAGAGAGAGAGAAACAGACTCTCTCTCTCCCTCTCTAAGCCACCCTCTGTGAGTTATTGAAGCCCAAAGCATCTCCTCTTGGTTGTACCTTTGACTTTTGCACATTATGTGCTGGTGCTATTTCTTCATCTCATAAGGGCCAAGTTGTTCATTCACAAATCACCTGATGGACAACAGTCTGGAGTCATCGAGGGGTGGCTTTGCCTGCTGCTGTTGTTACTGAAGGAACGAGTTACATCTCCCCAAGGGCAGTGGAGATTTTGATAGCCTTGGTGCTAGGACCAAGTCTGATGGCAAGTGCCTCTGGCCATGTGCTCTGCCTCTGGACACTTGAGTTGATATGTCTCTCTAGAGAAATATAGGGGTTTGGAACAAGCTAGACCAATATCTTGGATGAGGTATCAATATTAATTTCCAAAGCACAGGACCACATTTCAGAGAAAAGGCAAGGGTTGTATAGTCAGAAAAGAAATAGAATAGAAGTTTGGATAAATTTGTAGCCTACTGGAATAATTGAACCAGTGATCACCCAAAATTTAAGCGTTCTAGTTTGTTTTGCTGTTTTTAAAGCTATATGGTGTAGATTCTTAGGACTGAAGCCTGGGATATCTTCACAGAGACAGAGAGGGCTGATGGGAACCCAGCCAGGGAGATTATAATAAAAATTTGAAATTAACTATGCAATCGTTCCCTAACATCTTATCCCATTAGTCCTTCTTGGTGACTACATTACCTGCAAGAAGCAAAACAAAGCTCTTAGTTCCTGTGTGGAGGAGCAGGAAAAGAGTTAGGTTCTGGGACTTTACTTTGGGGAATAAAGGATTCAGAGAAGTAATAATTGTTCATCGTGATCATGGCTTAATCACGACAGCCGTTCTATCCGGTGTGTTTGTTTGATACAGTGGATAGCCAGGAAGATGACTCAGCAGTGTTTGGATCCCAAGAGCCCAAGAAAATGCTGGGCAGTCATGCCAGCCTTCCTATAATTTATAATTTCAGCTTTGGGAAGGCAAAGCTCAAGCAAGCTGACTAGCTAGACTTGTGGAAATGAAATAATATGAGAACAGTTGAGGGAGACTCCCGAGACAAGTCTTGGACCTCTATATGTACATATGTACACACACACACACACACACACACACACACACGTGCACACATACATCACACACACATCACACACATACACACATGTATAGACATGCAAAAAGATACTCTATATCTTTCTTTATTCAAATCTCTTTTTTCTCTACAGGGTCTTAGATTTTTCTTCTCTTTCTTTCTTTATTTTACAGGGTTTCCCTGTGTAGCCCTGGCTGTCCTGGAACTTGCTTTGTAGACCAGGCTGGCCTCAAACTCAGAGATATGCTTGCCTCTGTCTCCTGAGTGCTGGGATTAAAGGTGTGTGCTGCCGCACCCTGTTGGGTCTTGGAATTCTTAAACAGGAATCCTTCCACTTTAATGGTTTTTACAAAGCCAGTTTTTATTCAGATTTCTGGATAAGAACTGATATGAAGAACTAGTGAGATAGTCTAGAAGGTAAAGGCACCTGCCACCAAGACTGACAGGAGTTTGAGTTCCAGGACCCACCTGGGTAGAAGGAGAGAAACCACTCCCCAAAGCACTTGACATCCACAAGTACCATGTTCCTGGGACTTCGTGCTCGCCCCCATCTCATTTGCTTTCTCTCATGCATGCATACACAAAATAATAAAATAGAATAAACATTTTTTAAAAGAACATCATAAATGTAAAGGAATGTTTAAAAGGAGAAAAGCCATCTTTTACTTTTTGTCACTAGAACAGGATGATGTAAGAAACAAGCGTTTCTTGGTTATGTTTCTGTCTGGGACACCTTGCTTTGAAGGGCTGTCCTGTAAACTGGAAAGGGCTTAGCAGTGTCCTTGGCCTCTGTCCTTATGCCACTCATGTATCTCAGTTGTGACAACTAAAGATGTCTGCAGGGGTTGGAGTTGGCCCAGTTGTCACACACATACTGAAATCTCAGCACTCTAGAAGCACACGTAGGAGGAACAGAAGTTCAAAGTCCTTATTGGCTAAATTGTGAGTTTGAAGCCAGACTGGGATGCATCAGACCCTGTGTCAAATATCCACTGGGAGACAAAAGAAATCACCCCCAGGTGAGACTCTTTGCTCTATATTAGCCATTTCATATACAGCATCAGGGTCATGGTGGGCATCAACCTGTCAAGGCTGAGAGCTCTGTTTACCAGTGGCTGGGTGAGGGTCAAAGAAATAGTCTTGACAGAAACTCACATAGATCTCAAGGAAAAGCAAAGATACAAGAATGGAATCCACAGTAACTCCTATTCAAATCCATCTTGTATTTCCTCTAACATACAGCAGTTACTGGGCTCCTTGCTGTCTCTCCCCAGAATACCATGCTCTGTCATTTCTATGTGTCTGTCTTCCCTTCCCCCTCTGATACTTTGGGCACACTCATGTCCTGTGCTCTCTAGAGGATCTTTCAAGACACAATGGTTATTTGTTTCTCTTTAGAATCCATCCATTGGCTTATCCATTTCTTGCCTCCTTCTTAGTCTCTTAATTTGGCACTCCAGAGCCCAAAGATCTGGTCTGGACCCTCTAAGCAATTCTGCACAGTTGCATGTGGGTAGATGGGAGGAACTGAACAGCCCAAGTAGCACCCGATTTAGCAGTGGGGAGGAGGCTGGAAAGGGCTGGCAACAATTCTCTGTGAGGTGGGGCTTGCGGATCCTTGTCACCCCACTCACAGATGTGCAGAGGCATACTATCTTTGTTTCTCTAAAACCTTGTTCTCATTTCCACATAATAGAAGAGGGGTATTCAAACGAAATCATTTAAATAAGCACAACAAATAAGAAGTCCATCTTGCCTGGCCAAAAACATAACACTCTTGGTCTTTGGTTATCTGCTTCCTCTTTTTAAAACATCTTTTAGAGATGGTGTTTGAGTCTGGGATAGAGTTGTGGCTAGCAGATTCTTCGGAGACAGAGAGAGGATGGGCTCCCTGGGTCCACACCTGCTGAACTTCTTCGCTAGGTGGGTGGTCTGGATGCTGCTGGTGAGGGTGAGACCTGCTGTGGTGCAGTGATTCTGGTGCCTGTGGTCTGGTCCTTCCTGGCCTGGAAGGGCCTGCGTGTGTTCCTTGATGACTCAGTGCTGCTCTGGCTAGGACTCTGACCCCACATCCTCCATCTGGCTCGTCTCCAGAGTGTCCGCCCCCACCTTACTAGTGACTCACCTTTCTCTCGTGATGCTTGGCACATGGAGGCCTGTTGGCACTCAGCTCAGTCAACTTAGCTATTTTTTCTACTGTGGTCCTGGGGGCAGCCCAGGACATTGTATTCAACCCTTCTCCCTAAATAACCTTGCAGCCACTCCTAGGGGCTAGGCAACATGGCAGGTGACCCCTCCCTCCTAGGGTCCCAAAGATGAGATCTTCAAGTGCCCTCCACCTTCCCCCACCAACCTGATACCGGCAGGGTCAGGAGAGGGGAGACAATACTTGAATCAGATGGTGACCTCATCTTTCTGTCCCTTCCTAAGGAGTTTATGGGGCCCAGCAGGATGGGCTTTTTTTTTCTTTCTGTCTGCTCCAGCACTTGACATAAAACTCCATGGCTCTGGTGCCCACAAGCAAGGCAAAGCAATCTGTGACCCTGTACAGACGTTCTCTTCTACACCGCTTGGCTGTTTAAGCTACTACTTGGCGAAAAGAAAAAAGTCTGACAAGTCTATTTAGTAAAGGATTTTAACATTTCCTTCTCCTGTTTACTCTTTCTTTGCATTTCTTCTGTAAAATTCTAAGAATAGCCTAGGCACCTGGAAACCTCTAGAAGGGTAAGGGAAGGTCAGTATATGGTAAATGAGAAAGGAGGCCACATATTTGATATTTTAAAGTGTGTGCCACCCTGGATATGTTTATAGTCTACCTTCTACACATCATCTCTAATGTGTTCCATTGAGGCCTGCCTGCAGGCTGAGACCGCAGCCCTGGCGGTAGACTACATCTGTCCAGGCAGTGGCCAGAAGAAGTACAGATCCCCAGACAGGAGACTAGAACACTCAGAGCAACTGCTGACCAACAGGAGAAGGGGCGCTTTGCTGTCCTCAGGTCTGGAGGGTTTCTCAACTGTGAGCAAATTTCGTCACAAACCCAGTTAGGCCAGATTCTTTGAAGAGAAACTTCTTTAGGTCCAGTTTCAGAAGATTAGCAAAACAAAATCTTTATATGGAAGGGATAAAATAGGGATAACAATCTTTTATTTTGCAGGTAAGTTTGTCTAAGAAGAATCACTATTTGTGGTTTTATATCATCAGTGTTTCTGTTGTTTTAAAAAAGAACTTTGGGGCTGGAGAGACGGCTCAGGGGTTAAGAGCACTGGCTGCTCTTCCGAGGACCCAGGCTCAATTCCTAGCCCCCACGTGGCAGCTCACAACTGTCTGTGACTCCATTTCCAGGGGATCCAACAATCCTCACACAGACATATTTCCAGGCAAAACACCAATTCACATAAAATAAAAATAAATACATCTTTTAGAAAAAAATAAAAAAAGGACTTTTCAAGCGGTGGAGATGGTTTGGCATTTACAGATCTTACAAGCAAGAATTTGAATAATCAGCATCTATGTAAATGTCATGTAAATGCCAGGAGGATGAGGGCACCCACCTATAATTCAGCCTGGGAAGGTAAAAACAGGATCCTTGGAGCAAGGCAAGACTAGCTCTGGATTTGACTGGGAGACCTAAAGAATAAGGTGGAAAAATGATGAGAATGATTCCTGAGATTGACCTTGGATACACACGCACACATGCACGTGTACACACATGTACACACACACAGAGGCACATACACATGTATACACACACAGGCACACACACATGCACACATATTTGAATACATATGTATATACCTGCATACTATACATGCTCACATGTATTTGAATATGTAGGTACATGTGCATATTACATATATATGAAAAGAAGAAAAAGAATAATTTTTTAAAGGGACTTTTAACATCTAAAACTAAAAAGGTGACTTTGACAGAGGACATTGCTAACAAATGGACGAGTGAAGAATCCACTTCAGACAGCCGGGATGCACAGAGCAAAGGACAGGAAGACGGATGGTTGATGTCTCTCCAGAGGTGGCAGGTGTCCGTCTCTGTCCACAGGGCTTGTGAGAGACAAGACTGGAAGGCAGTTGGAACAGGATCTGGAGATCTGAGTAACAGGATAAGAAAGCAGCAGGTCAGCTTTGAGATGGTTCAAGTAGAAAATCAAGTTCAGGAAATTTAAGAATGCAGGCTAACATGTGGCTTCTGGTTGACTTCCTGCATTTTGAGGTGGAAAGGTTAGAGAGGGAGGAAAGCCAGTTAGGAGAGAAAGCTGGGATCCAACCTAGCCTCAGATGAAGTATAATGCTTTGTCTAGAAGCATGAAGAGAGGGGTGATTTTTCAGAGGGTCACAGACATATCCTAATAAGCAAACAGACTTCTGAACATTCTACCCAATTTCTCTCTCACCTGCATAGAACTTAGGCCGAATTTGCACAACTCTTCAGCCTTGATTTACCTCATCTTGATATCTGTGGTGAGCTTTACCTTGTGCTTTTCATTTGATTCATTCAGCCCCGTTTGTGATGACTTCATTAAAAGGAGCCTTTGGTAGCTCGTGTTTTTCCCACTAAAACACACACAGATGCAGGTTCATCAACTTCCTCACCGTTGTCATCCAGTGCCATGTCCAGGTCTCTGATGCGTTAGTCCTCACCAAACTCGACAGAGTTAGAAGTGGTTGAATAAGTGGATGTGGTTGGGGGGTGGGGGTGGGTGGTGACGGACACCACCTATGCTTTATAAGTGCCTTCTTGTCAGGGGACTGCGGGTTTGTTGTTTGTTTTTTAAGTAAATAGAATGAACTTACAAAATGATGTCCTATTCTGGACCAGAAGGGCTGCTTCTCTGCCCCACCCCGCACCATAGTTTGCCTAACTAGCTCTCCTTCCCAGAGAAGGAGAAGCATAGTGTAGCTTAGTGCCCCCTGTTGGATCAAACAGAAAATCCAGCTTTTTAATACAACCACATTTTCCCTTTATGAAGAAATATGTAATCTTATTTGAAAATTTTATCTGGACTGTTTTTAGCCGTTAATTTTTTTTATTTTCTGAAGATAAGCTTTCTCTGCTTATTTTACTATTTTAACTGTTAGCTTTGTTTTACCTCATAGTTCACTTGTCAGATAAATCCTATTAAATTGTGAAATACCTCTTACACAAAAGTAGTCAGGGAGTGAAGTATTATTACTAAGATTACTTTATGTGCCGTGTATGAGTTACTTGATATTTGTGGAAGAAACACACACTACAGCAAAGGTATGCCCATATTGCCCTTAATCCAAGACTGCGGAGCAGTAACTTCAGAAGAACACAGTTACTATTGTAAACTTTGTTATACTTGAAAAATTGTGACACAATAGTTGATAATAACCATGGCTAGAGGTTAGTGATTATTTATTACAGCCACTTCATCTCTAAACATTACCTCAGCCATCTGGTCTACCTTAGGAGACATGCTCATTGACTCAAATGATGTTATCACTGTCTCGTGCTGTGACTTATCATGTGACCTTAAAATAGAGTTGTTAGCTTGTTTGTTTTTATTTTTGGACCAACTGTTAAACATTTTAAAAGTCTGTGGTTTGGTATTTGTTTTGCTTTTCTTTTCTTTTTCTGGTTACTGGTTCCATATTGGCAGTGAGATCTCTCTGTGGTCATGTTTTTGGTGATCTCTCTTAGTTGTTCTGGGGGAGAATTGTGTATAGTTCTAGAGATTGAACCTTGAACCTATGCACATACTAGGCAAGTGCTCTACACTGAGTTGCATTCCCAGTCCTTAGAAAACTCTCTCTCTCTCTCTCTCTCTCTCTCTCTCTCACACACACACACACACACACACACACACACACACACACACACCTTGTATTTTAAAGACAAAGATAGCCAACTTTATATATCCATAATCAAACTTTCCCTTTGTGATAATTTATTTCTCGGCTGTTCTGGAAATAGATCTGTAGATCAGGCTACTCTTGAACTCAAAGAGCCCCCTGCTTCTACCTCCCAAGTGCTGGGATTAAAGGTGTGTGCTACTACTCCTGGCTTGTTCTTTGTGATAATTTCTATCTTCTCCTTACCTGTCTAGCTATCCAGTACATATCTGCTTGGTTTTATTTTGTTTTTATGATTTAATTTTTCCTAGCAATTTAATTCATTTGAAATTTCCTTTGGTATATTACTGAAACAAGTGCCAAGGATTTTCTCCAAGTAACAACCTCAGCACCTTCTGCTTAGTAGACTCTTTGCTTTTTTTTCATAGTCTTGTAGATAGTGTCAGCTGTCAGCATGACTCAGCCTGGAGTTATCTGAGAGAGCCCCAACTGATATTGAATCAGATAGGCCTGTAGGTAACCCTGTGAGAAGTCTTCTTGACTGCTAATTACTAGGAGGCCTCAGTTCACAGTGGGTGGTACCATCTCTAGGCAGGGAAGCCTGACTGAATAAGAAAGCTAGCTAAGCACAAGCTAGTGAGCAAACCAGGTAACAGCTTTGCTTTGCAGGACTTGCCTCTGCTCTTTCTTGAGTTCCTGTCCTGACTTCCTTCAGCACTGGACTGTAATTGTTAAGTGTAATAAACCCTTTCTTCCTATTTTGGTCATGGTTATAGTGTCAGAAACCAAACTAGAACACATGGATTGTGCTCTTTCCTTTATTAGAACCAAAACTGATACACAAATAAAAAATTACGGTTTTCATGTTGTTCCCTGAAGCCCTCTATTAATTACTGTGCCAATACCACACAGTTCTAACCCTGATAACTATTCTGTATATTGGTTGTTGTTGTCGTTTTTAGATTTTTCTGAGACAGGGTCTCTCTACAGAACCCTAGCTGTCCTGGAACTCACATGTAGACTAGGCTGGGCTTAAACTAACAGAGATCGGCCTGCCTCTGCCTCCAGAGGCTGGAATCAAAGGCGTGCACCACCACACCCTGCTTACTTCATAGCTTTTAACACACAAGTCTTCCTCTCTATGATTTCCTTTAGAATTCATTCTTCCAGATGAACTATTAGGATCACCTTGCCATTTCCTAAAGCATAATTATTAGGATTTTGATTCACTGCCTTTACATCAATTCAGCAAGATTTGTGTTTGTTTTTGTTTTAAAGCACATATGTGAAGAAGCTACAGAATGTTGACATAAATTATGACCACTACATTTATAAACACTTATATACACTTTATACATATAAAGCATGAGGAAGGCTTAATGTAAATCATTCATGTATACTTGAACATAAGAGAATTAAGGTTGGTTCATACAGGGGGAAATCTCCTCAAAATATACAAGGAAGGGGACCAGGCTCATTGAGTACAGTTAGAATTCAAAGTCTCTTTAATTCTTGTCAGAAAATTAGATGCTATATAAAATGTAAAGGCAGAAATTGGGAATGGCAACACATCAGTTTAAAATAACCAGCTGGGTAGTGGTGGTACGTGCCACTGGTCCCAGTACAAGGGAGACAGAGACAAGTAGGTCTCTGTGAATTAGAGACCAGCCTGTTGGGAAAACCATTTGAACAATGTGTGATGGTTGTTTCTGTCTATTCAATTGTTGATTGCCAAACCAGCCGAGAGCTGAGTGCTGGCCAGGTCTTGGTATTGTTATTCCTATGGACCATCACCGGGTATTTTGTAAACCTTCATCCTTCCTTCCTTGCTGACCAGGTTAATAAAGAACTGATGGCCAATAGCCAAGCAGGAGATAGAAGGCAGAACTTCAATGTAGAGAAAGGGTCTCTGAGATGAGAGATCAGAAAGGAGGTTCAGCCACTGGACGCCAAGGTGGACGGATGATTCAGATTGAGCAGAGAGGTAGACCTGGCCAGGTTTCAGGATGTAGGCAAGAATTAGTTAGGTTAGAGTAGCTAGGAGGGAGTCCAAGCTAAAAGCCTAAGTTTTTAAAATATATAAGATTCTGCGTGTCTTCTTTTAAATTGATGGTGGATCCCTGAAAGTCCTCTTATACCAGCCTGGTCTACGGGAGCTAGTTCCAGGACAATCAAAGAAACCAAACAAACAACAAAAACAAACAAACAAAAAAAAACAAATAATAAGCTCTTTACTTTGAATTGCACCATCTTGACTATTGTTGAGAGATGCCCATCCTAAGTCCTTGTTCTAGGGCAGATAAAGAGGGTCCAGGTTGGACACTAATAACTTTTACAGCTGTGAGAAAGTAATATATATTACTTTCATTTATTCCAGTCCACTGTAGTCTTGTTCTACATAGCAAGTTCCAGGCCAGTCAGAACTACATGATGATGAGAATCTATCTCAAAACAAACAAAGAAATAAATAGCAAATAAAAAAGGGAGTTTGGGCACTGTAAATATACATAGACCCTTACTATTATTATTGGGATTAACATGAGTTCTATAATCATCACAATAATCTGTAATTGTTATTTATGTTGTTGGAGAAATTAAGTAATTCGAAAAAAACCCTTTTAGTGATTTTTTTAATGAACTTTCACATCATGCACCCCAGTCCCACTCATCTCCCTGTCCCTTCATATCTGCCCTCTGCCCTTGCAACCCAACCCCCAAAAGAAAAAGAAAAATTAAAAACAAACACACAAAACCACCACCACCAAAAAAAAAAATCATCTCTCCATGGAAGCTGTAGTGTGTCACAAAGTATACTCTTTTGTCCAAACAGCTTTACTTGCAAATTTTGTTGCAATGAATCATTGCTCTGGTTTGAGGTCTCTGGCTTCTGCTACACTATCAATACTGGATCCTCCCTGGGACTCTTCTGGAACATCCATCCGGTTGTTGCCCTGGGTCCTGGAGATCCTGCAGTTTTGGATCTGCAGAACCAGCCCTTCGTTTGCTCCAGCATTTCGTAGATGGGGTGGGCCAGCTCAGAGCCCTGGATCTGGGCCTGGGTAGAAGCTGAGTTGGTCAGACCACCAGCTCTCCTGTACCCATGCCACCAAGGCCGGCTCTCCCACTTTGTCAAGGTGAGGGGCAGGGGACAGCTCTCCCAATCTCACACCCTCAGGGCCAGCTCTCCTGTGCCCGTACAGCCAGGGCCAGCTCTACTGTGCCCGTACAGCCAGGGCCAGCTCTACTGGGCTTCCCAGGCAAGGTGTGGTGTCTGCTCTCCCAAGTGCTGCAGCTGGCAAGGGGCAGGGCGTGGCAGGGGGCAGGGAGCGGGGGTGGGGGGAGGTTGGGGGGGGGGACACACACATCTCTCCAGTGCCCATACCACCGCGCAGCAGATGAGGAGCAGGGCCTGCTCTCCAGTGCCCATGCCACTGAAGCCAGCTCTTCTAAGCTGCCCAGACAAGAGGTGGGGCCAGCTCCCTCCTACCACAGGCTAGGGGCGGGGCCAACTCTCCCACTGCAGGTAAGGGGCGGGGTCAGCTCAGGAAAGTGTTCCATCTCAACATGGCCTTAGGCCCATGGCCCAGACCAGGGTCATCCGAATGGACTTTGGGTGGTAACATGGGCCTCAGACATCAATACAGACTCCTTCTGTGATAGGATCACAGACCCAGACATGGCCCCTGGCAGCATGGGTCCAGATGTCTCCATGGCCTCAGATAGTAGTGTAGGCCACTCAGATCAGCGTGTTCCAGTGCAGTAACTCAGCCTTCGGGCATCCAGATGGTTTCAGGTGGCAGCCCACACTATAGACACCTGCCTGGCCTTTGGTGGTATCTTGGGCCATGGACATCAACACAGACCCAATTTTCGGCTGGTCCATGGGCCTAGACGTGGCCCTGAGTGGCAGCCTGGGGCAGGAAGTCATTATTGCCTCAGGAGGTAGCATAAGCCACTCAAATCAGTTTGGCCCCCAGACATCAACACGGTCTTAGGCAGCAGCTCAGACCACTGACATCCCGATAGCCTTTGGTGGTAACACGTGCCACAGACATTCGGGTTTCAGTAGGGCCATGGACCCAGACATGGCGGCTGGCGACAGCCTTGGCCCAACCATTGCCTCCGGTGATTGGTGCAGGCTCCTCGTGGCTGCCTGTTCCTCTCTGCTTTTGCGTCTCTCCGGTTCTACCGCCCTCCATGGTGCACAAACTGCTTGGCTTCGCTTCCTCTTGCATCTCTCCGCGGCATACGCCATCTTTCCTAGCTCTACATCACATACTCACTCACCACAGTGGCGCCTGTGGGTGCCGGGGCAGGAGCTTTGGTGTCTTTCTTCCAGCTGCCCCACAAAATTAAGTCATTTAAAGGAGAAGCTGTATCGTCAATTTTGATTTCTTATGTTTACTTTTTGAAGTGTGTGTTTTTGTGTGTAGATTTGCACGTACGTGCATGCCATAGCTCACGTAGTAGAGGTTTGAAGTTGTCTGTCAGGAGTGGATTCTCTCCTTCCCCCGCGTGGAAACCAGGTGAGTTACCTCAGTCTTTATAAGATGGATAGAAATTCAAGAGAGCATGCATAAGTCACGGATCGCTGTCCATTCTTGTATTTTGCTGAATAATTTAAAATATATTCTCTTTGGTATATGTGTGGTATCTGTGTGTGGAGGTCTGACATTTAGTTGCCCGTCTCTCTCTGTCACTTGTGTACTGAGGCAGGCTCTTTCATCTGAGGTTAGAATTCCTGGATTCATCTAGTCTGGCTCATTAGCTTGCTCTTGGGGTCCTGATCCCAGATGTTTCTAGGTAGGAGGTCATGTGATTCTGGGGATCTGACCTCTGGTCTTTAGAGTTTCACAGCAACTACTTTCTCTGCTGAATCACCTCCCCAGCTTGACAGTTCACTATTTATAGCATAGAATGAAGTTTTTATACTATTCATTTAGAATACAGATGTCACCAAAATTTTGTATTTTCCTCACCTCCAAAAGAAATCCCATAGTTAGCAGACATCACTTTCCATTTTCTCCATCTCTCTCCCTGCACAATGTCCTACTTAAGAGTTGACACTTGACTAGAGCTATAAAGTTGACTGTTGTTGTTATTGCCCGTGCTTCCGCGTCATGTGCACATAACACAGTTTGCCTTTCCACTGATTGATGAACACTCGGGTTATTGACATTCCTGGGCCATTATGAATAATGTTGTCAATACTCCCTTGCAAGTGCTGACACAGATACATTTCTAGACATAGAGCTGGGAGTAGAATTTCTGGGCCATGTGATAACTTTATGTTTCATCTTCTGAGGAACTGTTAGGCTGTCTCCAAGGCAGATCTATCATTTTATATTCCTACAAGCAGTGTGCAGAGGTTTAAATTTCTCTGTATTCTCTCTGACTTTTGACACTGTTCTTAAAAAAAAAAAACCTCTAATGTTATGAGGCAGTATCATAGTTTTGATTTGCAGTTGTATTCAAGGATATTAAACGGCACATGCTGATTATCAATGTATAGACCTTTTTGAGAAGATAAAATTGAATTTAGGTGTTGGAGGCACTCACAAAAAATATCTTGGAATGACTGCATGCATCTGCCTCCTAGTGCTGGGGAAGCAGGGGCAGGAAGATCCCTGAGCCTCGATAGCCAGCTAGTCTAACTAAATCAGAGAGCTCTGTGTTGAATGAGAGATACTCTGTCTCAAAAGCATAAGGCACAGAACAATAGAAGACACCTGACATCAATCACATGTCCTGCACATATGTGTATATATATGTGTACATATGAACATATACACATAATCTACGCATAAAATGATACCTAATTTAAATAATATTTCTGTTTTAACTGGGTTGTCTTTTTTATTGACTTGTAACAGAACTTTATATAGGTCTTTCTTTTATTCTGTGACTGTGTCTTCATTTTCTGTTGCAGGTTATTTGATCACATTGTGAACCTCAAGATTGTGTTATTTCTTTAATCCCAGCACTTGGGGCAGGTGGATTTCTGAGTTCAAGGCCAGCCTGGTCTACAGAGTGAGTTCCAGGACAGCCAGGGCTACACAGAGAAACCCTGTCTCGAAAAACCAAAACCAACCAACCAATCAACCAAACAAAAAAACCTGTTTCTAGTTGTGGTGTGACTCAGCCTTAGCACACACCTTTATTCCAAGAGCTTTCTGCTTGATTATTGTAAACAGGATTAAATAAAGTCAGCCATAGGTCACATAGGTTATTAAGGAAAAACCATAGAGAGGGAGTCAGGAGGAGAGATAGACTCACAGAAAGTAGAAGAAAAGAACATTCTGTTTGAAGAGGTTTTTTTTTTTGAGATGGCATGAGGGAGGAGATGCCCTCTGGGGCGTTGGCTGAGGAGGAAGGTCAGCTTGGTGCTTTCTCTGCCTCCGTGAGCTAGCAGGCTTTCACCCAGCATCTGACTCTGGAGTCTTCACTGGTAAAAATCAAACAATTAAGATTTTGTTAAGAAACAAAAATTTTCCCTATGGGAATAATCATGCCTCAGTCTGAAGTTGGGGAGGCAGTTGATTCCATGGGAGGAGGCAGAAAGGGTGGCAGCCTGTGGGCGCAGAGTGATCCTTGGGGTCGGTTAATCATAGCAGGTGCAGTTCATCTTCCAGGTCTCTGGCCCCTCCACTCCCTCTTACTCACACACAGATTCAGACCTCCCCCTCCCATTCAGAGAAAACTGGGTGCTACAGAAGCGCAGAGAAAGGGTGGGCACGGAAGGCCAATCGTTGGACATTTTTCATGCTTCCTGGGAACTCACCCTTTGCCCTCCCTTGGCCACTTTCAGGGTCATTGCCCATCCCCCTACCCGACTCTGCTCTTCACAGTCCTTTGTTGAGCTCCTGTGGGTGAACTCTTGAAGTGGGGGTAGCAGGAGAGGCTCTGCAGGACCCTCAGATCTGCTTCCAAGCCGTGGCATTTCATGGAGAAGGAACAAACGGTGACTGTTCTGTAAGCTACACAACGAGCTGCTTTCTCTTGCCCGGGACCTTTCCCCAGGAAGAGGCCAAGCACACTTGTCAAGTCTCTTCATTTGCTGCAAAGAATATGAGGTAAACAGAGCAAGAAGGCTCTCATTGTCATTAAGTTTATAGAAGCCGCTGGAACTTTTCACACAGGGCTCTTGCTTGCTTAGTCAATGGCTGGGATACAATTTTTTTCCCCCTGTGGAAATGGGTCACTTGAATAATTTATGTGGATGGATTTGGGTTGTCCTGGATGGTGGCCAAGACCTTGGTAGTGTGGTGATTCCACGGCAAATTTGTTGATTCACCCACAATCCATGCCTTTTCCTACAGTACTTGTCTGCAGAGCCCTGGTTTTGTACAGTTATTTCCAAGGGTAACCTTTGAAGGGGTCATCTACTTCTGCCTTTCCAGGACTGGTCTGTGGTGGACCACCGAGGGCTTTTGAAGAAGGCAGAATGCACTGACTGGCATGCCGCCCTTTCTTCTTCTTCCCACTGATCTTGATGAGGTCCTGATGCTTGGACTGTCCTTGGTCATTGTCTTAGGGTTTTACTGCTGTGATGAGACACCAGGACCAAGGCAACTTTTATAAAATAAAACATTTGACTGGGACTGGATTAGAGTTTCGGAGATTTAGTCCATTCCCATCATTGTAGGAAGCATGAAGCCAGATGTGGTGCTGGAGGAGCTGGGAGTTCTACTTCTTGATCAGAAGGCTGCCAGGAAGAGTCTCTCTCCTGCAGGCAACTACGAGGAGCATCTTTTCTGCCCTGGGCGGAGGTTAAGCATAGGACTTCAAGGCCCACCCTCACAGTGACACGCTTCCTCCAACAAGGCCACACCTCCTAACACTGCCACTTCTCAAGGGCCAGGCATATTCAAACCACCACAGTCATCTTCTGTCTGCAAGTCCAGACATGAAGGACAGAGTTGAGAGGTGAATAAAGGCCTGAGTCCTTACTGGTATAACTGAGCTTCAGAAAAGCAACCACTTTGGGATTCATTGTGGGCTTTTCTCTGCCACTGTCCGGGGCACCCTTGCTGATATAAAGTGTCTCCTCAGTGGGTCAGAAATAAAACAAACTCTTCAGCAAACATTAACAAATACACTTGCTTTGTCTCAAGCATGATGCTGCAGTCCAGAGGACTCCTGAGGCCTTCATTGTTACAGCAGCGGGAACTAGAGACGGATTTGAGTGATAGGCATCTTGCTAAAGAACCAGAGAATCCTCCTTTCCTCCAGTTGGCAGCTTCTTACCCCACAATGGTGTCACTCATCTAATTACTTATTTTCTCTCCCTGAAGGATTTAGAATTGAGATCACGCTCTTCCTTTCTCCCGTCTCCTTCTCTCCCCGCCCACTCCTCTCCTTCCCTCCATCTCTTCCACACACTAAAGTCTATCAACATTCTCCACGTGTTTTCAATGTTTCTCGTATTTCTCAGTGTGTTGGTGATGGGATCTCTGGGTTCCCTCAGCTGGGTACGATGTGCAGTATGGGTTGTGGGCCATGGACTGGGAGCTCTTTGATTCACATCCTCCTCTTCCTCCTCCACCCAAAGCTGGAATCCTCTGGAGACAGGGCCAGAAGACTAGAGTTTAAAAATGATTTATTCAGTGTCAATTCTGCTGGTGCCTCTGCTTTAGGTATGGGATAAGAGACATGTTGCAACTGAGATTTAAGAACTTCTACCCAAAAATACGGAAAATGGACATCACTGACTTGGAAGATGGTTTCTGAAAAAAAGACAATATATGCTGTCTCACTAATGTTTACTCAATGATGAGGATGTCCAGAGAGGTCAAATCTTTTGTTTTATATGTGTTAAACTTTATGAAGCTACACACAAGATCTCTACTCTACTGTGAATATGTTTTACTTAATTTAAAAAGTAAAAAATAAAAAAATAAAATACCTACATGTTTTTTTATTTTATTTTATGTGTATGAGTATTTTGCCTACATATATATACCATGTATCTGCATGTATCTGGTATCTGCAGAGGTCAGAAGAAGACATCAGACCACCTGGAACTTGAATTAGGGTTCTGGGAGCTAAGATCAGGTCTTCTGCAAAATCAGTAAGTACTTTTAACCATTGTGGTGGTTTGAATAAGGATGGCCCCCATAGATTACTATGTTTGAATGGGTTGGTCCTCAGTTGGTGGAACTGTTTGTGGAGGATTAGGAGGTATGGCCTTCTTGTTGGAGGTGTGTCACTAGGGATGGGCTTTGAGGTTTCCAAAGCCCATATCATTCGCAGTTAGCTCTTTCTGCTCCATGGTTGTTGACTCAACATGCAAGTTCTCAGCTATTTACTACAGCACCATGTCTGCCTGTCTGCTGCCACAATCCCTGGTGTGACGTTCATGTACTAACCCTCTAAGACTGTAAGCAAGGCTACAAATAAGCTATTTCTGTAAGTTGCCTTGGTCGTAGTGCATTTTCACAGCAATAGAAAAGTAACTAAGTAAAAAAGTAAATAAGTAAGTCATCTCTCCATCCTCACCCCTTTTGGGACAGCCCCCTAAGGCTGTTTATTTTAACATTGATTTAATACACTAAAGCAGCCTTAGATTGTATATCACCAAGTTTAACCTGGCCCAGAAAGTAGTTGTATGTGCTTCTAATCTGGAATTTAAGGGAGGGACTGCCTTCCCCAACACACGCATGCCGATGTATACACACACAGGCACACTTGAGCACATGCATCCAAATGGCTTGAGTTTCATACAGGGCCCCCTACTGAGTAGGAATGAATGCCAAGATGTGACGTGGAGTGGTACAGACACCAAGAGGAGGTGCCTGAGGACTAGCTTCATCTGAACCACCAAGGGTGTCAGAGCTAGCTATGGACAACAGCTATGTATAATAGAAAGATCTGCTGGCCCTCTTGAGTGGCCATCATCAGGCTTTCTACTAAAGGGGGGAGGAAAGAGAGCCGTGGAGCACGTAAACACTATCACATTGTTACAGGACAGGACTCGCCTCGTATATTGTCCTAGGCTAAGATGCTGCCACTGAGGAGCCAATAGGACCATGGCCTGTCTCCCATGCAAGCATCTGGGTGATGGGAGTAGCCAGGTAAATGCAACTCACAGGCACTGGGCAAAAGATGGCGATGACCCTGTAGTGCCAGCGGGATGGATGAGGGCAGGGTGAAGAAAAGGATGTTGTCTTTTTGCCTAGAAAGAATGCCAAGGAAAATCATGTGACTTAGGCTATGCATTGTATGTCCAAGGTCACAGTGATTGGTCCATCCACGTGCATAAAATCCAATTGGAGCCAATGAAACTTAAGGATTCTTCTAGGACTATGTTAAGAGAAAAGGCACACTTCTCTCTCCCCCTTCCCCCATGCCAACATGTTGCTGCAAGCTTACAGATCTGGAGAGACTCCCCAGAACTGAGTGGCCACGTTGGGGCTTCTGATTTCTGGTTTTAGAATCACTTGAGTAGAGAGCTTTACCTGAGATATTATCCAGGTTGCCTTAATTTTTTTTTATTATTTTTATTTTTTAAAGATGTATTTATTTATTATATGTAAGTACACTGTAGCTATCTTCAGACACTCCAGAAGAGGGCATCAGATCTTGTTACGGATGGTTGTGAGCCACCATGTGGTTGCTGGGATTTGAACTCAGGACCTCTGGAAGAGCAGTCAGTGCTCTTAACCGCTGAGCCATCTCTCCAGTTCCTGCAGGTTGCCTTAATTCATTGGAGAAGACTCACCCCGAGTGTGGGCAGCACCCCAGATACAAAGGATAGAAGATGGATTGCTCCCCTTGTCCTCCGGCCTTCTCTCTTGTTGATGAGTTGATTTTCTCTCTTGTTGTTGCTGCTTCTGCTTCCTTCACTGAAATCGGAACCAGTGTTTCCAGGCTTTCATTGCTGACTAGGAACCTGTGGCTCTTCAAGGTCTTCAGCACCAGACTGAGATTCCGAGGCACAATAAATCCTATTGATTCTGTTCTGTTAGAGCAGTGGTTCTCCACTCTCTTGATTCTGCGACCCTTTAATACAGTTCTTCATGTTGTGGTAGCCCCAACCATAAAGCTATTTTCATTGCTACCTCATAACTGCAATTTTGCTACCATTGTGAATTGTAATGTAAATATCTGGCATGCAGGATATCTGATACACAGCCCCTGTGAAAGGGTCATTTGGCCCCCAAAGAGGTCTCAGCCCATATGTTGAGAACCACTACTGTAAAGGTCCCTGACTAATATAAGTCCTGAGATATAACACAGAAGAGCCCCAAAGTGCCTGGAAATTGAGTCCCAGTAGCCTTCTGTGAGCATCAAATCAAGCCATACCTGATGTTTATGATACACCTGGTTTTTTCAGTGGGCAATTGCATTCCAGGTCCTTCTTGGGTAGGAGAGACAAGATAGATGTTTTGATGTTGGTACTTTTAAGATTCCCATTCATTCATTCCTTTCTTTTTTTAAAGATTTATTTATATCTAGGCATGGTAGTACACACCTTTAATACCAGCAATCAGTAGGAAGAGGCAGATGGATCTCTGTAAATTCAAGGCCAGCCTACATAGCAAGTTCCAAGCCATCCAGGGGTATGTAGGGTCACCAAAGGCAGGCCTCACTAAGAAAATCTGCCAACAGCATGCACACATTTCTGCACTGATTCCTTTCAAAGTGCTGAGCAGGGAGCAAGGCAGGCGCGCCAGTGTGAGAAGAGCCTCTGTGGATTCCTGCCTGGTACATCAGCGACCTCTGCTGGTAGGATTTCCTTCTCCTTGTGCACAGAAGCAAGCATTCCCTCCAAGACAGTGGTGCTGTTGCCTTCAGATGCCACACTGCAGAGCTGGTGGGCCTCCCTGCTAACACTTTCACTGGGAGCCAGGACTGCAGCTGCCAGAAGTCTAATAAGGCTCCTGTCTCTGCCTTCAAAGACTTCCTCTTAAAACATGTTCACTTTCAGATACAATTATATTTATTTAAAAATTCTCAAAGAGGGTGCTAGAGAGATGCCTCTTGCAGTGTGCCTGAGTTTGGTCCCCAGGGTACACATCAGCCAGCCACTTACAACTGCTTGTAACTCCAGCTCCAGAGGGATCTAACACCCCTGACTTCTGCATACATCTGCACACACATGCACACACCTGCTCACAGACACGAAGAATCGAAAATTTAAAAAAAAAAAGAGTATTAAAACAAAATTCTGAAAAAGGGAGCCAGCCAGATGGCTCAGTCCAAATACTGAAACCCACTCTCTGAGACCCAAATGGTTTGAAGGAGAGAACCGACTCCTGAAAGTTGTCCTCTGACTTCCCATGTGCTCTTGAATATGCACGCGCAGGTACTCGAAAATTAAACAAATTTTAAGTCTCCAAAAGAACATGTCTAAAACCAAATGCTACTAGCTAAATAAGTCTGGACATATGTATCCCTCGCTGTCCTGGAACTTGGTATGTAGACCAGGCTGACCTCAAATTCACAGAGATCCACCTGCACCTTGTGCATGCTGAGATTAAAGGCATGCGCCACCATGCCAGCCCAAACTTGCTTAAAAACAGCATATTTAACAACACATCAAAGTGAAATAGATGCTATCAGAATAAGGTTACCATTCGGGTCCACATGCTGAGGCACCCTTCATAGATAGACAAATTCACATCTTCTATCGATGAAGTTCATCTAACTCACAAATCAACGCAAAATGTTGTCGCTCACTCATTAGCCCACATCTAAGTCAAGACGATCTTTGACTGTCCAGGCATAGCTGTCCTGGGGGACTCCATCCCAGGAAGCTAGGCAGTCAAATTGAAGCCGTGATGACAGATCTTCCGGCATCCTGAAGGGTTTTGTTTTTACAGCTTTTTCACAAACCTCTTGTCTTTGTAGGGCCACGGGGTGGCACTCGAGAGCCTTTTCCAGCGTGACGTTCACCTGTGGGTGGGGTTCTGCAGCCATCTTCCCTGCGGGGCTCTGACTCTACAGTGAGGGCTCATTGGACCAGGGGCAAACTCCTGACCATGGAGGAACCAATCCTCGCATGCGGGGCATGGCGGGGTCGGAAACATTCCTATGCCTGGGAAGTGGGGAGACGGCATCTTCCACCCACAGCCTGGAAGAAGAGCTGACGCGGCTCCTGAGCTCAGACAGAACACAGAGATGACTGGAGAGAGTGGGACGCAGCCCAGATGAGATGTCGCAGGGAGAGGTTTCTGCTTCTAGTTCAACTTTGGCCCAGCCTCCTTGTATAAGGTTCTTCCCTTCCTCCATGACATTTGTTCAAACAAGGAGAGTTCGTGAAGACACGGGCTTTGTTTAACTGGCATTCAAAACAAAGAGCTGAATTCTGAATAGCTTTGAGAACTCAGAATCTGAATTCATGCAAACCACGAAGAAACCTCATAATCGGATGGGGTTTTGTCTTATCAGGACTTTGTGTTTAAAAGAGAGTGAGACGCAGAAAGACTTTCCCCCAATTTATTTCTATATTTGCTATAAAAATCTATCTAAAATGTATAAACAAAAGTAAAAGATTGAAAACAAATGCTCACCATCAGGAAACTCGTTACATGCTCATCATACACAATGCACAGCCATTGAAAGAACAAGACAGGGCAGGCAGATTTCTGAGTTCGAGGGCAGGCAGATTTCTGAGTTTGAGGCCAGCCTGGTCTACAGAGTGAGTTCCAGGACAGCCAGGGCTACACAGAGAAACCCTGACTTGGGGAAAAAAACAAAAACAAAAACAAAACAAAAGAACAAGACAGGTAGGCTGTTCCCACATTCTTTTTCAAAGAAACTTAGTACACAGTAGTGTGTGTAATGTACTTTATTTACATTACCAAAAAGGGCAAGAATGTACACATTCATTCACACACACACACACACACACACACACACACACACACACACACACAGGGTGCAGGGTGGGGATAGGGGTCTCTGACATCTACAGAATGATTGTACCATGTGGAAAAAAAATGTTCCCGTGTACATGTGTTAGCCCTTTCAATACATGGTGCATACATATGTACACACAACTATACTAGGCTGCTTTTCACCCTTATTGAGTTTATACCTAATATACTTTATAGGAGATACTTCTCTTAACCTTGAGAGTTCCTGGAAATTGGATAGATCTTCATAACTGTCCCTCCTGCTTGGGCCCCCGTCCTGCCGTGCTTCTGTGAGCTGATCATGTAATCAGGAAAAGGTGGGATGTGGAAGCTCACGGTTGCTTGTTCCACACAGAGTGAAATGTGGTAGGTGTAGTGTGTGGACTGGTAAGTTGATATCTGAAGTTGAGGAATTGCCCAGTAAATAAACAAACAGGGTGTCTCACCTCCGTTCTAAGGGCATTCTCAACACCTAGACCAGTGGAGCCATTGGCTTGGGCCTGCAGGCTCTGCATATAGTAATTAGTGAAAGTAATACCCTTTCCCCCAGATTCTTTTAAATAAAGATTAAAGCATCTGGCGCAGAGCCTGGCTGAGTCTTGGCTGATGTTGAATGTTTGGTGCCGTTTTAATCAGCTTTCCTTCAACATGTCCTAAAAGGAGGCTGTACCACTTACGTTAGGAGAGGCCGAGCATCCGCTGTGAGCCAGCGCTGTGTTGTGTTTGAATTCGGCTTCAGAGGAGACTGTTAGAGGTAGTTTTCTGATATATATATATATATATATATATATATATATATATATGCCCCCCCCAGCATTCTTCACTGGGGAAGACACCCCCCCCCAGCATCCTTACTTGTCTGTAGTTCTTTGGGAAGGGTTGAGGCTTTGCCGTCTTTTGGTGTCCGGGTTCAGCTCATACTTGGGTAGCCATGTTGGTGAGTCTATGGGGGTAGCTTCTGACAGTATTAGGAGACACGGTCTCACAGCAAGCTCCCTGACCCTCTGAACTCTGACTCTTGACCTTCCTGCCTCAGTCTACTGAGTGGTAGCATGTGCTACCACTCTATGTTTGAGTTTTAAAAATGATCTTTTATTTTTGAAACAGGATCTCAGTATGTACATCTGGCTGACCTAGAGAACTCACTTTGTAGATCAGGCTGACCTGTATTCAAAGAGATCCATATGCTTCTGCCTCCCAATGGCTTGTCACAGCGCAAATGTGGAGGGCAGAGGACAACTATAGGGTCAGCTCTCTCCGTGTGGGTCCCAGGGCTGGAGTTCAGGTATTCCAGCCTTCAAGTTCTTTATCCACTGTGGCAATTCTCCAGCCCCTACTTTCTCTTTTGAAAGATGTTTTCTTTGGTCTGGAGACTTTGGTTGTGCTAAGTATAGATATCTTTTCCATAAACTGGGAGAAGCCAACCCCGAGGGAAGTAAGCAGGAGTGGGGGAAAGAGGCAGAGGAGGAGAGAGTACATTGTTGTGTGAGTTCTTCCAGCTTTGCTCAAAGCCCATGATGGTCGGCATCGCTTAACCATGGGGTAAGCTCTGAGCTGTATCACTAGGCAAACGTGTTATTGTATGAACCTCATACTTGCACAGACTTAGGGTAGGTGGATTGCTGGATGTGGCCTCTTGATGCACTGGAGAAAAATGGCGACCATGAGATGTATGAGGCTGTTGCTGGCCTTACTGGTGTTATTTCTCGCAACAAACTTTAACACACACACAAAAACACTCTAAAATCACCATTAAAAGTTCAGAATAGTAAATGCATAAACCAGCAACACAGTTGTTACACTTTGAGTCTGCAATGTCCTCCACAGGCTCCTGGTCCCTAGCTGGTGGTGCCATTTCAGGACATTGTAGGGCCTGGAGGTGGGCTCTTCAGAGTGGGCCTTTGAGGCCTGCTTTTAGTTGAGACCTTTCTGCTTCCTGATCCACCAAGATATGGGCAGACCACCTGTAAGTTCCCATGCCTTTCCTTCAGTGATAGATCCTAGCCCCCAAATTTGTAGGCCAAAATAACCCCTCTTCCTTCATTCTCTCAAGTATTTGCTCATGTGATGAGAAAAAGTGACCCATTCAGTAGTTTATGGTTGTTATCAACTATGTGCATCACACAGAATTGTGTTGCCCTGTTTTTATATGGGTGCATATATAGTGCATATAGACAGTGTGTGTATATATAGGTGTATAGATAGTGTGTATATATAGTGTATGTATACAGTGATGTAGGAGTGCTCATGCCTTCATGACCATAAGTCCTGAGTGACACCAGCCTTAATGTTCTGATGACAGCTGTGTTAATAGGTGCTGAGAATTTTTCAGCTTCATTATGCCCTCATGGGGCCTTCCATCTATATCCAGTATGTCATTGATCATATAACACAAGACCATACATACAGTCCTTTCCTTATGCTGAACAATGCCTTCTGTCTCTGGCATCTGAGAAGTTCTCGGTAAGGTCCTACTCAAGCCCAGTCACCTGATCCTGATTTCAGATCTGCTTGGAAAGCAGGGATGTTGAAGAAGAGGATCAGGGTGACTTTTTTTTTTTTTGAAGGAACTTTAGGGGCTTTCCTCATAAAAATAGGAAAGGGCTCAGCAGGAAAACCCACAGATATTCCATACTAAGAAGACTTGGAAAGGCCAGCACTTTTTCTTAAAGTGGACTCTTAAAACTTCTGGGGGAAATGCCTTGTGTGGGCAGCCAGAAGCCACTCGCTCTTCAGAGAACTGGGAGTGGATGGAGCTATGTGAGTTGACTGAAGATTTCAGTAGGGTCTGCAAGTGGGACCTGTGGGGATCCCCTCCATTCTCCCAGCCCGCGCGTGTGCATCCGGGACACATTTCTGTGTGGCCCAGTTGCTTTTCATTCACTTAAGTTCCCGATTACTTCTCCTTCCATTAATGCGTGCTAGTTCCTCTCCCTGAGCCCCACCTTTCTAGAGAGACTTCCCATTACTACAACCAACCATCCAACCCCACTTATCAGTTTTCGTGCTGAAAGGTCTACGTGCTGGGAGCAGCTTCAGTCTTGGGCAAACCAGGATGTTGGTCAGGCTGGATGACAGACCGGATGTTCGGTGGGTGTCTCACCTTGGTGTCACTATAGTTACTTGGAGGACAGTGGGGAAAGTGGCCCTGAGCTTCACTCTTCTTGAGGTGCCTGCTTGACGGTAGAGGCTGAGTCGAGGATGGATTTTCCCAGAGAGCAGGCCAAGACCTGAATGGCTATGGGGTTGATCCAACTGGAGCAATGAAGGAATCTTTGAAGAAAGGAGAGACACACAGACATGCATACAGAAAATCTGAGATCAGGTGGGCTGTATGCTTTGATGGAGATATACCAGCAGCAGCCCAGAAACAGTGCATTTATTTTCTACATCTGAATTGAGGAGATGGATATCTACATATATTTATATCTACCTGATTGTATATCTTACCGAGGAAGCAGATTTAGCTTATCCTGGTAGGAGGTCTCTATAGGGGAGCTGTCTCAGGCTGTACACACTGGGGAAGAGGAAGTTGTAGTTCACACTTTCCTGCTCATACTGTCAACATCTGCACAAGGGTAAAGGGAAGGCTTCGTCATTCCATGCGTTAGGGTCTGTGACACGACTATGGTCATGTCCACGGCATAAACTCATCAAGGACTTCATCCCACAGAGTAGCAGTGAGGCCCCACGCAAAGAGTCCGTCTCTCAGCAGCACTGGGATGCAGAAACTGTCATATTAAGTGTTAAGAAATGATTCTGTGGACAGAAGAGACCATTTTAATATGACCAGGAACTTGTACACAGACATACAGTGGAGAAAGGGCTAGTTGGCGTTTGTGGAAGTAGTGATAGCCGGGCCCCCCCTAAACTCAAATTTACAGGACAAGAATACAAATGGAGTCCTGTATATTATGTGTCTGGATATTTGAAAGCTATAAACAGGGCTAAAGGTCTTAATTAAACATGTCCTATCTGCCTCTTGTACATGGTCTCCAGTTGGGTGACTGTGGGAGAGAAAGCAGCTGTCCCAGAGGTATGTCACCTTCCCTCTGGCAATGCCTGGCTGCTCCTGTGACATGAGTCACCTTTTCTGGCTGACATGTCATTTCCTTGCCCTACCGTTAGGGGGACCAGGGTGTGTAGCTGATTGCTCAGACTCTGGGCACCCAGGGAACTTGATCTCAGTGTCTCTTGCAGACACTGGTTTGTCCTGCAGATTCTGACTCTAAGCTCTGGCCTTCTCCACATGTCACCCGTTGAGTGGGGCGTTTCTCTGATTCATCTTTCATCTCTGGAAACTCTGGCTTCTTTCTCCTATAAGCTTTTTGGGAGGCGTCTTTCATTTCCGGTTTGAATCATTCTAAAACCAAATGATGACCCCTGATCCTTCCTTAAGCCTAGCGTCTCAAATCCAACCCAACACCAAGTCCGGCTGATTCTACCTCCTGAGTATCTCTCCGCTCTTCTCCTTTCTCCCCATCGTCACTGCAGACATAGAATCTAAGTCACTATCGCCTTTGGCTCAGTCACTTCCTAACGGCTGTTTCTAGCCACCACCGTCCTCCACTGTGGCTTGCTTTTTTTTTTTTTTTTGAGACAGGGTTTTCTATGTAGTCCTGGCTGGCCTGAAACTCAATATGTAACCACGCTGGGCTTGAACTCAGGGGTGCTACTCTTTCCTCTGTTTCTCCATCCTTCCCTCCCTCTCTCCCCTCTCTCCTTTCTTTCTTTTTCTTCTTTCCATCATTTGGATTGAAGCCAGGGGCTCACACATACCATGGAAGCACTGAGCCACATCTCTAACCTAAGTGCCTCCGTGTTGCTCCTCATACCCGACCCAGATCTACAACACAAAGGTCCCGCAAACCTCAGCCCTTTGTCAACCTGTTTGATCTCGAGCCTGGCTCGCCTGCGTTCTGGTCAGGACCGGCCTCCCATGCACTGCGATCTCTCCAGAGGAGGACCTTAGCATACACCATTCCCGGGGTCCAGAACCCCTCTCCTTGCTAGCTGTTACTCATCTTTCAGATCTCAGCTCAAATGTCACTTCTTCAAGGTCAGTTTTCCTCCAGGTTTAAACTGGGGCAGTGGCTTTCAACCTTCCTAATTCTGTGATCCTTTAATACTGCCCCCATGCTGTGGTGATTCCATTGCTACTTTCTAACTCTAATTTTGTGACTATTATGAATCGTAATGTAAATATCCGATATGCAGGATGTCTCATATGCAGCCCCTGTGAAGGGTCATTTGAGAACAAGTGGACTAGGGCATACTGCCCCATTGGATGGCCTGCTGGACAAGCACCAAGCACCAAGCACCTCTTCTTCATAGCACTTTACGGTGCTTGCAATTACTCATTTTTTCGTGGTTTCCCTCTGGATCATGAAAACTGCTTTCTGCTTCTCCTGGATTCTTGGTACCTAACTCAGCTGTGTTTCAGTAACCTGGTGCCAGTCTCATTCGAATCTCTGACTGTGTGACTAGTGGTCTGTAGGCAACCCATTCTTCCAATTGCCCAAGTTGAAAACTTGAGTTATCCTTGCTTTGTTTTTCTTACCTCCTGGTACCTAAACGCCACCACCAACTGTTAAATCTATCTTCAAATATACTCAACGTCTTCAGTGTTGTGTACTTCCTAGAGGAAGAATGTGGTTCCACTGAGGTATTTTTTGTTGTTGTTTTTTGAGACAGGGTTTCTCTGTATAACTTTGGCTGTCCTGGAACTCACTCTGTAGATCAGGCTAACCTTGAACTCAGAAATCTGCCTGCCTCTACCTCCCAAGTGATGGAATTAAAGGTGTGCACCACCACTGCCCAACTTTTTTTTTTTTTTTGGCAAGTCCTACATTGTGAACATGTGAACAGCCTCATTTCCTTATGATTAAATTTAAAGGGGGAGAAAAATGGAGAGGGGAGTCTAATGATCAGGAAATTATGCCACAGACCTCACTGGATTCTCATTCAAATTATTAAAAAAAAATGGAAGTTATGAGGATAGGATATTTTAAGATTTATGTATATCATTTCTAGTCACGTGTGTATGTAAAGTGACGGCACGAGAGGGTCTGTTCCCATGAGTGCAGGTTCTTGCACGGATTAGGGCTTTGGATCCCCTGTAGCTGGAGTTACAGGTGGTTCTGAGCTACCTGATGTGGGTGCTGGGAACCAAATTTTGGTCCCCTTCAAGAGCAGTATGCTGTTAACCACTAAGCCATCTCTCTGGGGGAAGTCCTCGAAAAACCTGTATAGTTAACATGAGGTCACTCATGAGCCTCAGACCTATGGCAAGGTCTTGCTCTGGCCCCCAATGTGCAGATGTTGGTCCTGTGTACAGTGTCAGCCAGAGCTTTCCTGATTCCAGATGACTTCAGGTCACACTGCCCCCCACAGAGGACCCCACGGAGATGAGGTAACCCCCCTCCTCCTGTGTGCTGTGTTTAATAAACGCATTTAAGTTTCCCGGCTGCTGCCAATGCATCACCTGCTCAGCACAGCTTTTCGGAATGTGTGCCTGTCTTCCTCATCCGCTGGTCCTCCAGGCATGTCAGGTCCAAAGCCGAGACGCTTATGGCAATCTTGATAGCCCAAGATAATAAAAAAAAAAAATCGAGCTGATGAAATTTAATATGAAGTAACGTTTTTTGGTGTGATATGTATGTGCGTGTGTGTGTGCGTGTGCGTGTGCGTGTGTGTGTGTGTGTGTGTGTGTACACATGTGAACTCCCTTGTTGAGTTTGGAGCTCACTGATTTGGCTGGGCTGGCTGGCCAGTGAATCTCAAGGATCCCATCTGTCTCTGTCTCCCCAGAACTCTAGTTCTCTAGAACTCAAGAGGCATGCATGCACTTTTTACATGGGTGCTGAGAAGCCAAAGTCAATGTGTCAGGCTCGAGTGGCAAGTACTTTATTAACAACCGTCTTCCAAGCTGGTAACTTAGACTTATGTATCTGTTTGCCTGCATGATGTATGGGTACATCACACACATTCCTAGTGCCCAAGAAGGCCAGAGAGGACATCAGGACCCCTGGATCTGTGGTTACAGATGGTTGAAAGCTACCGTGTGGGTGCTGGGAATTGAACTCAGGTCCTCTGAAAGAGTAGCCAGTGCGCTAAACCACTGAGCCATCTCTCCAGCCCCCTGCTTACTTTTTAGAATGAGCACAGAGGCATTAGCATGTATGAAATCATGTGCTGTGTAGGGCCTGCTTCAGTGGAGAGGGAGAACAGGATTCGTGTTCAGCTCTAGCAGAGGCATGGTTTTGCCAACTGCAGATAGTATCTGAAATTGTGTGATGTTTGGAGTTCTGGGAACTTTTCAGAGGGTGTACAAATACAAGGTGGGGTTGGATGTGGTTTGTTAGTAGTCATGCTCAAAGAAGAAACAAAAGAACTTAGATTTCAGGGATCTCTCTCCCTTATCTTTCTTTCTCTCCTATCTAGTGATAGGAGATGAAACCTAGGAGATAAAGGGTAGGAAAAAGAAGAATCCACAAAGTAGCAAAGACCAGCTGTGTGTGTGTGTATGTGTGTGTGTGTGTGTGTGTGTGTGTTCTGTCGCATCTCCTGATGTGGAAGTCAGAGAACACCCTTCAGTCTTCCCCTTCCAGCTGACCAGCTGTGTGTGTGTGTGTGTGTGTGTGTGTGTGTGTGTGTGTGTGTTCTGTCGCATCTCCTGATGTGGAAGTCAGAGAACACCCTTCAGTCTTCCCCTTCTAGCTGACCAGCTGTGTGTGTGTGTGTGTGTGTGTGTGTGTGTGTGTGTGTGTGTGTGTGTGTTCTGTCGCATCTCCTGATGTGGAGGTCAGAGAACACCCTTCAGTCTTCCCCTTCCACCGTGTGGGCCCTGGGGATCAAATCCAGTGGTTAGACTTGCCTGCAGGTGCTTTTACTAAGCCATCTCCTTGGCACACGAAAACATTTAAAAGAACTGACACCTTTGCTATTGCAAATTAATAAATATAGCAATTCTAGTCTGACTAGGCTTTTCGTCCATTGTCTATAATTGGAGAGATTACTGAGTGCCAACATATCTGCTCAGTGACCATATTGCAGTGAATTATCGGAGTCAAAGGGTGTAAACTAGGGAGGGAAACAGAATTCCTACCAGAAGGTAAAGTCAATAGATGGCCAGAGTTTGATGAGAGAGATGGTAAAAAGTTCTCAGATATAGAAAACAATCTAAGTGGAAAAATTCTTGCCACTGTTAAGAGGGTCATAAAGAAGCTACACCAATTTCAGTCAACACCAGATGTTGACTGAAATATGTTTAAAAATATGTAGCAAAGGTGTTGCCTCACCTGACCTGTTTTAAATGCTTTTAATGTGGGCACTTTCCTAATCGTTACCAGCTCTTACTTTTTGAGACAGGGACTCTCTGAATAACCCTGGCTGTCCTGGAACTCACTAGGTAGATCAGGCTGGTCTCAATTAAATTCTCAGAGACCTACCTGCCTCTGCCTCCCTGCAAGAATCAAAAGTATGTGCCACCACACCTGGCTACAAGCGGCTTCACTGTTTAAAATGTTATACTAGATAATGCATTTAAAAAATATTTATTTATTCAATGTATGTGAGTACACTGTAACTGTCTTCAGACACACCAGTAGAGGGCATCGGATCCCATTACAGATGGTTATGAGCCACCATGTGGTTGCTGGGAATTGAACTCAGGACCTCTGGAAGAGCAGTCAGTGCTCTTAACCACTGAGCCATCTCTCCAGCCCTAGATAATGCATTTTTAAAAAGCAGTGATAACAGTGATCAGTTTTGAAGTAAATCTGGTTTGTCTGCCCTTCAAATAGAAAAGTGATGCTACAAGTAGCCACTTGTAAGTGTAAAAAAAAAAAATCTGAATTTCTTTGTGTTGGTGGATTGTATTTGCGGAGCTTGGAACCTGGAACCCTCTTTGTACATTTCCCTTATGACTGCCTGCGTTTGTCACAGGATAATTAGCTAAGGTTAGTCTGTGGCAATGGGATTCTTTTCATGTAAAATATTGCCAGCTGATAGTGGCATGCAGCTATAGCTTCACTCCATTGCCTTGGAAGCGGGTTTTGTGGGGCAATATTCCTGGCCCAGAAAAGCAACTCAGCACTCAGGATACAGGACACCAATCTGGAAACAGCCTCCTTTAAGCCCATTTCACAGACGTCTACAAAACAGTGGTTTTCAACCTGTAGACCGTGAACCCTTTGGGGGTGGAAGGACCCTTTCCCAGAGGTCACCTAAGACCATCAGAAAACACAGATATTTACATTGCAATTCATAGGAGTAGCAAAATTACAATTATGAAGAAGTAATGAAAATAATTTTATGGTTAGGGGTCACCACAACATGAGGCCCTTTAGGGCCACAGCATTAGGAAGGTTGAGAACCACTGGTCTAGAGAATCCCAAAGCTGCACGACTGTCTTATTCCCTCACTCTCTAGTGTGTTATAAGCAAGAAAGTTCAAACCCCATGCCTAGCTATGGAACTGTCTCAAAGTCACTACAAAACAGGTAATGGGGATCCCTTCAGAGCTGGGGGTGAATAATGAATGCCTAGATCCAAAGACATTGCTAAGCATCTGGGTTCAGTAAATATTTTTCTGTAATATTTCCAAATGAGAATTTCACTTTGAGGTGCCATAACATCAGGCTTATCCACAACACCCATTTACTAGAAGCATTTGATGTCTCTTATTCTGTTTTTTTTTTTTGGGGGGGGGATGGTATGTTGATTGGTTGGTTGGTTGGTTTAGGTGGTTTTGGCTGGCCTGGAATTCATCATGTAGACCAGCTGGCTTCAAACTCAGTTCTGCCTGCCTCTGCCTCCTGAGTGTTGGGAGTAAATGAATCTGCCACCATGTTTTGTCCCTATTTTAATATCACAGTTTATGAGTCCTAAGCAGGTAGGTTCCATGAAATGTAAGCAAGGAAACAATTATATTGAATGAGTATTGTATGTAACAAAACCATGACTCACAAAGACGAAATAGCTGCACAGAAGAATTAACAGTAAGTCATTTAAAAGGGAGGCTTATATAGGAATAAGCTATTTTAATCAAGCAAAACAAATTTATATTCATTATTTCTAAAAATAAAATTAGACCTTTCCAACCCTTAACATCTGCATTTAATCATGTTTCCTAACCAAAATACAGATGCTAGAACAGCAAGTTACAATATATCTTGTACGGCATACAGCATGTTCACTGTTTACACGTCAATTCTACTTGGTCGTTATGTACTCGATGCAAACTTAAACACCACTCATAACATTTACACAATCAACAAAAAACATAACCAGTTGTCTTAAAATGGCTCTTCTATAAATTGTATAGAATATACAGAATTACAAAGTCAAGTATTTTATCAAAATATACACCCCTCCCTGAAACTAACACAAGCTATTAACATTTTAAACGAATAATACAATTATAGAAAATATTTGCAAAATTATTTGTATGTATAAATATTCTGCCATATTTACTTTGGTCTAGAATTATCAGCATACAAGTCCACTTAAAAAATATCCACATATAAGGGCTGGGAGACATCAATACATATAATTATATTTGTAGTTAAATCAAAACAACTTAAATCCATAATTGTTTTATAATCATAACTGAGATAAAACAAATTCGTGGATCACAGGATTGCTTGTTATCTAGTTATTAATTCAAAAGTGATTTTCATAAGCCCTTTGTGACTATCTCAACAAAACACAAATGGTGTGGGTGTACATATATACAACGGACAAAACAAAGCTCAATTCTCTTGCAGTTCCCCGTGTCCTCTAGCATATAATACTGTATGTAGGTGAAAGCAGACGGACAGATGATAGATGCAGACACATACTGGGGTTAACAGCAAAGTGCTACAGTATAAAAGGTCACCTTGAATCATGTCCTTCTGGGTGTTTAAATTTTTTCTTGCCTACCCCAAACCACACTAAGCCTTCTTTGTGGAGACAACACATTTGGTGGGAGAAACTGGAGTCCTCTGATAACCTTCCAGCCTCAGCTTTCCACCTAGTAAATCCAGTGACCAGGAATGGCTGCGTGACCTTTCTGACTTTGGCCCATCCTGGTGTAGGAGGGGCAGGCTGTGCTCTCCTCCTTCCTATTCTGGCAGTTTTAACAGTAAGAATCCTGTGAGTTCCAGCTTTCCAGGATCCGAGTTCACAGGAAAAATACTTGTAGGGCAAGCAGACTTTTGAGGGCCATGTTGACAGTCTGTGTTAGTATAAAAAGGATTTAGAAATGTAAGTGGGGCTAGTGTCTGTGAACATGAAGACAGAGCATCCGGCTTTGTGGATGCTTCCGAGTCATGTTTGTAAGGGGCAGAACCCTGTCCTTCCACGTCCTATCTCCCCATCCCTCAAAAACAATGCCGTTGTTAGAGGCAAAGAAGGTCATCAGGTCCTCTTGTCCTCCTGTTATCAGTGGGGGAGGGGAGTCTCTTGTCCTTTTCACTACTATGTACCTGTGGGCTGCATTATCTCCAAGAAGGTGTAAAATTGAGGAATTAGGCTTTCTGCCATTTCCAAGTACCTGAGACTTGATTACCACAGAGGTGTCTTGCCCTCAACCTCCTGCATGCTGTTTCAGTGGAATGGGAAGTATCAGGATTATTTGACCCCTTAAGTCTGGGTGCAGTAGCCCCCAACATCCATGGCCTTGGGATGACTGGAAGACTGCAGAGTTCTGAAGAATTTGACCATTCTTCATTCTCTGAGGTGAGGCCACTGTAGAGGATTATACGGCATAGGTAATCTCAGGTAAGTCCGGGAAGGCTTTCCCCATAGATAAGGCATGACCTATGTTCTGTGTGACTTGAGTGGACCAGTTCTAATAACAGCTCAGCCGGACTTCAAGAGGACAGCACAGCATTCCACCGAGAAGCACACACATGCTCGACAGTCAGATTCCAAATGCTCTACTGATTTTACAGCAGTCCTCATTCTCTGAGGCCTACTGCTCGTTATGATTCTCTACAAGGGACATATAGACAGCTAAAAGTTATACTGAGTCATATATGTATTTTACAAGGTTTATGTTGCAGAAAAGTATTTCTAGATGACATGTAAATGTCCTACTTTAGGTTATCCATTACATATTTTCAGTTATATTGTTAATTATTTTGTAAATACCCATTAATTTACCAAAGATTAATAGTGCAGAAACTCAACGGCAATAAATACTGTCATAGCTCGTTTAGCATGTCTCAAAGACGCTATCTTCATGATCCTGACCCTTACTCTCTCCAGTGACTAACAACAGTTCAGCAGACCTCATTAGTGCTCGTGAGAAAGGTTTAAATTAGGCTAAATTCAGGTTCAAAATCCCACAGCTAAGAACTTCATTAGCCTTCACAAAATACTCGGGTCATTAGAGGATTCAGCTATTTTGTTTTTTATGCATTCTGTGTGAAGTGAATGATAAAACCCAAAATAGTTATTAGGATCCATTTTTTTTTTTAGTTTACACAAATGAAAATTAACACCCTTATCCTTTGTGACTATTATGTGAACAAAACTAAGCTTAAAAAACTAAAAAAACTAAACTAAAAAAAAAATCACAAACAATTGTGAAGACTAACTGTTGTTGTCACTTAAAGGACGTTTTCAGCAAAGGTTTTTATGTCATCCTTTTGGTCGCTGTCTTCCGAATCAGTGCAAAGTTGACTCTCCAAGAGATCGTGGCACATGTCACCTGTTTCTTCTTGCTTAGTTAAGGTCTTGAATAAGTGTTTCTTTTGGTGCATTCTGAGGGCGGCAGCTGTTTTGCATATTTTGGGGCACTGGAAGCAAGCAAAGCCTTTTCCATCATGCTCCCGAACATGCCTCCGCTCGTGGTTCCTTTTTGTGGAGAGATATAAGAAACCCTGAAAGCAGAACTGACAGTGGTAGCGCTTCTCCCCAGTGTGGATTCTTTCGTGGATCTTGAGCGTCTCGTTCAGCGTGAAGGCCTTGCTACAATACTGACAGACGAACTCCTTCACGCCCAGGTGTATGCGCTCGTGCTTCTGGAGGTTCCCCTGCACTGAGAAGCACCGCCCACAGGTCTTGCACTGGTACGGCTTCTCCCCAGTATGGCATCTCATGTGCATCTTGAGCGTGGAGGAGCTCTGGAACTGCTTCGCACAGAGCTCGCAGATGTAAGGCTTCAGAGTGAGATGCTGGTGGGGCTTGCCTTCGGCTCCCGCCCCTGACGCTTTGTCGCCGCCATCACAGAGCTCACACTGCAGCTTGGGCATCTCTTTATTCTCGTCTTCTTCGAAGGCCTTATCCAGGGGCAGTTTCACCTCTGCGCGATCCAGTTCAGCCGGGTATCTGCGCCGACCGATGGGGCTTCTGCTCCTACGCTCCTTCCTCCACTTGACTTTCCTCATTTTTCTCAACTGTTTGGATTTCTTCTTGGGCTTGTAGTTGTAGTATGGGCGCCACGGCTTATCAGTGGAGTCCTGGTCACTCACCTCATCAAATGCCTCACTCATCTCTACGCAGTCAGCCTGGCAAAGCCCAAGAGGACTGTCTCCATGGGTTTCTGGGTCACTCTCCCGAGGCAACGTCTCCTCCTGAATTTGATACTTAGGTTTTCTCCCTCTTTTGTAAAACAGCTTAGACCCAAGAATATGCCTTTTCACGATGGCTTCATTCCCAATTTTCACTGTTATTTGGCAAAGGGGTGCAACATTGCTATTTGTGGAGGTACCGGGCAGAGCAGGTTTTGCGATATAAGTTTCAATCTTACTGGTTTCTGTGGTTTTGCCTGAAGACCCTCCGGGATCAGCATCGTATTTTACCTCCTCTGTTATCTCTCCCCTATTACCTGGAATAGCTTTCTTTCTCTCCTTAATGCTTTTGGGTCTGCTTGCCAGTTTGCTGGCTTTCTCTGCCTCAGGCTTGCTGTCCTTGATCAGGGACGGACTGGCCACTGGCTGTGAAGGGGACTTGGGGTTGCTGTTGGTCAGGCTAGCAATGGCGTTGCTGGGCTTGATCACCGAGGAGAACTGGCTGCTGTGCACGATGACGGAGGGCGCCGAGCCGCCGTAGCTGATCACAGAAGTTGAGTGTTCGCCGCCTTTGCCCACAGATGAAACACACGCAGGCGCTGCCTGGAGGGTGGCGCTGACAGTGTTTCCAGCGGAAGAAACCGACACCTCAGTTGAATCGAAGTTATTGATGAGACTGGTTTTCACAGCCTGCTTCCTCCATTTGATGCCTTCTGCATTTTTCACTTTGGCAGAAATGAGAGTGCCCTGTTGTAAAGGTGTTTCCACTAGAATAGCAGGGCTGTTGGTCAACGTGTTTCTGCCATCTTGGAAGTCCAGTGTGGGCATTTCAGAGCTTTGCAGATTCGGAACAACGAATGGATCAGGGGCAGATTCACCCCTTTGACTGCTGGCTGGAGCACTAACATAGGAAGAATTCCGGTAGCTCTTATAAGGTGCCCTCTTGCATCTCATAGGCAAGAGCCTGTAAAGTTTGTATGGATAGACAGTGGGCTTCAAGCCTCCATTCGCTGTCTTTTTATTGATAGAGAGTCTGTGATCTATGGCATGAAAAGACTTCTGATGGTTTTTTAGTATGTAGTAGGTCATAAAAGTTTCAAGACAGAAAATACACTGGTACCGCCTCTCTCCCGTGTGCCAGATTTCATGGCGCGTCCTGTACTCAGCCAGTGCAAAGACCTTGTTGCAGTAATGGCAGGGGTATGTTCTTCTCCACGAGTGAACATTTGCATGCCTTCGGAGGCTGGACAGAGTCACATAACTACGTTTGCACACGATGCAGCCGTAGAGCATCTGCCCGTTTACAAATTTCACTATGTGGTCCGTGTCTGACAAGGCACTCCCAGCACTGGAGAGTTCACCAATCCTAGTTTCTGGTACTAATGATTCTGGGCTTGTGAATGAACTTCCATCTTGTCCAATAGTGGGGTAGTTTTCTAAAAAAGGTTGGTTTCCTCCTGGGATGGGCACATGGCTAGACCTCATGCAGATCTGCTCGTGCCGATCCAGTCTGTTGAGGGTGGTGAACTGCTTGTTGCAGTACTTGCATACAAGCGGCTCCTGGGCCGGCTTGTGGAGCTGCATGTGGGCACTGAGGAGTGTGCTGCTGTCAAAGGCTTTGGAACAACAGCTGCAATTATAGATGAGGGGCGGGACCTCTGCTGCTGACGGACCGGGAGGATCAGAGGGTTGGTTTTCAGCTTCCCTGGGAAAATGGACATCTCCTTCATTGCTGGGAGGTTCTGAGTGTGACACAATTGGAACTGGCTGTGGGCTTCTTTCTCGATTCACCTCTGGGCAGGTTACTAGAGGGAGTGGCATATTTTCTGTGGTTGAGTCAGAATCCTGGGTTTGGGTCTTTGGCTTTCGGCATGGCTTTGCTTTTGTGGCAAGAGCTTCACCATTCTCTTTTCCTGTTTTACCAGATGAACTGCTGTCATTTTCCCTCAGAGGCTGACTCCTATAAGCCTCAGTGATGGAAGAAACGGCATACGAGTGTTCGGCAAGCGTGCGGACCGGCTCTGCCTCGTGGCAGACACTGGTTCTCTCCTGGCAGAGGCTGACTGTTCTCATGGAATCTGACACTTTTTTGAAGTTTGCTCTTAAGTCCAGGGGAGAAAACATATTATTACTATTTTCCGTTTCAATGATGGAAAATGCGTTTGTGATCCTTGGCCCATTAGTGACAGCTGGTTCTTCGTGCCTTTTTTCATTTTTTTCTTCTTTAACCACGCCCTTTTCAGTAATGCAGACTACGTAAGGGCCTGGGGAATTTGAGAAGTTGCGGTCACTAAGGTCTTCTAAGAATGATATTCCCAGCTTTTTCCCTGCAGCTGCAAGATCAGTGACAGTTTCCTGTCTCTTGACCACAACGGTGGAGCTGTAGATATAATTAAGTATTTCTGTAAACACTTCGGCTTTCAGGTCATCCAGCTCCAAGACGTGACTGGAAATGCAGATCGTATGGCTCCAAAAGATGTTTTTGAAATAAAGGCTTGAGGCAGCCAGGACATTGCTGTGGGCTTTAAACTTGGTGTCTTCCACGATGATGGTGACATCACACAAGATGCCCCGAATGCGCTGCTCATTTAAGATGGAGAGCACTGTGTCACTGTGAAAGTCGTCCTTGAAGTCCCTGGAGAGGGACATGACTGTCATCTGAAACAAGAAACAAATGGTCAGGGGCCTCCCATAGGCACCTTGGTCATTTCTAGGCTATGTGCTACTTCTGGGAAAACTGTGGGGGGTTTTGTTTGTTTGTTTGTTTTACACATAAGAACTCAGATGTTTATCTCATCCTGTTGTTTTCCCTAAGACTTGGAAGTCAACAGAAGGCCAGCCTTCTTCTTGCCCCAGACTGTTTCTCATGCCATTGCAAGTAGCTGTAGTTGGAAATCCTCCCAGGATTCCTTCCCCTGCCTTCTGCAAAGTCTTGGCTATGAGTATGTGTCCAAATATGGGGATGTCCAAGCAGAAAGTGTGTCCCCACCTGAGGTTGCTGCACAGAGACTCTAGAGCTGAGTGGCTTCATGGTCTTTTAGAAGCATCCATGTTTCATCTGACTTTCCCCTCTTAACACAAGGTCTTACTATTTTTCCCCAACTAGCTTGCAACTTGTTATCTAGACAAAGCTGGCCTTGAACTCAGAGATCCACCTACCTCTGTCTTTCAAATGTTCTCCCCTGATACTCTATGACCTATGGATTAAAGCCAGGCTATCACATGTGCTAAGTGAGTCATATCCCAAGCCCTACTGGCCTGGAACTAGTTTATATAGGTTAGGCTGGCATTGAGTTCACAGAGATCAGCCTGCCTCTGGAAGTCAACAGAAGGCCAGCCTTCTTGCCCCAGACTGTTTCTCATGCCATTGCAAGTAGCTGTAGTTGGAAATCCTCCCAGGATTCCTTCCCCTGCCTTCTGCAAAGTCTTGGCTATGTATATGTGTCCTTTACACTAGGTGTGAAGGCATTCGTAGACACACCTGGCTTCATTTGATTTGTGTGTGTGCGTGTGATTGTTCATGTGTGTGTGTTGCTGAGGACTGAATCCCTGGCCTCTACATGCTGGTCAAAGATTCTACTATTGAGACATAACCTCAGTCTCTTCTATATGTTTTCAAAGATTACCTTGATAATCTGATCCAAACATAATTCTTAAAGCAGAAACAATTTATTAATTTATTTTTAAAAGCTTCCCATAAGTGGCTGGTACCTTTATGTGAGGGTTATCTGCTCAGAGAAGCAGCAAGAATGGAAGGAACCATTCTAACTTGTTCCTCTGAGGTGCTTCTCTTCCGAGTGGCGATGTCTGTAACTGATCTGACCACCAGGGACACCCTGCCTCCTTTCCACACGTTGCCTGGGAGAACCAGCCTAGTCTTTATTTGAATCCCCCTTTATTATAACCAGACTAGACTAGAGTTTTTAAAATGAACCCTGGGGAATACTAAAGGTAACAAAGAGATGACAAAACAGTAGGCCAGGAAAGTATGTTTCTAAGTCTATGATAATTGAGTTTCATCACAGCTTCTGAAGTTAGAACAACTGAAAGGCCTGGTGGCTCTTGGATAGCCTAAAAATGTTGTGCATGTAGCATGCACAAGTTACTCTCTTTAGACTTGTCACTGTTGTGAAATGCACAAGAAACAATGGTTCAAAGGGTTTAGTTGATTGTAGAAGAGAGAGTGGCAGTTCAGGGCAACTGACAGGTGGAGGGAGGAGGAGGAGGGAAGGGGGGGAAGGAGAGAGAGGGGGAGGCGGAGCCTGGGCTAGCTAGCTTTCTTCTTCCCATTTATTCTAGTCAAGCTCCCAGCCTGGCTCTGCCCAAGTTCAGGGGCATCTTTCCCTCTTATCCTTTCTGATGCATGCGGAGCCACGCTTTATGAATTTCCTCCACACTTCTCAACCCAGTCAGGCTGACAATTAGAACTGACCACCTGTTCTTATACCACTGTGTGGGAGGTGGCAGCTGAATGATCTTGTCAGTCTAACATAGAATGGTTTGTCACAATAGCAGCAAAGGAAGCAGGACGTAGGCAAATGGGGACTCCGGGCAGCTCTGAAGGGGAGGAGGGCCATTGTCTGTACACTCTGACATTACAGATGCAAACACTTCACATCAAACTCTCCAGAGTTCTCCCCGAGAGTAACTGAAACCACAGGAGCCTCTGCAGAGAAGGCCCACATTAGATTTTGGAACAAAAAGTGTAAGTCAGAAAGAAGATAAGGTTTGATTTACGTGTAATCACTAAAATGTTTTCTAAAAAGGGTTTCATGCAACAAGTTTGTAGTTCTCAGCAGTGTTACTGAGATGAAGAAACATGAAGAGGCTGGTGGTGGGGACAGGGCTGGTTTGGCAGTTAAGAGCTCTGGATGCTCTTCCAGGGAACCCATGTTTGATTCTCAGTACCCACACGGCAGTGCACAACTGTCCTTAACTCCACTTCTGGGGAATATGATGCCCTCTTCTGGCCTTGGTGGGCACTTGACACATATGTGGTACACAGATAAACATGTAGGCAAAGCATCCATATACATAAAATAAAAAATATTTTAAAAGGCTAATAAAAATGTTCTAGATATAAAATTTTAAGTGAGCCAATATTAAAACAATCTTTAACTAGAGAACTGTCACTATTCCTCCTGTGCTGCAGTTCTCCTGAGTCTGTTCTGTTTAACTTCACTATTATCGTGTGTGTGTGTGTGTGTGTGTGTGTGTGTGTGTGTGTGTGTGTGTGTGTTTTGATAGCCTCTTGAAGTAGCTCACATGGAGGGCAGGGGACACTTTTCTGGAGTTGTTTCTTCGCTTCACTCTTGTGTAGGTCCCAGGGATTGAACTCAGGTGGTCAGCCTTGCCTGACAAGTGCCTTGATATCTGTTGAGCCATTGCATCAGCCCCAAGTTTGTATTTTATCCAGAATAACTTCTAAAGCACCTTCTGCTAGGCAGTGGTAGTGCATGCCTTTAACTCCAGTGCTCCAGGTGGATCTCTGTGAGTTCAAGGCCAGCCTGGTCTACGGAGTGAGTTCTAGGACAGCCAGGGTTACACAAAGAAACTCTGTCTCGAAAAACCAAGTAAATAAATAAATAAATGAAATCACCTCTTAAATACATAAAAATATATCTATATAGACATGCATGTATGAATGCATGAATATATATCAACATTTAAATGAATATATGCATATATTATGCATTATACTTCTATTTTATAAGTACAGATATAGAAATAGGGTAAATTATTCAGCACTCAAAACAGGACACTAGAGAAAGAAAGAAGTATTATTAATAACTATGTCAGGGAAATAGCATACACTGGGATTCAATCCCCAAAAGACGAAGTCACTCTATATTTACATACCTTAATATGTAAACAGTATAGTTCTATAAACTTCAGTATAAAAATTTTGTGTGTGTTAACATAAAATATATCTTATTTGAGTATGCCACAGGGCAATTCTAGTTAATCAGCATACTTGGACTCTTCTGCTGGCCTGTCTCCTGCCACACTGCAGGTCTAGAGAACAAATACACACACATGTAGTATAAGCATGGCACCTAAGTTAGGTACTTCCCATGACTAACATGACTTTACAAGACCAGGTTCCTTGCTACACACTTGTAAATTTGTAATCCTAGCACTTAGGAGGCTGAGGTAAGTTCATGGCCAGCCTGGGCTACATGGGAGAACCTATTTAAAAATAGGTAAGTCTAACAAATCAGTAAATACAAGTAATAAAATTATTTTGTTATACTTTCTTTCAAAATTAACTACCTTGTGTGTGTGTGTGTGTGTGTGTGTGTGTGTGTTCATGTGTATGTGTACAGATGCATATATTGGGGAGGTTCTTGGTCTGTGTGTACATGCCCATGTGGAGGTCAGAGGTCAGTCTTGGGCGCTGTTCATAAGGAACCTATCTATCTTGTGTTTTGAGACAAGGTCTCTCATTGGGACTTAGGACTCATTGTTTAGGCCATGCCAGTTCCAGGGATATACCTGAGTCTGTTCTCAGTGCTGGGACTGCAAGCATGCCCAACTTTCTTTATGGGTAATAGGGTCAAACTTGGGTCTTCATGTTTGTGAAGCAAACTTAACTGAGTGACTGATAGTCACAGCTCCAGAATTGTCTACCTCATAAGAAAATAAAACAAATTTCTTTTCATGGTAGATTCAAACGGTCAGAGGCAGCAGTCCCTACTCCATCTTGGCCTTCCTGTCTCTCATCCATGTCCAATCAGCATATCTCCCCTTCATGAACTGCTCGCCTTTGTCATAAGCTTTGGAAGACCTCTACTTCCGGTGTACATCTCGCTTCCTTTCTCTTCAAGGTCTGCTCCTCCTGCAGCCACGACTCTCCTTGGCAATCTTTTGACACACCCACCTCAAGAAATAGCTCCTGTGAGCAGCCTCCAGCTTCTCGGATTTCTGGTTGTGTGTTCATGCCCTTGTCAGAGCATCTGAGACAGACGATATATCTGTATCTTTTCATGAGTCCCCAGAGTGCAGGAACAGTTTTACCCAGTTTTGCCCTCTCTGTAGCTATAGCATGAGGTATGTGAGCTATGTTGATGGTGAGCAGAGAGCAATTTGAGCAAATGTCTTAATATACATACTGTGCAAACGGAACCTCCCGAAGGAGAGCCCTAAAAATCAGACCAAAGAGCCCAATTCTATTCTACTGGGAGCATAATTAAGAGGAAAATAGAAATTAGTTCTTGCTAACTTTATTCCTTTAAGCCTGGCCATTTAAAAAGCATGTTTCAAGGGCCTCTGGGTTGCCTAGGACATTTCCTAGATTTGTGAGACTGAAACTACTTTGTGATGATATAGAGCATGATGTTGAAAAGCGTAGTCTGCGGCAAGGGATGACAGGCAGGTGCTGGCACCTCAACAGACACCATGCCAGACGTACCCAATGGAAGGAGTAAAACTAATCATTTTATTAACTTTATTCTTAAGACGTGTGTGTGTGTGTGTGTGTGTGTGTGTGTGTGTGTGTATGTGTGTGTGTGTGTTGTAAGCATTCTGTGTGATAAGATAAAGCGGTATATGTAAAACACTTAAAGAGTGTATACTGCATGCTGGAGAGGTGGCTCAGGGATTAAGAGCACTGACTGTTCTTCCAGAGGTCCTGAGTTCAATTCCCAGCAACCACATGGTTGTTGCTGTATTGGAATCCTATGCCCTCTTCTGGTGTGTCTGAAGAGAAGTGTGCCCACACACATAAAATAATAAATAAATCTGAAAACCAAAATAATGCATGTGTTAAAAGGTGCAAAAGATACTAGGAGAATTACATGTAAAACAGGTTCAGAATCGCTGTTGCAACCAACTTGTAAGAAATCATGATGTTAAACTTTGGTGTAATATTAAAGAATAGCCACAGTTAACCAGAAAGGCTAGTTTTTAAAAAAGTCTTTTTCAGCTCTTTATTTGTGCAAAGATGGATTTGTTTATATACCTCAACTAATATAACATGCTGTATTACAACTGGATGCAGGAATAGATGTGAAATTGAATTGTCTTTCGATTAAGCTAAAATTGAAGATATCTGACAAAATATAATACCACATTAGTATTTTTTTTCACACAATCGTCATTAAATGAAATGTTACTTTATTGTTTAATTAGGGTGACCATAGTCCTTTTGCATGAGTATTTAAATACTCATTTGAATTTTCAAATATGGTAAATAATGACAGACCTCAGATGAACAAAACCTCGTTGAATCTTCAATGATAAATAAGTCCAGGGACTAGTTTCAAGACAGCTCACAACTGTAGCAGAATTTTCCCTGTCCAGTTTATTTAAATATTAATACAAGAAGCCTGTGAATGGACAGGGAAAAAGGGAGGCAGAGCTAGGAGTTTGGGAGACAGAGGAGAGGAGGAAGGAAGATGGAGAGAGGAAGACGATCCAGATTCCGCGTGGCTATAAATAGCCACACACAACCATCTATAACTCTAAGTCCAGAGGATCTGGCACCTTTTTCTGGCCTCTGTGGGCACTAGGCATGCAAGTAGTGCACAGACAAACATAAAACACCCATACACATAAATAAAAAGAGGATAAATATATCCTAAGACAAAAACTTTAAAGTTACTATGCTAATCTTCAAGGCAACATTTAAAATACTTTGAAATAATTTCTGCCTCCAGGAAATTATTTTACTAAAGAAAAAATAATTACATGTATGCCTAAAAGAACCAAATACAAAAATGACTGAAAGTAAGCTGCAAAGCAGATATACCAGGCAGACTGGGGGGTCGGGGGTGGGGGACCAGGGGATGGAGACATGCGCATGCACAGCTACGGATGCGGAGCTGTTGTCCACCTTGACTGTTCTCCTGGATTTGAGTGTGGCTAAGCAGCTGGGGGTGGGAGTTGGGGGAGGGGACCACACAGAGCCCATTCCTGACTATTCCCAGTGAAAACCATTCTTCGATTGGCATGGCCACCATCTTACTCTATACAATTTCCTATTTGCTTGCATCTTGTTTTCTAAATCTCAAGTACTACTTTGGTCACAACGATCTTCCTGCTCAGATGAGTCTATCCACTCATTTATTTACGACCCAGGCCCTCTCTGTGCAGGCAGGCAGGATGCTGCTCTTCGGCCTTTGGTCTCAGACTGAGTTTGAAACAAGGAAACACATCTTGGTGATGCTGCACCCCATTTCCAGCTTAGTTAACGCTTCATTCCCTCTAACCAGTTAAAACAATTCTACCAAAATATACAGAGGTAAAGATGGTTAGAACTATAATTCCCACATAAACTATATGGTTTACCATATACCTCTCTTTATAGGGCTTGCTACTTAAATCTGGCATTTGGTGTGTATGTGTGCGCGTGTGTGCCCATGTGCATGTCTATGGGTGCCTGTCTGTGCATATGAAGAGACCACCTTGGGGTTGTTTTTTGTTGTTGTTGTTTTGTTTGTTTTGTTTTTAAGAGCCAGGGTCTCTCACTGAATATGAAGGTTACCAGTCAGATAGATAGTGAGCTCTCGATATTCCCGTTTGTCCCCCAAGCACTACAGTTACAGGCTCCATATTACCTGAGTGTTGCAGACCCAAACTCAGGTCCTCAAGCTTGCAAAATAAACATTTTATCCTATGGGTCATCTCCCCGACTCCTGAAGTCTGTTGCGTTTTATCGGTAAATCCCTAGGACATGACAGAGGAGAGGAAACAGCTCTTTCCAGGGGAAGGCTGCTCTCCAAAGCCAGTCTGGATCCCGGCTTCCTAAATCCTCCCATCAAAGGCCGAGCGAGCCTTCCAGCAGCACTCAGGAGGCTTAGTTCCTAACATAAATAAAATAATAGGCTTAAACCGACAAACAATTTTCTCCCCTCTCTACTGCAAGTCGTGTTCTATAAAAAGAAACTTAGAAATCAACCCTAACTAAAAAAAGAATGCTCTATATGAGGATACTGACCTGGAATCCTGCAAAAGTCAAACTCACATTCCATATCCAGCTAGCACAGGCCTTTGGAAGAAGGATCCACTGTGTGGGGTTTTGAGGCCCTATGGAAATTTTCTGACAAAGGACGGTTTGCTGCAGGGAGCTGGCTCCGCCATCCCACACACATCCTCGCAGTACATTTGCTCATAGTCATGGTGAGGTCTACGTCAGACCACACGTGATGGGGTGTTAGAAACACAAGCACCAGATCTCAAAAACAGATTACAAAACAGAAGCCCTTTATAGCGCAGAGCTGTGTCTAGGAAGAGGGGCATCCCTTTGATTTTGTCTTCAAAATGGGGCCTAGCGGGGGCCTGGATGAGCTCTGCATGCCAGGCTGCCACACGCCGAAAGCTACCAGATTCAAGACAATGCAGTGTGTGACAAGGGAAGTTCGCTTTCCTACCTGAAACTCAAGAGTGACATCGTGAGCTACTGAACGCACTCCACATAGGGGTGGCTGGCTTGGGCAACCTCACCCATTATGGTGTGTAGGTAAACAACGGGTCTCCAGACTTGTAGTTGCGTGTACAGACTGTAAGAACGGGTACTGTCAGACTCGTGAATGATGCAATGGGCTCAGCTAAACATTTTGCGTTGCTTGTTTGCAAAGATGAAAGGGGAACAGGTCCATGGGCCCCCCCACCGCCCCCGTTAAACCCCATGGCCTGCCTACCATGGGTTCATCTCAGGATCAAGCTTGCCCAGACACCTGCTGGTTTGAGAAACCTGGCAAACAGGCTCAGAGCCTGTCTCCTAAGCCCTCAGAGTGCTGTGTCCTCATTTCAGCAAATTCCACCAGCACTCAACAGTACCAAATGTTGAGAACACTTTCGATCTGAATATTGTTCCTTAGGACAGATTCCTGTTCTCTGAACCGTCTCACTGCAGGGATGAGCTGTCTATTATGATGGTTGGTTTTTAAAGGGCAAATACGGCTTTCCTGTGAGTTTAAAGGGCGGGTGGGCTGAGTATAGGATGGCCCTTCCTAACTCATGTGAAAGCTACCCCCGGGATGGTTACAGGGAAGAGCTATTGCACATTCTGGCTTCTGAACAAGAATGCACATTTAACTGGTGGCAAGGACAGATTATCCTAAAATGGACAGAGTACCAACTGCTGCTCAGCTCCTAATCTACTGCCATCGGTCCCCAACCTTCCCTGTGCACTCAACGCAAGACATGAAATCACAGTTCATGCTGATTCTTCCTGAAAGTTAGTAGAAGGGATGAAATCACACACAGACACACACACACACAGACACACACACCATCAAGTGTATCACTGAATGCTCAGTAGGGGTTCTGTGACTGTGTCACACGTAACCCCAGCAAGTACATCACTTAGTACAGAGTAGGGGTTCAACACAACCTAGCAAGTGAAGCACGTAGCACACAGTAGGGTTCATCAAGTGCTAGCAAACAGCGAGCAAACTAAACGTACTGTGACCTGCCAGCTGACGATGGGTAGAACCGCTCACACACCTGACCTTTGATTAGAGTACAAATACAGAGAGATCTGGCCAATCCATGCTATAAGTCTTCAGAGGCCTTTCCCCATCCTGGGACAAAATCCAGGCTTCTCTGCAGCCTACAAGGCACTGTGTTATCCAATTATCCATGGGGTACCCCACTCTCTCCTTGCTCGCTTGTTCCTCCCTGCTCCACACTTAGGCTCCATTTGCTTCTCCACCTGCCAAGTTTCTTCTGGCCCTGGAACCTTTACTGTACCCTAACTCCGGCCCTGCCCTGCCTAGGGATGGCTTCCTCTCATGCTTCAGGCCTGGTTCTGCACACGGAGGCCCGTCTTCTATATGGCCCTATCTTATCTCCCCTCTGCTCTGACTGGACGTGACATGTCTGCCATAGGCCCCTCTAGTGTGACCCTGGGCCCTCAGCTGGCAGTGCCTCACTGAAGGGAGTGGGCTGCTGGTGGCACGACCCTGCTTTGTTTCCTGATTCAAGGCAATATGAAAGTAAGCAGCCTCGCCCTCAGGCCATCCGGAGCGATCGTTAACTCCTCATGCCGTCCTCGCACACCTCTTCTCCCTTACATTGTTTCTTTGAGACAGTTTGTCTAAAGCAACACAATTTGTACCAGAAAATAAATGTGTTTGTAAGTCAACACTACCCTCACTGCTGCCTTCACACCGCTTTCTCAACCTACAGTTACCACACATATCCTGGTCCCTAGTTATCTGCAGGGTCCTGAGAGTTCTACCCTCACCACATACAAATACAGTTTCCCTATACATCTACAATAAAGTTTGACTTACAGATTAGGCACAATTAGACATTAACAGTAATTAAAATTTAACAATTAAACAGACTATAATAAAAGTTAGTTCTCGTGAGTTGCTTCTAGACCTTTCCATCACATATGATCAGAGTCTACCCAGCCTTAGAGAACTGAAATGGCAGAAAGTCAAGCTGTAGATGAAGGGGGCCACTGCTTCCTCCTCACTGTCTTCCCAGGAGTGGAGTGAGCTGTGGGAGGGACAAAGACTTTCCACTCTTGCTGCTCATGATGAAGCCATGCAGTTTTGTGGAGTGAGAAAAGAAGAAAGCGTAGGAGGCAAAGATGGCTCAGCCTGATGAGAAATCCACCCTGCAATGCACGCTGCGGTGGCGCAGGCCTGCAATGCACGCTGCGGCGGCGCAGGCCTGCAATGCACGCTGCGGCGGCGCATGCCAGTGATTCCAACACTAGAGATGCTAGGAGAGGAAGATAGGGAGTTTGAGGCAGCCTGGTTATACAACAAGTAACATGGCAACATAGGTTTGAGGCCAACCTGGGCTACACAGGAGACCTTGTCTTAGAATCAAGCAAAAATGAAAATGCGAACAGTCTATCTCCTGCACTCTCATCTCCATCCACCCCCACGGCTTTCTGGTTCCACAGCGCACGGTGCAGTCCAACACCACACACTGCTTCCACTGACCATCCCTCTGCTTGATAGAATTAAGCCCCACAGTGCAGCAAGCTTTTGCTGATGGGTCTTACGCACCTGAAATAGGGTCTGACATGTGAAGGCCCTTGGAAAATATTTACTAAAAAAACTATTTTTTTTACCAGATAGTTATATGTTTATAAATCAACACTGCATGAAGACAGTTGTTGTGGATTACAATTTTCATCTTATAAATTCTCCAAATCCACTTTGTTTTCTAAGATTTACTTACTTTTATTTATACATTTGTATGTACCAGCGTGTTTATGTGCATGACATATATGCAGTATCAGTTGAGTCCAGAAGAGGTCATTGGATCTCCTGAACTGGAATTACAAGGGTTTGAGTACAATCTGATGTGTGTGCTGGGAACCAAACCTGGCTTCTCTGCAGAGCAGTAACTGCTCTTAACCACTGAGCCATCTCTCCAGTCCCCAAATCCATTCTGAATAACAAACATTATTTCTCTCAATACATTTTAGGTTGTGAAACATTCTGCATATTAACTCATTTAATGCCTGCCACAATCCTGGGATTCTACCAGATAAAATGAAAAGATTACTATATACTGGTAGGATTAAACGAATGAACTGAGGCAAGGCTTGAGATATAGAAGCTGTATCATTGTCATTCTCATAGGAGAGATGGAGAAATTGAGCCCATAGCAGTTACTCATAGAACAAGGGATGTGGTTTCTGATGGGGGATGGTACTCAGCCTGCTAGAAGGTACTTATTCTATACACAAAAGATTGCTTTGTCCAAATGGCAAATTTATGACAAGATCACTGCTGAAGAAGTCTGCAGAAATGGACCCCTCAGGCTTTAAGCAGAAGGGCGTCATAACAGCCCATGAGTCTCAGGTCAGAAGATCACTGAAAGCTGCTGAGGAATATGGTTCAGGGGCCCCAAGTGGGGCAGTGGAGGATGAGGGCCAGTGTTACCCTCACAGCAGTCTTCAGGACGATCTGGGCATTGCCAGACAATGGGTCTTGATGATGGATCTTGATGATGGGTCTTGGGCCGAGGAGCCCCCAGCAGTCCAGGTGTTTACAGCAGCTGTACCAATGGCATTTTCCAGGTGTAGCCTGGTATGTGATCAGTCAGTGTTCACCCCACAGCCCACAAAACATCCACATAGCCCTGATTTGCTGGCCTGAAGGAAGGTGAGCTTTGGTGCTTCCCCTAACAAGAACAAGAGTACAGATTGACCCTTTCATTGCAGGCCAGTGAAGTGGAGGACTGTGAGGTTCTAGTCAGGGTGCAGCATGAGATCAACTGTGGGAGGTCTCAGAAGCACGGTAGAGAGAGAGATCCTTCAGGAGGAGACTGGTTGGGGGTTGAAGTCACTAATCTAGGAGAACAGAGAGCACCTCAATGCCTAGAAGTGGTCCACTCATAGGATACAGCTCTACCGAAGGAGAATTTAGGATGAGGCAGGCTGGCACCATGGGACTCTGACCTTGGTGTGAGGTCATCCTGGTTTTGCCATGACTTCAAACTCTTGGTACTGCAGTTTCTTCAGTGGCCAAATAACACTGGTAGCAGAATATGGGGACTGCTCATGTTTCTTCTAGGCTGATGCAAACGGGCATTAGCAGTTTAACAAGAGCCTTTTAAGGTAACTACTTGTTAGCTGGTAGGAAGGAGGCCAAACGAGACAACTGCTTACATGACCAGCACGTTTCTGTGAAGTGCATTTTCCCTCTTCCATGAGAGGCTCATGCAAACCTGGCTAAGAATTTAAGAATAAAGTCTCACAAGACTGATATGTTTTGGGCTTCTATACTTATTTCAGATAAGAGCAGTCTCTTCCCTTCCCCCACACTGTATCTCATTCATTACCTTAACTACCTACTTTTATACTATCCACAGACTATCTCTGCTCCTCTGTCTTCATGCAGGAGGGATTTTTAAGAGTGCAGTCTTGGGACATCCTAGCTAGTTCTTGCTTAAATCTAGAAACCTAAGACCTTAGCCATTTGGTTGCAATTTAGTTTACGATATATATATGATATTGTATACAGTATATCTATATAGTATATGTACTATACTCTCTCTATATAGTATATAACATATTACTCTATTAATACTTAAATATGTACTACATATTGATATAGTTTATATATTAGTTTAAATACTAATAGATTTATTAGTTTGCAGTTTGCCCAGTTAAAAAAATTAGTTTCAGTCTGAGGTTTAGCACAGTTCTGTACTTTATTGTAGATTATGCTTCGACCTGCCATCAAATTCTTTGATCAAAATCATCAGCAAGTGCTGGGGTTAAGCAGTAATTCTAAGTCTTCTTGCTGAGCTGGACCAGCCTTTCTCTTAAGTGATTATCTTTCTCCTCCGAAGGCAAAGCTGGCCCCTGCCTTCTGTGGTACCTGGGCTCTGTTCTAGTTCTGCTAACTTACTTGCTATACGACAATGTCACTAATATAGTTCTGTAATTCCTTGGGCAAAGCCCTTCCCTGGTGGACTCTTTGCCAGGGCTGTGACTTGGGTTGGTTTGCAGATGATGACCAAAGCCCACTTCCAGTTCACAGGGCAATGCCTACAAGATGATGTAACGTACCTAAAGAAACACTCTAGAATCCTTACCAGCTGGCAAATCCACTCCCACCAAAATGTCTCTCAAAACAAGAAGGGTAAATCTGAAAAAAAAATTGCTTTAACAAGACAGAACAGCTTTCCTTAGACACTCGAAGGAATAGGAGGAGGCCACCTGGGACTCATTCTTCAGTTGCCACAGATCCCAGAGCGGGTTCCGAGGCGAAACCTTCATCCAGAGAAGCCTTCACCCCAAGGGACCCTCAAGTGTGGCTCCTGTCCCACCACAGCCTTCTGAGGTCTTTCCTTTCCTGACTGGAATCTAATTCCTTCAGCCGTTCCCTTGTAAAGAGAATGTTATAGAGAAGCCGAGGGAAACAGGTCTCCGGAATTCTGGTTCACAAGCCTTTGGTGCACCAGGCTCCAAAAACCACTGTGCAGGGCTGTACCCTCTGACCTTGGCAACTGCCGCTGTCTCTAAGCCGGCTTCAGCCTGTGAAGGGAGCTCAGGCTGCTTCCGGAGTGCCGGAGTGCCGAGTGCCGGATCCAACAGGAGCTAAGCAGCAGGAGTGGCCAGGAAAGACAAGTCTGCTTTACTTCCATTACGTAGTTTAGAGGAAGGCACAGAGGCTTCTTTCTTTCCTTGTTTTTTTGCCATCTCCAATTTCCAAATGTCCAGGACTGAAATTTACAGTCAAAACTCAAAATTTCCTGTTTATTTTTACCCTGTTTAAATGTGTTCATTTGGTCCATTCCCACTGCACCTGCTGACATGTAGAAAGCACTAACTGTATCTTAAAAGACAGCGGGCGGATGGCTTAGATGTGCTACACTGCTTCCTGCTTCTACCATGGACGGTGCTAACAGGCATGAAGGGAAATGCTCTTGCATGCAACCCAAATCATCTCTGCAAGTCAGTACTGTGCATCTGTGACTCCTTAAGACACATTTTTCCATCTTTCAAAATCAGTCTCCTTTTGAAAGAGGGTGGGTGGGTGAAGGTTCACGGACAGCGTGCGACTCTGGACCCCAGTGCAGGAGTCAAGACATGAAGAACGTGAGGTAAGAGAGTTCTTGACTTCAGATCCAGAGAGCTTCAGAGCTGCAGGAACAGTCTCAGAAGGAGAGAACAAGATCTCACAATTCCTGGAGCTAGTGACCTGTGGCTCGAGCTGCTCTTTTTAGCAGTCTGAGTGCAAAACTATAACAAGCAACGTGCTCTGCACTCCCCGTTTCAACAAGGGCGGGACTAATTTCCTTTCACCTCCATCTCTCAAACCCAACCCCAGCATCTTGTGATCCCAGCTTTCTTGTGCTCTGCCTAGCTATGGAATCCAGACAGCCTGTGATTGTTTCAGCTTCTATATCCGCTTACCAGGCAGAATACCTCCTTCCCCATCCTGACTCCTTCCAAAGGCCACCTTTGTGGACTCAAACATAGAGCAAAGGCAAGAGCACCCGGCTGTATCCATTTAGAAACACTCTCATACACACCAAACTCACTTTCCTTCACATGATGTCCATGCAGCTATGGAGTGATATTTCCACTCCAAAAAGAGACGCTGAGGCTCAGGAGAGTTAGGCCTAGCACCACATCGCTTATAGCAAGGATGAAATTCTAATCTTGGTTGTGTGACTCTGGGTTTCAAAAATATTTGTGTGTGTGTGTGATCTCAATGTTAGTAAACATTAGACTGCCATCTCCTTCTGACTAGCATGTTTGATTTCTGGACATTTCTCCTGGCCAGCCTGTATGTCACCTCATGCCTCAGAGCAGGTGGTCATTCCCTTATTCTGCTTTCCTTCTTCATCACCTGATCACAGCATTTTGTTTAATATGTTCTATAAGATGACAGCAATGCCCAAGACGATTATGGTAATTATGTTAAAAATAGATCTTGGCAAGAAAATGTTCAGTCAATGGTATGACATATTACTAGTTATGCATTTTAAATACATTCCCTAAAATTACGTACTTTTTAATTTTACTAACAAGTACTGAGGCAATACTGACTCGAAGAAACAGAACTGTTTCCTCTTCTTGGCCTTTTGGACTCCTTCATTTCTTCACTCTGCTCCTCCTGGAGGTGCTGTCTCATGGAACAGATAATTTAGGCTTTGATCTTTCAAAGCTACTTTATTTAGGGTTCTTGACCGCTTTAACCTCCTTCCTAGCCCACCGACCAAAGGTACAGGAGAAAGATGGTTACTAGGACAAGGGTGTTGTGGACTTGTTTAGATTCCAATCTTTGTTGCCAGGATACCAGCAGTCTAGCCCAATAGCACGAATCAGTAGCCGTGGTACAATCCAGCAAAAACTGCAAGGCTCCACCAGCCTGAGCCAGTAGAAGAGACTAGAATCAGCTGGAATACCACGAGAAATTCTTTGGTTCTCTCTGTGAAGTGAAGACCAGCAAAGTGTTGCATGGCCAACAAAGACCAGCGAAGTGTTGCACAGTGTCACAATGCAAGAGCGGCCTTTCACTGTCTGTGGGATTCTACTTACACTCCTTCCAAACATCACACTCCCTCTCAAGTGTCTGCTCCAGCAAAACATGTGCCCTCTCACGTGTCTGTTTCAGCAAAACATCACGTGCCCTCTCACAAGACAGCTTCTACAAAAACATCATATGACACAACTGAATTTCCAAAGAAACCAGAAATTTCCACTTCATAAATGGGCTAGACGAAGCTCCTATATCTGGTGGACGGCCTGAGGAAGAGGGAGCCTGAAGTTTAGTTTGGGGAAAGTCAGGGAAAGGGAAGGAGCCGAGTCCTGGGGACCCAGGAGGGGACCCAGCAGTCAACTCCAGGCAGAGGACTAAGCAGCAGCACAGAGTCAGGAAATGGAGTGACACATCCAGAGGACAGACAGATAAGCTGCTTCCCAGGGCTTGATGGAGACGCAGAGGGAGAGAATGGCAGGGCCCCAGACAGGAGTGTCAACGTCTTGAGGACCTGGAGTTTTCCTCTAGTCCCAGTGTTCTTAGCCCTAACTATAGAGTGGAAAGAAGAGAAAGGCTTCAAAGTCATCTGGGTGGGAGAATCTCCTAATGAGACATTAGAGGAGAGAGGAAAAGATGGCTGACTGGCCATTAACAGGATAATGAAGCTTGGGTCCCTCTAAGTAGCCTTGGGAAGGCAGGTGGCTCTTGGCCGCCGGAGGCTACAGGGCACTGATGTGGGGTGGTGGCTGCAAATGTGATCATGGATTGTTGTCCAACTGCATGAAAACAACAGGCCCAAAGGAGCCCAAGAGGCACAGGCAAGCGACCAGAAGCACCAGCAGGGACCCTTATTAAAAGCTGCGTTTCTAGCCGTCACCCTGAACTGGAAGAGCCTAGAGTCAAAGGTGGCTGGGGCATTAAACTAGTTTCCTAAGGGTGCTGTAACAGACCAACACACTTGACACAGATTCATTCCCTATAACGCAGGGCAGCAGGGCGCTTACAGGTCTAGACTCTCTCTTATCATCGGGCATGTGTGGAGCCCTTCCTTGCTGCTTTCAGCTCTGGCTTATGACTACAGGACCTTTCTTTTCTCGTCCTTATGTGTATGTCTCTCTTCTGTGTGGCTGCCTGATCATCTAGGACCATCTCATTTCTAGTTCCATAATTAGGATAATCTATGAGATCATTTTCCCAAATGAGATCCCACTTGTAGGTTCTGGGTTGTAGCCATATCTTTTGGGAGGCCTCATCATTCAGCCAGGTAAAACTGTCATGGCCACATCTTACGGATGAATGGGAGAAGGCCATGGATCCAGGAGCTGCAATTTGAATTCTCTAGACTCTGACAGAGGAGGAAGACTAGGAGAACCATTGCAGACACCATTTATATACACAGCGGCACTCCCAAGCACTCGCTGGTACTGGGAGACTCCACGGGGCTAAGAATCAGGGCAAAGGTCACCTGAAAGTCCTACAGATTAGGGGAGAAAACACCCACAAGTTAATAGAGTTAAAATGACTATGCCACCTTCTAAACAGAGGGAAGTGCTTTGAAAGGCTGAAGACTTAGTTCATTTTCTAAACTGAATTAATTTGATATGATTTAGATTTCCTCCCTAAAATACAGTGGTATACTCTTCCCCAACCCTTGCACTTGAAGTTTGGACAAGTCACCATGGCAGAATGGGATTATTTCCAACTTAGTTGTTTCTTTAGGATCAGGAGGCCATATTGCTAGTCACCAACATTGGAGTTAGCTCTGAGTCCCTTCTGATCACCTACTGCCGTCCCAGACACCTTCCTGGGGAGCAGCTCTCCCCTTATTTGTATAGTGATACACTCCCTCTACTAAAATTCTTCATTCTAATCATTCCTGTTACTTCCCAGACACACAGAAAAGCTTTCTGTCCCTTCAGACAGAAATTTCTCTTCTTGGAAACCATTTCAACAGTCTTTAGAGTTTGAGTCTACTGAGAATTGTTAACTCCAGCATGTGTTTCTAAACGGAATCCAACCCACACCCTTGAAGACCGTCCTGAAAACATGTTCTAGTCAGCAAGCTGGCAAACTCGTCTGCACAAGTTTGTCTCTGCGCGTCACTCTGTGTATGGCAACGTTCCCCAAAGGATAAACTCACATGAGTCAGGGAAATCTTAGGTGCATTCTTCCACATAGCGGGACTGGAGTGGCGTGGGAGGCATGATCTCAGGCTAGGTCCCCACTGCCAGTCCCAGGACCACACTGAGGATCAACCAGGACTTCCCTGCAGTACTCTCTGATGGCTTCTCATCCAGCAACACACCCTGGAGCAAATCCCTGGAACAACTGCATCCTGGCTCCCTACTAGTGACCCACCTGACACCAAACCCTACAGCCTTACTTATGTAATGGCAGAAACATGCCTTAATGCTCAAGAGTTTCAAAACAAGACTGACAGCCGCAATAAAAGAGGGTGAGGGAAACAGAACGGAGCCCACAGCACTGCCGTACATGTGTGCCCCATCTTCATTCACACAGAGATGCTGGCCATCCACCTACACGAGTGGGTTAAGTGGGATCTACAGACGCTAAGGTGCCTGCCTCTGCTGAAGGGGTAGCAGCTGAGATGGAGAGGATGAGGGCCAGTGATGTGAAAAGCTAGCATCTGCTGAGTGCTTTCTGTGTGCGAGGCCCCATGCTGACTGCTGCACACACACCATGACTCACCGCCAAGAGCAAGGAGTTGCTAAAAGATGCTAAGAAAGGGAAGGCGGTTCATACTCCAAGGCAATGGTCAATAAAGTATTACTAGAAGGGGAGAGGACAATTCTGACAATTCCAGGACAACTCAGAAAGCCACTGCTTGACAGCTTAGTGAACATCCTCGCTAAGTCAACACCTTAAATCACATCTGTTGGGAGAATGCCTGCTGTCCTTCTGTGTTGGTACCTATCACCTGATGCTTGGCTCCATCCTGCTGCCTTGGGAGTAACGGGCCAGATAAGGAGAGACTTCCTCTGATGGGTTCCTCCTGTTTCACCCAGTACTGGGCAGCCTAACAAAGGTTGCTGCATGTACCTGATACCTCTCCAGATAGTACAACCATATGTTGCTTTCTGTTACAGACCTTACAGAAAGAATTTTGCTCACATGAAATGGGCATAGTTACATATGAGGTGGGTGATTTATATGCAGTGATATAGAGAAGGAAAGGTCAGTGGTTACTGCCTTTCCTTGGGTTGGACCCAGGACAACTTCAAGCCAGTGCTCTATAGGAAAAGACTACACAGGATGCCACTATGGTGATCCTGATGGGCAGACTCAGATAGTACACAGTATAATCCATGACTGATACAGCCTGTGTACATTAAGTCTCTAAGTATACACAGTAATTTTCAAAAGTCTTGGGGCTGGAGAAATGGCTTAGTGGTTAAGAGTAGGTACTGCTCTTGCAGAGGACCCAAGTTTGGTTCCTAGCACCATATCTGGTGGCTCATAACCACTTATAACTGCAGCTCCAGAGGATTAGACTCTTCTAATATAAGGGGGAACCTACACTCACATGCATCTACCCATTCACATTCATATACTTAAGAAGCAAAATAAAGCTTAAAAATAATAAAAGGCTTGCAGCATTAAAACTACTTCTTATCCTCTCATTATTAGCCCATGTTTAATAGTCATATTACCTCCCTGAACTTGTATGTACTTGAGTTTTAGACCTTAATCTATCAAATGTAAGTTTAAGTTACTTCAATTTTTGTAGCTGGTCTTATAGCTCATTCTTCCTCCCCCCTCATCCCCCACCCCCCACCCCCGTTTCACCCCCTAACACAGGAGAGAAACAAGAACAGAAAGGCAAAAGATCCCTGAATCTAATGTCTTCCCTTTTGTTTTTTCTTTAACTACAGCTACTAACTGAATGACCAACATACTTTGCCTCTTGGGGATCTCGCATTTATATACCCTCTGACAAGTCCCCATATTTCCAAACATTGTGCAGTTGCAGAAATTATCTGCAGCTGGCAAAACCACGCCTCTGCTAGAGCACGAGGCGAATCGTGGTCGGCTGCACATCCCCACACCTGGGATTAAAACAAAAGCACATTCTTATAATATTTATGTTTTCTTAAAGAAATCAAAATTCTAAAATGTCATTACAAATTTTATTCTGTTTCTAAAATTTCATCTGCCCAGTGACTTACTGTCCTAAAATCTAAACGGTGACATGTCAACACCCAAAGTTTCCGTGAAGCCGTCACATGCACTGCACCTGGGTGGCACTCGGGTTCTCCAGCTCCCTCCAGTCTGTTTGTCCCTAAGGGAAACTTGTACCACCCGAATCCTGGGAGGCAGAGTGCAAACTCTCCCTTCAGTCTGTGCACTTTCAGGATGGGGGTCTCCTCTCGCCTCAAGGGCTGATCAAACCATCAGATCCACCCATCCTCCCATATTCACCTTGAGCAGGTGGTGTACTGGGGAATGGTAAAGGCTGAGTAACGCACAGGACTTTATTTAGCTCTAACTGTGTTTGAGGACTCTGAGGTGATGTCATCCCACTGCATCACTGTGCCCTCCCTAATATGACAAGGACAAAATGACAGTGAGAGCAGAGCCTGGCAGCCAGAGCTTCAAGACAATGGGACAGCACAAGAAAACACATTTACTGAGACACAAATCAACGCTGCTCCTTTGAACAGAAGAAGCCAACCCTAGGAGGCAAGTTTCTTCTCTAGAGGTGCCATGGAGACACAGAGCTAACACGGTTGGACTGGAGAATAGTCTGGGTGGTCACTATGCATTAGGAATGCCTGGGAGACAACTCTGATGCTTTGGCCCGACTCGGCTCTCACCTCCTCTCTCTCTCTCTGACAACCTCACATTTGCGATGGTTTCCCACAGAGTTCTAGACACAGGGTGTCAAGGGGCAGAATCATCGGTTTGGGACCAAGCCCTAGATGTTTGTCCTTTCCCTATACACACATTTCCATTTCCCACATTTCCCACAATCCCTGAATGTTTCCAGTTTGAAGCCACTGTTAGCAGCATGATCCCTGAGAGAGGCAGGTATGGTGGCATAGGCCTCTGGTGGGTTGAGAAAGCTACTTCCTCCTAGAGCTTGGGAATCCTGGGTAATCTGCAGAGTTGTTGAACAAGTGCACCAGAAGGTCTGAGGAGACACATAAATGGCTTTTTTCATTCTTTTTTTTTTTTTTTTTGGTTTTTTGAGACAGGGTTTCTCTGTGTAGCCCTGGCTGTCCTGGAACTCACTCTGTAGACCAGGCTGGCCTCGAACTCAGAAATCCACCTGCCTCTGCCTCCCAAGTGCTGGGATTAAAGGCGTGCGCCACCTCGCCCGGCAGCACATGGCTTTTTTGACTATGGAAAGCTACATAAAGTCTGGTCAGCGTACAATAGATACATAATAGTCTAGACCGAGGAAAAACAAGAAGAGAAAATGGATGAGAGTGGAATAGAATATGAAGAACTACATTTTGGGGTGACTTTTGCCATTCCACACTGGAATTACTTTCATTAAAGCAGAATGCACCGAGGTGGTGTTGAAAACCCATCACTCCCGCTCTGGGGAGGCTGAGGTGGGAAAAGCATGAGTGGGAGGCTAGCCTACGCTACACTGAGAGGTAACCTCTCTACAACAACAAAACTCAGAATGTGTGTTTCTGTCACTTATTTGGGTATTTAAATAGTTCCCCCGTTCACAAGTTTGAGAGAGAATTTATCTACATGGTAAAAAAGTAAAACTCCCCACACAAGCCCCAAGCCGTCACAGACAAAAGCCCTCAGTATGCTGTTTAGAAAAACTGTGCTCTCAGTATACTCATCTAAAAATAACCTAAATACAGGTTATGTTACTTGAATACTCCAGTCTCTGCCTGTGCTTTCGTTTTAGAAAACACTCTTACGGGCTGCACAGTGGGCGGAGCTTCACTGTGTACACTCAGTGCAGAAAATGGACGCCGGGTTGGGCCTTCACACTACAGGCAGGGCACCTTCTGGGGACACTCTCCCTCCAAACAGAGAACCATCTTTTCCCACCAATACTGGATTCGTTTGCTGAATACCCTGGTAAGTAACCACCAGAGCTTTTACTATCTCCCGAGCAAGGGAGCCTCGTGGGGGAAAAACACATTATTTTTAATGCAAGACGGTTGTTAGCATTAAAAGGAAGACTCTTATTTATAAAAGAAGAAAACCACGTTGGCAGGTATTTCTTGAAGAGAAGTGCAAAGCATTTTGCCAGAAATTAATAAACAGAAAAAAAGTCTTAAAACAAACAAACAAAAAGTTTTTTAATTGGTTTCCTGGTAAAAATGAAAAAACAAACAAACGCTGAGAAATTAAATAGACACCAAATCAGGGTAAGAGTTCACTCAGTAGTATATTTCTATTTAGGAAAGGACGTGTCCTTCCAGGCGATGGACAGTACATCTGTGCAAAAAGTCAATTCATGGTGAAGGAAGCTAAAGACACTGCATAGTCACTGGACCTTGGTAGGAAAAAACTGAAGGTCAGGGTTGTTTTCTTCACCCAAGAGCACAGGCCCCAAGGACAGCAGGGCGCTAAGGCCCAGCCCTGGAACAACTCCGCTCAGTCACCCATGTGAGCAAAGCGATCCCTCTCCCGTCATTTCCCATGAAAGCAAAGGTGAAACCCAATTCTGCCAGAGGAAGGGGACACATGCGGGAGGTGTGATTCAACAAGCACACAGAGGGTGTGACAGTGACACTTCCATCAGACAGATGTGTGACTCAGCACTGAGGCAGTGGAGAAAATGGCTATTTGAGTCACATCGGGGTCCACAAGACAAGAAGATGGATGTTAAGTTTCATCTTCGCATAAATGTACATATATGTGCACAAGGTCGAGAAAGGAAGGAAATCACCATTAATCAGTTGCCTGCCATGCTGTAGCTACTGATCAAATTATCACTCAAAGTTTCAAAATAGACCAATATAATCCTTTTCCATAAGGACGGAAAAACTCAGCTTACCAGGACTTTGCTCACGTCACAAGCCTGGAAAATTGCCCAGCCGGTTCAAGAAACTGGGTTTATCTGACTCCAGCATCCTCATTCCAGTATATTAAGCTCATATGCTCAGAAAAATAGACCCAGTAATTAATAGATATAAGCTCAAAGGCAATGGAATTAAGTTACTTTTAGAAACTTTTTGCAACACCAGGAAGGTATTTTTTTTTTCATTCACTCTTTTAAGAAAGATTCTCTGATCTGTCTGCTGCCAACACTGATACAGTACTAACACCACCACCAAAACCACATTTAGCAGCCTGAATTTTAGTAATGAGAAATGAGTTTGGGAGCACACTAAGGTCAGCGATTTGTACAAGATTTATTCTCAATTTGTGCAAGCTAGAAACTTATGCAAACGAAGCCACTTAATATTCATTGTGCGTATCACATTACCTTGCAAAGGAAAATGCCCACAAACACATAACGTACCACTTGTCAGTCTCCTGTTCTTGGGCCCATCCCTCCTATCCAGGGCCCAAGGAAAGCTTTGTTCCAGAGGCTCCTGGAAACACGTTTCCTCTGAGGCTTTTTGCTTTCCTCACAGGGTTCTTTCTGCCTCCCCAGGTCATTTCTTTTCTTAAGGGCTCAATACTCAACCACATTCTTCCAATGGGAAGCCTCTTCATCTTTTCCTGTATACCAATAGCGCCCGATCTGGCCTTCCCCTTCCTAAGGGGTTCAGATGAAATGTGGCAGGTTCAGTGCCCCTAGGATACAACTCATCACCTCCTTCTCAGGGTCCCCATGGCACCACGGCTCTGGGAATGCTATGCCAGCATCAGGTACTGCTTCTCCAGCAAGACAGCAGACTGCCATTTCTTCCCATTAGCCCACTTGCTACCCCAAGCGGATGCCATCTACTCTGGACCCGTCCCTTTTCTTGGAGGCCTGCGGCAGTGTTCTTCCTTATTTCCTCTCCTCCTCACCTCCTCTAAGCTGTGCACAAGGACAGGCTCCTCAGGTACAGCCATGACATTTCCTTGTTCAAAGAGCCTTAATGACACCATTGATTAACACATTCCAATTTCCTAGTTGGCATTCAAGACCATTATTGTTCAACAACAGATATTCTCCAGTTCTATTTTGCCCTGGACGCCTGTGTAGACCGGTTCTAACTCGGCTGGACTTGACGCTTTTCATGGGCTACCCTCTGTGCTCTCCGTCTTCCTCTCTGCCTATCGCAGAAGCCTCCTCCAATAACCAGATCACTTTTTACATTTATGTCCTGGAGACACACACACACACACACACACACACACACGCTCCCCCGACCCGTGTGTGTGTGTGTGTGTGTGTGTGTGTGTGTGTGTGTGTGCACACGCGCATGCGCTTCTTGTTCGACTTTTCAAGCTCTGTTGACAGTGAGAGGGGAAAGCGTCAGTTGTTTTCTTGGTTGAATTCTCTAGGCCTAGTGGATTCATTCTTATGGCAGCTACTTGATAAACACTTGCTGCCTAACATTTATAGAACTTCATAAAGTTCACAAGCCTGTGTGTGGATCCGTGCTCTCATTTGTTTTTGCATGAGACTTATGTCGTAACAAGTGTCGGGCAGGTCCTGTAATCTGATTTCTAGCACTTAATGCAGTTCCTGGGGCTGCCATTTGGCGCTCTAGCCTATAAATCACACAAAAGTGTTTGTGTTTCTTCAACTGCTTTATTTTAGAATGGCCAAAGTCGTCCGGTCTACAAAGCCAAGAGATTGTTTTGAATAAAAAACTTCTCTTGTCAAACTGCTTCCTCTCCTCCCCACCTATGGGTAACATACGTAAGTTTAAAAAGCTCTCCATTGTAGGTGACAGAAACGGAAAAATGAAAATTTTAAAGTTAGATTTCATTTTGAAAATGAAAATGACGTAAGTCAATCTCTAGCATCCTCACGTTGATCAAATCACCAACAGCAAATCACTGACAGTTGAACAAATAATTCCTTGTTAAAAGACTGGACATAACTAATGTAATTATAAAAGCATAAAACTCTCTTTGAATAACCAAGAATATCAGAGAGTCCAATAGAATAATAAATGGATCCAGAGGCCTTATGATTGTGTATCAACTGAAAGCATAAGTTTAACAGATGTTAAAAGTGGACAAGAATTAAAATTCAAATTGAAAAGCAAGAAATTTGAAACGTCAATGACGATGGTCTGTCCTTGTGACAGATGGCATTGCGTAGCTGCCGGAGCAGCAGTTGGAGAGAGCCATCACTGTGGGCTTCCCACCAACTCTGCCCCTTTCAATTTCAGGTAGGTTTTCGACTGCAGGCTTCTGGAGGACAGACATTTAACTGTGAACTTTGTGGCTCCAGCAAAGCAGTGTGAAAGGTCGCACCCAGTAAAGGAAGAACTAGCTTCAAAGCCTCCCGCGACCTGCCTTGGTTTGCCCATTTCAGTCCCGCAAATCTCTTCTTCCTGGACTCTTAGGAGTACTGTTGAGGAGCAAATTGTTATTTTTTTTAAAAGATTTATTTATTTTATGTATATGAGTACACTGTAGCTGTCTTCAGACACACCAGAAGAGGTCATCGGATCCCATTACGGATGGTTCTGAGCCATCATGTGGTTGGTGGGAATTGAACTCAGAACCTCTGGAAGGGCAGTCAGTGCCCTTAACCACTGAGTCATCTCTCCAGCCTCCAGAGGAGTAAATTATTAACACACTGCCTGGCACATAAAGACACACAATCATTTCACAAATGGTAGCTGTTTCTGTCACTGCCTAGGACTTTGTAACCACTCAGTGTGCTGGGCTGTCAAGACATCTACATTAGAATCACAAATGTCTCTTCATGCTTGCTTGCATATTCTACAGCTAGCAGAGAGCTCACTCTACAGCAAGTGGAGAGGCTGGTGGCATGTCTGCCCTGACCTCAACCCACTGCGAGTAACAACAAAAACTCAGTTAAAAGCTCTGGGCTTCCATCTTGTTTTGGGGTCCTTACAACTTGAGGGAGCCACAGATCTATCAAGACACACACAAAAATTCTCATCACATCTACCAGCGAAGCTAACAAGAGAAGCCTGTTGCCTTGAAACTCTGTTTGCTAATTCTCCCTCAGCGCAGAGGCCTGCCACACCACATGCCCTTAATGACAGATGGCTTGAGAGTCGTGGAAATTTTGTAGCACACAAACCCGGCAGGTTGAGCTCATGACTCAGGACACCTCGAGGAGTCTTTCAGGAGCTGCCATTTCTTATTTCACACAGACTAAGGAAAGACATAGACCTCAGTTACCTCAGTTAGAACACGCCAGCCTTAACGGAGTTAGCTTCTGTGCTTTGGCAGCAATCACTTGGAAATCCTTGGTTCTGAGCCCTCCATGTCTTCCACAACAAGATCTAAGGAAAGATGAAAGCGCAGCGATTCAGAACTAGTATCTAGGATTCAGGATTTCAGCAGCAAAAGTCATTGTCGTTAGTATATGTGAGCTGCCTTCGGTACAGCAGGAACTGCGCCAAGTGCTCTCGGCGGATGGGTACATCTCTGTAACACCCCTCAGCTGTAGGGAACAGTTCCCCATTTTACAGCTGCGAACACTGCTGTGAACCTGTTGCTGGAGGTCACACTGGGTGTCAGGACTCAAACCCAGTTTAACTTCATCACAAACCCAGACTGATTTGGGTGCAAAATCTGCACCACAGAACACTAAATTGGAGTCTTAGAGGCTTTTTTGACAGTGACCCATTTTATTACAAATTATGTTATATAAGCCAAAGGCTTCATTAAACTATGCTTAACTGTACTGTGAGCAACGGTTACCTTTTCTAGTTTTCTCGCACTATATAGTCTACTCTTTTAAAAAAATTCAGCAATGACCCATCAAAGGAATTCTACTAATGCGTGTTTGGTCTTGGAAAAACACTGGTAGAAGGCCTATGATCCTACCAGTCAGCGGACCGCTGCAAGCTGCAAGTTCGAAACCAGCCTGGGCTGCTAGCATATTAGCCGTTCTAGGCTCCTTAGTCAGACCCTGTCACAAAACACAAACTCTGCTCTTTGATCTTAGCTACAGTAAGACACTATAAGTTTCTCTGAAACCACCACAAGACTATTCTTTCCAGCCGCGCGAACCAGAGCAAACACTTGAGCTTCCCAATTAGGAGAATGGCCTTTAACCTTTCAAATACGCTCATCATTTAGAACAGATCATTGCAAGGGTATTTCAATCAGGCCCAACATCCAGAACGGGAATCAGGCACTTACTCACCGCAAAGCAGGAGTTATAAAGTGGAAGCGCAGATAGATTAAGATCTCAGGTTATTTATCAGCTAACCTGCAAAGAAGTGTCTAAAGGCTGACTGTTGAATTGTCCCAACAGACAGACGACTGCAGTAGGAGCAGGAGGCCGAGGCTGCAACCCCTGGGGGCAGGGCCCTGCCTTTGAACGTCCGGTTCAATTCCAGGGGCTTGGTGTCGCACTAGGATCTCATCGCGATCCGGTAGGGTCAGGAAGCAGCCCGGGTTTGCGCTTCAGGGGAGGGGAGGTGCGACAGTCCCGAGCCCCAGGTACGCAACGTCACTGCCCGCTGCCCCCCTGCAGCCGAGCCTGGTGGGGCGGGACGCGGGCACCTGCGGACGCAGGCCGCTCCGTACGCTCTGCTCCGCGTCCGCTGCAGCCCGGCGCGAGCGCTACCCACCGGCTCCCTCCTCCCCACTCCCACGCCCCGGAGACGCGCGGGCCCCGGCGCACTTACGGGGCTCCGCTCCGCCGCCCGCGCGCTTCCCGCGGGGTCCATGGCGCTTCCGGACCTGCGAGTCCGGCCGCAGCGCCGCCCAGAAAATGGACGCCGGCGGCTGGGCCCGGACGCCCCGGTCCGCCCCTGGTGCAGTGCAGGCCCGACGGCCGCTCGGCCTCGGGCGCCGACGCGCAGGCCTCAGGGGCGCTGCGGGTTGCGAGGCTTCGGCACCCCCGGCGCCACCGCCACAGAGCCAGGCTCGCACATAGCTGCGCGGCCACAGAGCAGGCCCTGGGCACCCGAGCCCTATGCAGTTTTAACCAGCACCAAATTATGAGAACGGGGAGGGTGTCACCTGTGCTTTCCCATGGCTGTCAGGGGACGCCTGAATTATTTCCCACCATGGTATAAGAACTGTCTCGTGCAATGAAATAAAATAAAAGCCACCGACTGCCTACTGGCATCCTTCCTACACAGATTCGCAGTGTGGCACCTACTGCCTCATGCGCACCTAAGTGCAGGCGTTTGTTTAGAACCATCCAGCACTGAGTCTTCAATTTTATTTTATTTTTTTATTTTTTTTTTTGTCCTTTGGAAAAAGACTCGCTTCCAGGCGAAACCTGGAATACAGTGTTTGCCATTTATGCACCCCAGTTCCTGACCAAGCATTAAGAATATGATCATTTTGGTGAGTTGAGTAGATTTTAATACTATATGCAAAGCCCCTTAAAGGATGCAGGAAGAATGGTGTCATTTAAAAATGCAGAGTTGTGAAGGCTGACGGGTTGGGCAACGTGCATACACATGTAAGTTCCCGACCTTCTCAGTGCCAAACACCCTCTTATTCTCTTGCTCCATAGGCCAGTGTTCACAGATTAACTCCACTAAACTGCATTTATTAAGTAATGATTCATCTTCCCGTTTAAAAAAAAAGGAGCTTGAATGTTTTTGTCTACATAACTGCCAATAAGAACTTCCACAAAACCTGAGCTAACTTGTTGGCAATGGTAGATACCAGCCTTAAAAAACAAAACTGAAGAAACTCATGGTCTAATTGCGTGTTTGTATGTTTCCATTGAGGCTTTTAGAAACTCTGAAAATGATTTTAAAACTCGGGGAAAACTGGTGCACACAGATTGGGAAGTCTGTAAGCCATATTGCTGTTGCTGATTCCCTGGGACAGGTGAGAGGGAGCGGGCTAGGCTGGTTGGCTTTTTGGATTCAGCAGGCCTGTGTTGACAGCCTAGGTTCGTTGCTATATAAGGCCACTTCTCTGACCTTCAGCTTTGGTATCTAATATGAAATATGTTTTAGTATTAATGTCTACCTCCTAGGTGGTTTTTAAATTGAATTAAATAATACATGTGAAACATTTATAATAGCACCTGGCATTTGTAAGTACTCTCTAATTTCAAGCAGGTGTGAGTATTGAAGGTTAACTATTCTGAGTTAGGGCTTCTGTTGTTTCTAGTGGTTTTCCATGGGTGATCTGCTAGGGTCACTTGGGACCTATGACCTAAGTCTGACTCCAGGGTGTTCTGGGAGGTGTCTTGATCAGATCCTGTCAACAGCGTGTGACTAGTGAAATCTGGCTCTGGCTTTAAGAGTCTTAGCATGTGAATGGCTCCGTACCTCTAGCAGGCCATTCACAAACAGTTGCATTTTTTTTTCTTATTGGAGCCAAATATTTCTCCAGAAGCAAGCATATTTCCTCACATTGTTTTAAGAACTAACCCATCACAGCGATAGCCTGAAACTTATGTAATAAGTCAGTCCTTTAAAAATTTCCATCCTTCCTCATAACCAGACTCTCTCAATCATCCTTCTGAGTATGAGGGAACTATCTGGAAATTTCCAGAAACATCCCATCTTATCATAAGAATGCTCTTTTCTGTAAAGGTTTCCTTTACAATTTTCTTTTCGGGATTAACTACATGTGGCGTTTTCTTTGCAATAATTTCCATTTTAATGCATTTAAAATGGAAAAAAGAGAATCTAAGACGTTACGTCTCCTTGTCTCCTGTCTGCTCATCTTTACTCACAGCTCCTAGGCCTTGCCCAGGAAGCTGTCTTTGCTTTCTGTCTCGTTCTGTTTAATTCCCACAAAGTTTCTGTTATCCTGCGTGCGCTTTCTGATTAAGATCGTGGGGCAGTTTAACACTGACTGTTCCCTTTTCTTTATAGGTCTCTAATATAGCAGCTAAAAAGACTAAAGTGTTGCCTTTTTAAGCCCACACATGGTTGTCCTCCACAAGGCAGCAAGGATCAAAGAGAAAGGGGAAGTCTGTGGAGTGCATGAAATTCAGTGTCATATGAGATGGACTATGTGATACTTACTTGGAGTTGTGCTTGTTTAATAACCTAATTGGACAAATTCATATGTTGCCTATGAGACGTGATGGCACTTGGCACTTGGGTTTGGCCCTGCAGTTATACGTGGTTTCAATAATCTTCAGTTTAAAGTCATTTTTTTAAAAGAAATATTTCAAGCTTCCAGAAGAGTTAAAAGGATGGTGATGGGCCTTTCCCTGCTTCTCTCCCTCCCTCCCAACCCTTCAAAGGCTGCAGACATTATCCTTTTAGCCCTTTGTAGTTTAGCATTTCTTTTCTAAGACAAAAATCTTTTCTCTTAGAATCTGTCTCTTTTAGAGAACTGTGCTCAAGAGTCAGAGATAAAAAAAAAATTGAGGTATGAAAGCCAGGCTTAGTGGTGCACGCCTTTAATTTCAGGACTTTGGAGGCAGAGGCAGGCAAATCTGAGTTTGAAGCCAGGCTGGTCTACAGAGTGAGTTCCAGGACAGCCTGAGCTACATATGGTGCGACCGTGTCCTGAAAACAGCAACAACAAAAGGATAAAGAGGAGTGGGATTTCCTTTGAAATAACAAAGAAATTGGCATGAAGGAAGAGGGGACATGTGTAAAGTCTTTTTGCTTCTACATAGGTTCAAGACTTTCCTAGTAAAGTTTTAAAAAGGTTATGTTTGTGAAGGATTTTCAAATGGTATAAAGTGTTTGTGCTATGATATCAGATAGGAAAATATACAATGTGTCTACAAACATTAAATTGTAGTAAAATGTTTCCTGTGTGTAGATAAAAGATTAAAATGGTTGGCATAAAACATTAAGGTTCTAGCTACTTTGCTGTATGCATATCTTAGCTTTCTAAGAAAAAGTAATAAAATTAGAAGACAACATTAAATAGAAAATATTTCCTGAAACTGGGGCCAGTGGAATGGCTCTGTGGGTAAAGATGTATTCTGCCCAGCCTGATGATCTGAGTTCGATCCCCAGACCCTCACAACTTATCCTCTGATCTCCACATGTGTACCAGGCATATGCCAATGAGCACAGGCACTCACACACATTCATGTGCGCACATACACACACGGTTTTTAAAACTATTATTAGAAATTAAACAAAACATTGACTCAATCTAAGGAAGGAGGACCATGAGTTTAAATCCAGCCCGGGTGACAAAAGGAGACCCTGTTTCAATAAAATGAGGAAGGGAAGGAAGGAAGAAAAGAAGAAAGAAAGGAAGGAAAGAAGGAAGGATTGATCTTCAAATATGAATCTAACCTGTGACCTACTTTTATATGGCCTAAGAATAGCTTTATGTTTTTCAGCGTAAAAATATTTTTAAGTTTATGTGGATTCATAATATGTGTCTGTGTTGAGGTGTGTGCATATATGTGTATTCATAATATGTGTCTGTGTTGGGACGTGTGCACATAGCACAGGTGCCTGAGGAGGCCACAGGCCTTGTCCTCTGGAGCTAGAGCTGCACACAGCTGTGAGCAAGGTGGGTCCTGAGACCCCAGCTGGGGTCCTTTGCAAAGGCATTGCTTTCTTGTAATCAACTGAGCCTCTCTAGCCCAAGTTTTACATTTTTAAGTGATTGGGTAGAGTGTCAAAAAGAAGAACATTACATGATGAGAAATAATATGAAATTCAAATGCCATTGCCCATAATGGGGTAGAGACACAATCACAGACATATCTATTGTAGTTATTATAGTTAATACTTCATTTTATATTTTCTCTCATCAGTACAAAATTTGTGGAAATCTACTTTTTTCTTTGTTACATAAACACCTGTATCCTATCCTCAGCTTTGCTTCATATCACTGTTTTTGTTGTTTTATTTTTTGAGACAGGGTCACTATAACCCTGCTGGCCTGGAACTCACTGTGTAGACTAGACTGGCCTTGAGTTTTCAGAGCTCAGTCCTCGTCTGTCTCTGCAGTGCTGAGATTAAAGGTGTATAGCACCATGCCCAACTTAAACTTCTGGGACACTTCTGGTATGGAGTTCCTCATGGATCCCAGTAGGTGAGCCAAACCAGGGTCACTCTCACTAAAGTCCTGAAGACTAAGCTGGAATCAGGTTGGTGTTTGACCTTCTGAGAAAACAGCAGATAATCCTGAAGTAGGCCGGCTCTGGCGGTCAGCTGGGAAGTCCCTCCGCTTCACCCCTCATAAGGGAAGGAACCCGAAGAGGCCGGGTGTGAACCTCTATGTTCTCACTCAAGCTACCTTACACAATTCGGCTCCTCTTCCAGGCCCAAGGCAGCCCATGGTTTTTATAGATCAGGTGCTGCCTGATTCACAGATCTTTAGTGAATGCCAGCAAAGTAAACGTCATCTTTAAACTTAACTTGTTGAAGTTTTATTTTTTTTAGTTTGGCATTGCTGGGCCTGAACCCAAGGCCTTATGTATGCTAGGCAAATACCCTACCCCATATTCCTAGTAAATTAAAAAAAAAAAGCCTCAGCCACTTTCTGTCTGACCTTTTATAGATAAAGGGGGGCTAAGCTTCCCTGTAACTGAAAGCAATTGGTTTGGTGGAAGGGATCAAACCAGGATCAAACATGAGTCTACAGTTGACTCCCCAGACGACCTCCGGAAGGAACAACTTCTCAGGCCAGTTCTTTCAATGAGAGAAAAAGAGTCATGCCTAGGGCAAGCGAGTCTGGTTTGAATTTCTGTAAGAGGCAAGCAAGAAGCATAAGGAAGACAACATACTAAGTGTTACCATGCCACCCTGTCCTGATTCTTCTGCAGGCCAAGTAATTCAGACAGTATCCTCTGGGGATGGTCAAGGAGCTCAGACCACACAGGAGGAGGGAGGGAGGCAGGGAGAAGAGGGGGAAGAATGGAGGGAGGCTAGGGAGGAAGGAAAGGAAGGAGAGAGAAAGAGAAGGAAGGAGGAGGAGGCAGGCTTTGAGGGAGCCAAATGCAGAGGGGCATGAGTTTAGGAAAGAGAATTTCTTGGACCTACAGTTCACAGCAGGCATTTTTGGGGTACTATTAGCCATGGTCACACCATTTTATAAAGCCCCTATTTTGTTTTGTTAAAAAAAAATTGACAATTCTCAGAACTAAAGTAACTTGTATTTCTAGATTCTTACCCTCCCTAACCTACCGACCCTTAGTAAAGGCTACCATCATGGAAAAGTTTATTTATTGCTCACAGACATTCTTTAACCCATGGTTTGCCTTATTTCTCTGGCTACCCTAACCACTGGATGACCCCCCCTCCCCCTGGGCCAGAAGAGGACATTTCCCATCCCCTTCCCCTCTTCTGTCCTAGGACTATATCCCTCCATGAAGTCTATGCTGCCCTTGAGTCACTGATCCCTTGGCCTATCTTTCCTTCTCCCAAACCTTGAGGGTAGAGTTCCAGTCTCTGCCCTGTAGCAATCCAACAGCATTTGGGCACAGCACAAACTAATGCCCTCTCATCTTGTTTAAACACTGGTGGAGATCTAATAGGACAGTGGGGAAGGGGGTCTTCTCCAGCAGTCTTAGCACAAAGAATAGAGCCTTCGTTTTTTTTTGTTTGTTTTGTTTTTTTGAGACAGGGTCTCTATAACCCTGCTGACCTGGAACTTACTATGTAGACTAGACTGGCCTTAAGCTTTTAGAGCTCTGTCTACCTCTGGAATGCTGAGATTAAAGGTGTATAGTACCATGCCCAGCTTAAATAAAATTTCTAGGACACTTCTGATACAGAGTTCCTCATGGATCCCAACAGTGAGACGTTGTAAGGATTTATCACATTTAAGATCCATCAGTGGCTGCTGCCTAATAGGCAACATGGAACAATCAAGTAACACTGTCATCGAGGTGTCCAAAGACCAAGAGTGGCTTAGGGCTCTGTCCCTATGCAGCTAGGGACACCTGAGGGCTCTCCAAGTCCTTTCTTAGGGACACGCCCTCTCCCCTCTTCCCTGTATCCCGTACCCCGGGTTCAAAAGCAAGCATCCTTTCCTGTTTGCTCTCCCTTTGTCCCCATTTTCTGATTCTCTGCACCCCAACCTGCCTTCTCTGTCGGCGGCTACCCCATTTCATTTCCCTGATGACACCCCTGTTCTCTGCACGTGGATTTCCCAAAACCCTCCCAACTTTAAAAAAAAAAAATCCCTCCTTTCCCCTTTCTCGGTTGTAGAACTAAAGAAAAAAGGAGGTGGGGGTGAGGATTACGAGGGCACGGCCCTGCTCGGATTTAACCGAGTTCCCGGCTGGTGGCTTTTGTTCTCTCATCTCAGTGGCTTGTTAGGCCCTCGGGCAGGCACTCCGCAGCCAGCTCAGCGGTGGGGAGAAGGGCAGCCCTGTGAGGCCTTAATTAGTGCAAGGCCTCAGACCTGGTAAGGGATTTTAGTATGCAGAAGGAAAAGAAATTTCAAAATAACCATTTGGTAGCAAGGAGCAAAGGTAAAGAAGATGTCGTTTTATTATGTAAAGCACATAATGGAAACCCCCACCCCCACCCCACCCCCAACATTCACGGAGCACCCAAAGTATTTATACTTGCATTTGTAAAAGCAAAGCAGTTCTAGAAAACAAACTCCTTCTGCAGGCCTAGCACAGTGAGAGTGACACAAGTCCCAGTCTCCAACCCTTAGCAGAAAGAGCAGCGGCAGCAAAGATGCCATTGAAAGAAAAGATGCAGAAGCAGCAGCAAGACCCAAGAACAGTTTCATGGTCACAGAGATGGTTTAGGCCACAGCGGTGACATGCTAGGGTCACCTCACATAGGCGAGTGATTTAGCGACTGGGTTCAACTTACCTGCTGCCCCTAAAGCCTTCTACAGACCTGTCAGAAGCCAGGCCTCCCCCAGCCCCCACCCTCCTGCTGTCAGCTACGCACAGTGAGAAATCAAGAGCATTTGCCTGAATCACAAATTCAAATTTTTGCATTCAGGGGCTTTTCAACCTAACATCTGCTCGTGAATTTAAAAGTGGCAGCCGTTATTGAGGTCACTTGGCAATGTAGGCAGACCAGCTTGGGAAAGGGTAGACAGGCATACGGTGGCTTATTAGGAGCCAACGCTTCTTAACAAGGTGGTATGAGAGAAGACACAGAGTCCAAGCGAAGACCTGCCCTTGACATTGGCTGAGCTGCCTGGAAACAGAAGAGTGGACTTCAGGGAACAGTAGCAAAGAATTCCTTCTGTACCAGGAATGATACATAATTGTGCCTGTCTACATTGTTATTGAGCCTTCTGTGGAAACCTGAACACAGTCCCATGGGGGCCCTGTCATATTCCATTCTGCCTGGCTGAGAACACTGTTAGTTCTCCAGAGAACACTCAACAAATATACCAAGATGTGAACCAAATTGCCCAAGTGACTCTTCCTTCCACCCATGACAGGCAATTCTCTACAACAACCAACTAGACCAAGCTTGTCCTGCAGTGGGCTGCTTCACAAAACCATTGAAGTATGAGAAACCAGCCAGACCACCTCTGTTGTACTAAATTATCTGCTAAGTCAAGGCTCGGTTTTAGAAAGTGCTTCTAGAATGTTCAGAAGACTTTCAAGAACCATACGGTTTAACTTGTATCTCAGTTCATCTCTTCTTTCTGACCCGCATCCCTGCACTGACCCCACAGGGACCAAAGCACACTGGCTCATAAGACCTTTCTTAGCCTATTCGTATAATAGAGAAAACAATCATATCAGTAAAGCCACGACAGAGCCACACGCTGTGCTTTAGGCATTTCAAGACAAAGACTGCTTATTGGCCAGTTGACATGTAGACCTTTCCACCATTTTGCCTTTTGGGGGCAAAAAATGAAATGGAAGTCTTAAGTGTTTTGCTATGAGTTTAAATCCCAGAGTCCTTATGAAAAGCAAAACAAGATACTTTCCAGAACATTCCTTGCTCCAAGAGGCCGTTACTGAGTTGATGTTGGCTCTCTGCCAGGATTGCATCACTCCTAGGGATGCCATGCCAAGAGTGTCACTCACCTTCCCAGATAGGTTCAGGGTGCTTCTGGGGTCAGAGGCACCCATATCTGGTGTCTGACAGGTTGAAACCAGCCACAGGGCCCTGGGCTGCCTTCTCACAGCGGAAGCTTGCCTAAGGCAGGGGTAACCATGAAGCTGTGAAGCCTGACTCCAGGAGGCAGAAGGGTCCACAAAGAAAGACAGGGCTACAGTCTGTGCTTGCACACTCGCTGCACTGCACCACTCCACCAGACCCTTGCCTGGCTTGGTCTTTCTTTACCTTGCGGGTCTCTGCTCCAAAGTCACAGCCCCAGGGAGGCTTTCCCAAACCAACCATTCCAAAGGGGGCGCTCCCTACAGTACCTTGCCCTTGCATTTTAACTGTTAGTTTTTCTTCTTTCGTGTTTTAGAGACAGTGTCACTTGCCCAGACTAGCCTCAAACTCAGTCTGTCCCAGTGCTGGAACCACAGGCATGTACCAGTGCACCCAGCTGCTCTTCCCTCTAGCTCATGTGTGTGTGTGTGTGTGTGTGTGCGTGCGTGCGTGCGTGTGTGTGTGTGTGTGTGCGTGCGTGCGTGTGTGTGTGTGTGTGTGCGTGCGTGTGTGTGCGTGCGTGCGTGTGTGTGTGTGTGTGTGTGTGTGTGTGTGTGTGCGTGCCTGTGTGAGTTGCTTACGCGTTTGTTTTTGCTCCTCCCCTACTGCCTCCCCTACTATAGTAAAGGCGGGAACATGAGAGGCAAGCTCTGCTCTGCCTTGATCATTGTATTTCTAGCTTGTGGGATAAGCCCAGTAGACGGTAGGTACTCAGTAAATGCGCCAAGGGTTTATTTAACCTGGGGAAGTTAGCTGTTAGAACAAGTCATGTGGGGCCAGAAACTCACAGGCTTACTCAGCATGATTTAGTAATAAAGAGAAAGGTGCTAGGTTATTTTTTAGATTTCTTTTTTTTTTCTCCTCACATATAAAAAGGTTATAAGTCTAAGCTGTGGCCTAGCCACCAGACTAGCTACAGGGGACCCTCAGAAAAGGCCAAGTTAGATTCACATCAATGTAGTAGGTGGGGACGAAGTCTTGTATTCCTGCTGAATTAAAGCTTGGAAAAACATTTTTCTATTCCCCAAAGAAAAACAGAAGTTGAGAATTGTATACGATAAATCATTCAGGCAGAGAAGCCACACGTTTGCCCATTTCGTTTGGTGTCAGAACAAAGCAGCCGTTTCCACATTCTTCCTCTCACGCCTGCTCTGGCCTGCCCAGGGCGAGCACAGCAGCCAAGATGTGTAAATGAGTTAATCCTACCTAGTCGGTGAAATGCAGAGGAGTAAGTACCATGTCCTCTCATTTCAGCTAATCTAGGAGATCCAATAATAATTGTAAGTGGGTAAGTTTACAAAAGCTTTCTGCCCTGGCCAACATCACACTAAGCGACATACAACAACGCAATAAATAATTCTTCCATTCACTTGTCTGTTTATTAGGGTGATAATGGTGCAGTGTGTTTCCCAACATTTTTGTTTGGTTCTGCGAATTGTATTTGTAATATTGTTGGGTATGACTATGAGCAGCACAAATGAATAATGTCATTAAAAAATCATTAGCTATGAAAATCTACACGATGACGCAATCATGCTTAAGTTGAACAAAAGGATAGAGTCTAGAGTGTGGGATCTGTCAGGCATCCATTCACGCTAGAGCAACTGCAGTTGATCCACAGAATCTTACAGTTAAGATTCAAATTCATTTAAAATGGTTAATTTGTGCTGGCCTATCAAGATGGAAGACATTCTGTTAGAATCTTTCCAAACAGTAAGTGTTTTAACTACAAATGCTGAGCTCACTATTTGTCCAGGAGCAAGTGACAATCGGTCCCATCCTTCTGCAATTGTTAATGACGCTGGTCTTAAAATAAATGTCCATACTAAATCAGGTTTCTGACACTTCCCTGTGGTCTGCAATCTGATAGATACTATATTCAAAAGGCACTTAGTCATTTTAAGACCCGGGCAAGAAGCAAAATGGCTCCCAAGCAAATTGGGGGGTGGGGGAGGAAGGTGTTGCAGAAAGAAAGCTATTCTCCGGCAAGCCCGGGGAACAGAATAACTAGATGAATCATGTTCTAATATAACTGAGCCACAGAGTGATTCCAAAGACAAGCATTTAGTTGGCCTCAAAACACAATAACAATAAATAACAAGCACTCTTTAACCCATAAGAGATTTGACCATGCTGATCATGCAGGTGAAAATGGAAGAGACTTGCTAGAAACAAACATTTACATATCCAGCTCTGAGTCTCAAATTTCTTCACCGGGGAGCAACTCCCAGAGGTTTCAGATCTGGCAACAGCTACAGAGATGCTCCCATGAGGGCTCAGGGTGCACTTGTCATGGGGAAGGAAGGCTTGGGTTTGGGTCCAGCTCTACCCTGAGCTGGGAGGTTACCATGGAGGGCTGAGGACGTTAGAAGCAGAATTTCTGAAACAGCTTTTGTGTCGGAGGCACAGGTGAGCGCACGAGAATGAGAGTACACCTCTCTGCACAAACCTTGACCTGCATTCTAGAGCGCATGGTAGAGAAACCTTAATTTAGAACAAACTGAGCACAAAGGGAAGAGAAGGGCTGAGCTGAGCAAACCTCGGTACAATTGCAAATGGAGCTGATGTGAAAGCTTGAAGACCACATTAAAAAACCGTCTAAAGCCACTTCGAGTTCTGTAGGAGAGGACACAAAACTATAGGGTTCTCACTTCTCTAAGTGAGTCTCCTTCTCTAAGACAGTCTTGTGCATATCTATTACTGCATTTTAAAATATGAGTCAGTTGCCAAGGAAACCAGTTCTGGCCCAGTGTTAATTTGAAACTAAAATATTTTTGAGGGGTTAGGCTCAAAGGAAAGAGCACATGAAATGATTTTGAGAGATGCCAGGATTGGGCACTTGGAGAGCCACACTTCATTTCTGCAACGAGCCATGCTAGGGGCTCGGCTTCCTTTGATGGAGCTCCATTTCTGCCAAGAGGGCCATGGAAACTTAGCCTTTTTCCCTTTAAAACACAATAATTCCCCGCCCCCCTGCTCCATGCACAAACAAATGGTGGATTTATCATTGTATATGACAAAATATGATTTTGAAAGATTTAATTTTCATCTTTCATATAACACAGTTAAAGTCCGCGTCTTAGAGATTAACATTTTTGATAGTTCCTTTTGAGCTTGTTTACGCTCTTTGAAATTGTCTCCAGAAACCCATTTGACTTTTAGTTTCAAACTAAAATTGAGCCAAATCACCAGACTTTCCCAATTTTTCTTTTGTCTAGTGGCGCCACACCTATCCCACATTTGATTTTTTTTTTTGAAAAAGAAATCACCCCACTTAAACAGCAGAATCACTCTATAAGTTTATGTTTATATCTATGCAGTATTTGATGGGAGAGGCTATTCAGCTTAATGCCATCCCCAAATATTACTAGGATCTTAGTTTTTAATTTTAAAAGTCACATTTTAATGCATCTGATGTTTTCCTGCATGGCTCAAGAAAAAAAAAAGTCTAAAGCATGCAAATTTCAACGTACCTGTGCGTATCACTCAGGGCAGTGTTAGCATAACAAGACACTCGGCCATTTTTATTTAAGGCGATGGAGACCGACTGATTTTCCCATCTTCTTGCTCACAAGTTTTTAGATGCGATTGTCACACACACCAAAAATCATACGCCGAACAGCTTGAGAGCCCCGTGATCACGAGGACTGAATTTATCAACAGCAAAACAGGACTGAAAAAAGGAAGTTTTTTATCCAAGGATTCTCTGAGGCTGCAACCAAGGAGGTGTGCTGTGTTGAATTATTTTTCTCCTTTGCTCCTCTGAGAGTTCAAAGCTCAGAGCTGACCACTGCAAAGGCCACTGTCACATTTGCTGAAAATCAAACCACTGATCCAGGCTCTGCAAACACAAACGTGAGGACCGGAGTTGCTTGCACAGGACGCAGTGCCTGGGAGCTAAAATAGAGTCCACCTTGCTTCCTACCTGCATAATAAACATGTAAGTTTCGGGTGTTTAATCTGATATTCACATTAATTAACAATACAACATACATTATTTAAAAGACAGCAAATGCAAGAAGAAAGGGGAGACACCATCTGGTAACAGGGTTTTGTTGTTCTTGTTTGGGTTTTAGGGGTTTGTGGGATTTATTTGGCTTTGTTTAAAAAAAAAAAGACATAATCTTATTTTGAATGGGATGAAAAGCAATCCTCCAGAAGCAAATGAATCCTGAAAGAAAGATCATGTCAAAATAACGAAGGTTGTAATGAGGCAAAACGAGTCTTCCCTACCACATGATCCAGCATAAAGAGCATTTACATACTCACATCTGAAATACTAGGCAACGTGTAATGAATTCTACACAGCATGCACACACAGCACAGAACGGCTAATCCTGCCTGCCATCTTAGGCTCACACAAGCAAGACACGAACTGCATGCAGCACACGAGCGTGAGGGGAAGGAGGCGGCGGCAAGGGATAGCTCACCTTAAATGCAGTATCTGATTAATGTTGTAAGTGACATTGCATTTCGGCCTCAGAGTCTTGGTTCAACTGGGTAGGAGGGAACAAAGAAGAATGTCATCAAGTGGTGATGCAAGATGAGCCCAATCACTAACCACTGCTTAGCAAACTCCAAATTCTGCAACCAGGCAGTCGAAGGCATTCCATGCACTTAAGCAGCGCGTCTGCACAGTGAATGAATCGTCTGCTTCTGCAAATCAAACAGTCCTGGTGCTAAGGAAGGAAATCAGCTGGAATGAACACTGCCATATCCTCTTCTTGGAGAAAGCTTGCAATACAGTAGGTAGCTGCTCGGGGATGCATTTTATAGACTGTTAATTTCACAGAATTGCTAGCAGCAGCAAGAAACGTAAAAAATAATAATTAAAATAAAAACCAACAAACCTATTAAGCTACTGCCAAGTGAAGACGGATTCTGATAAAGAAAATAGCATTTGCAGATTGTTTTTTCAAAACCCTAAGGTGCCGGCAGGCTTGTAGAAGAATGCATGATCAGTTGTCTGTATCCGTTCTATAACCTTTAACCACAGGCAGTGTAAATGCATCCAGCTAAATGTATCTGCAGTAAAGAGCAGCAGATACCGTTGCAGACAGGATTGTATGAAGATGCAAGTGAAACCAAATAAAATCAGTACAAAAAAAAAAAAAAGAAACTGATGTCAGGTTCCTTCAGTTGTACAGCTGGCCTTCATAAAGAATTAGGGCTATCTTTAGGATAGTAACCTAAATAATAGTAAGATTTACAGCAGCATACCATACATGTTCCAAACATAGGAGTGATTGTCTTCCCCCTCCCCCTCCAAAGCGATCAAGCCCGTTATAGGAATAGCACAAGGCTGGGGACGGTATATACTGGCGAGAAGAGACGTGTGCTGAGAGGCGATGTCCCTTTGTCTGACTTGGAGGCTTATTTTAGCTTCACACTTGCACCATGGCATTGACATTAGGAGGTCAGGGCTGATGCAGGGTTGCTATCCATTTTATGAGTGAAATGTTTCCTGAAAATTAAATCTCATCTACTCAGACACCAAATTTCATGTCTTCTTCATGCCACTCCCCCATTGCTCAGGATTGATGGGACCTAGTGTGGCTGTACATAATAAACGGAGATCGCTTTCTATAGACTCCAATTTATAATTTTGAGGAATTATTTTTTAAAAAGCCTTCAAGAATTCTTATGCACATACCTTTCCTCTCTTAGACATATACACACGCACACACACACACACACACACACACACACATGCTCGCGTGTGCTTGCGTGCGTGCACGCGCACACACACACACACACACAAACACACGGATCTCAAATTGCAACAAAATATTTAATATATGGAACAAAAACTGTTAAATGGCTGCTTATTCAGAATTTAAAAGAAATACCTTATAAGCAAGTACTGTTTTGCTATAAAATAGTGAAATAAAAGTAGCTTGGTAGATTTTTTTAAAGATCCTATCAGCAGATTAAAAACAGAAAAAAACAATAACGTTGTATAAGAAGTAGACTTATAAGAAAACAAAAGAGATTCTTTCCTACAAAGAGACCATACCCACCCCCAGAGCCATCATTATAAGCCAGCCTTTCTGTGAAATGCTCCGAGCCTGATTTTAAATACGTAATATCTTTACATTTTTCATCTCATCTCTCACACAGTCTTTAATTGCCTATTGCATCACCAAACATGCTAATGTTAATTAATTTTAACAATGCAACCATGAATTAATATTTCCTGGGTTTGTCAGTTTTTTAGCGACGCTGTCTTCTGTGAGGACCGCCTGGGAATAATGAGGAGAAAATACATTGGAAAAAAATCTCAGCCTGGGTACTGGGCTACACAACTGGACTGTTTCTAGTTTGAATTCTTCCTCAGAGCAGAAGTGGTTTCTAGCTGTGGAAAGCATACCTGCCCATCTCTAACCCGTAGGCTTTATTCTGTCAGTGGGGTAGGCTGTCAGGAAGGTGGGTCCTGCCTGATCCGCAGCAAGCCCTCTTCTTGTTGAAGCTCACGTCTCTCTCACGAGTACTCCAGAAATGAGTGTGGCTTTAAGGAAAACAGCAGCTCCTGATCTAACACCAATGGTGGAGCCATCTTCCCTACCCCCTTCATTGCTCTCTAAGCTCTGGTTAACATTGACAGTGGCAGAATATTAGAATGGAGTGTCCTTGGGCTAATTCTTCTTTCCTGAGGGGGTTTAGAAATAGACAGTTATGCGGAGTTACAGACACCAAGTTAACTACCACATGGTCATCTATAAAGCAGGGTCCTGTAGCTGGTTTTTGCTACTTTGTGGGTTCTTTTTCCAAGTCTTTATTCCTGCCCCTCCCCCTGTTTCACCCCTAACACTAGATAGGAGTGAAACAAGGATAGAGGGGAAAGAGATCCCTGAATCTAATTTCTTTCCTTTTGTTTCTTCTTTTGACTAGTCTAGTAACAAATTGAAAACAACCTCCCTAAACTAATTACAGCCGGGGCAGGGGCAGCACCCTCTGAAAAGTTCCCAGAATTCCAAACATCACACAATCGCAGATACTATCTGCAGCTGGCAAAATCATGCCTCTGCTAGAGCACCGGGTAAATCTTAGCTGCTTCGGACAATCCAAAGCACCCCACATCCCCACACCTGGGATTAAAACAAAAACACATTCTTCTAATATTTCTCTGTGTTTTTGTTTGGTTTTTTTTTTTAAAGAAACCAAAATTCAAGAATTCTCAAAAATATCATTACAGGGTTCCTTCAAGATGAGTAGAGAGTTGAAGGAAACACCTTGGCATCTGACACACAGTGCCGATTGAGAGAGTCCTGCGAATGACATCTGGAGCCTGGATATTCACATTACACATTCACAATGTATTACTAAGATACAGAGTCATTGGTGACTACACTGGGCCATGTGAGTGCCTCCTCGGTCTGGGATAATAAATGACAGTGACAGTGGCGGTGATCCATTGCAGGTTCCCTGGAGACGAGTGAATGAACAGTGTACATTCCTGTGTAGCAGCGCTTCTCAACCTTCCTAAAAGCCATGTGTGACCCCTTAATACAGTTCCTTGTGTTGTGGTGACCCCCAGATATAAAATTAGTTTTGTTGCTACTTCACAACTGTAATTTTGCTACTGTTATGAATCATAATGTAAATATCTGATATGTAAAGGGTCCTTTGACCCCCTCCCAGGGGTGATGACCCACAGGTTGAGAACCACTGCTTTACAGGGAAGGATGGAGGCTGGGGTGAAGGATGGAGGCTGGGGTTGGGCCCCATACTTGTACTTCTTATAATGAGGTGCCAGGTCTAAGGGTTTCTACACCGCTCTGCCAAGCACCCTTGTTCACTCTTTGTCATAACGAACAAAAAGACAGATATTGGATGTTACTTTGTGATATCCCCAAACAATGAGCAAACATGATATATTTACCAAACCTACATGGTTTAAACAAACATGAATTCTATCTGTAATATTCTAAGGAATGAGTCTGGGTAGATGCTGTCAACCAATAAATCTTGTTTTGTACTGGCGGTAAAAAGAAAAAAAAAAGCCATGCTCATGCCTGAATTATTTAAGCTTTATCATGATTACAAGTGGCAAAGATAGGTATTCGCTTAGGATTTTAAAAAATTGCCTGTTCCTCATCCTCAGGGAATATGTGCAGACATTAGCTTAAATGAGAATCCCTTTACCACAATGAAAACTGTAGGTTTTGACAACCCAAGCACAAGGTTCCTGAAATAATTCAGCAAGGACAAGCTGGAGGCCAGAGCAAGGCTGCAGCGCGTCTTTCTCTGACTTATGCCTTGCTTGCCCATGGCCTCTGTGCTCTGCAGGCGGAGCTAATTTTATTTCCAGGCCTGTGGGTTAAAGTTAAATTGCATGGCTTATGCAAAGTACATAATTCAAGTCTGAGCAGAGCTCAGCTCTTCTCATTTAAAAAAAAAAAACCATCAAGTCAGGCACCGAGTCCCAGAGGAATCGTCGGTTTATAAACATTTGAATTGGTTTGTATAGTTCTTGATGCCATTCATGGCTTTAAAAATTGCAGCTGGTTTCATTTTATACCTAATCAAATACAAGTAGCTGAACTCGCAGTCAGGTTAGCGAGTCAACTGAATTTTAAAAATAAATGTTCACCATGCTTAATATTTTTGTTTAAATTTTTAAAATGTAAGAGGCAGAAAATTTTTTTATAAGGTTGAGGAAATTCAACCTGGAAATAGTATGAGAGTTCTTTCTCTTTCTTTCCTTCTTTAATTATTAATTAGTATCTATGTTCTTGAGACAAAATCTCATTGTCTAGCTATGACTGGCTAGGAACTCACTATGTAAGTGAGTCTAGCATCAAACTCACAGATACCTGCCTGCCTCTGCCTCCTGAATGCTGGGATTAAAGGTGCGTGCTGCCTCACCCTCAATAAAGTGATTTATCACTGATTTAAAATAATTTGGGGGAGCTGGAGACATAGCTTGGTAGTTAAAAACACTGGCATTTCTTTCAGGGGATCTAGGTTTAATTACCAGCACTCACATGGTGGCTCACAACCATGTGTATCTCCAGTTCCAGGGGATCTAATACCCTCTTTTGAACTCTGTAAGCAGCAGGCACACTTGTGATGCCCAGACGTATATGTAGACAAAACACTCATACACACTTAAAAAAAAATCTAAAAAAATAATGGGATAATATTTTAGCTGACATTTTTAAGAAAGTCCATCACAGCTCCAACAGCTATATCTTGCCCAGAAATCTGGGCAGGAACTTCTGTGTACTGATCAAAGCTGAAAATCATACTTATTTTAACTGTTATATTAATAAATGATGCTATGTAACCTTGCTCCCCAAGTTAATTGGTCAATAAAGGGCTAAAGCCTGGGATTGGGCAATAGATTGAGGTAGGAAGTTGTTCAGTTATCTGGCTGGGGGTTGTAGGGAGAAAGAGAGAAGGAAGAAGAAAGGACTCAGAATGTGGAGGAGACCACCATGAGAGGCCATAGACTATGAGCCCATGGCCAGGAAAAACAGCAAGTGACAAGGGACACATGGCTGGGGAATGAGTTAGAATAGCTCCAAACCTGCCCAATTTAGGCCTACAGCTTGTAAATAAAACACCTGGATTGTGTGTCTTTTATATGGGCTAGCTAGACTTTAATTCCAGTTACAAAAAAGTCAGTGCACCTCTCAAGGACGGCTTAGTTTCAACTCTAAACAGTATTCTTATCTTGAACAGAAAATCAAGTACATATTACGAGGCCTTTTCCCCAACATGTATTTTCCCTTTATCTTATTTTTATTGTGTGTATGTGTAGGTATATGTGTGTTGGGAGGGGGTATAGATGCCCATGTGTACACATGCATGCAGACAGCAGAATTCAGTCTTGGGTGGGTGGTAGCTGTTTCTCAGTGTGATGTCCACCATTTTCTTATTGTTCCATTGTTATTTTGCTTCTCATTGAGACCTGGGGCTATCTCCTACTTAGTTTTTTAGCAGACCTTTTTTTTTAAATTTTACTTTCTTGTAATGAACTCACAAATGAAAACACCACATAGCTAGATTAAGGCAGCCACTCAAAAACAAACACTTTTGCAGTCCCAAACACTATACACCTCAATGAAAACTTTTACACAGTTACAATGGCCATTCTGAAGCCAAGGAGTTCCATTAGGATTTGCACTTTCTCTCTCAACTACATTTTAATGCACTTTTTCACCATAAAAAAAGAAAAAACAGAGTTGAATGTAGAAAAACACTTAAGTTATTTAAGTCCTCTTTAATGACTTATGTGTGCTTTTGACAGCCTACGTTTTGTGTTAAGACCATAGAACATTTTTCTCAACTAAGTGTTTAAATGTATCATTTTAATGAATGAATGTTCAACAACTACTCACTCTCCTTCCTTCCTCCCTCCCTCCCTCCCTCCCTCCCTCCCTTCCTTCCTTCCTTCCTTCCTTCCTTCCCTCTTTCATTCTGCCTTTCTTCGAAATGGGTTTTCTGTGTAGCTCTGACTGTCCTGGAGATTGCTGTGTTTGAGTCCCCTCAAACTCAGAGATCCGCTTGCTTTTGCCTCCTGAGTGCTGGGATTCAACTGTACATTTACTCCTACCTAAAGTCCATTCTGTATGTAGAGAAGTTCCATTTTGTATGTGATCCTAACAGAACCCACCCCAACTTGCTTTCTTAGTTGGGTAGACCAAGAGCTGGATTCCAAGCCCCTTCCTCCTGTATCTGTGGCAGGTTATTTTGATTAATTGTCAGCAGGTTTGTAAGCCAGTGAGATAGCTCTCCAAGGAGGCTTTCTTAGAGCAACCTTCTCCACCCAGTCTGGGGATGGGAGAGGATGACCTCACTCTGTGTTGTGAGGTGGTGAGTGGGTGGGATGTCTGCACAGTTGGAGCACTAAGAAGTCCTCAGGTCTTAGACTTCCTACTTCCAGCCATTAGCATGTGGGAACGACCGATGGTGAGAATCAGACGGCAAGCCTCAGGGACCACACACAGGAGGGTACTCCAAGAAACAGCTGGAAGAAAGGGAAACTGAGACATGAGGTTTTCAACAAAGAAAAGGGGGAAACTGGTGAGATGGAAGGGAGACTGTGCCCCTCAACCCAAGCTAGTCCACCCGACATCCTTGCTTGGAACACCCTCAAGATGTGCCACCTTTGCAATCGACATTGCTACGTCAGCTTTAGCAACCGCATGATCTTTGCTTTTGTTTCCCAGTGCATTTGAAGGGTGGTATTTGAAGAACAATATTTAGATGACCTTGAGTCCTTGTGGGTCACTGGCATTCCCATACCTGGCCCATTTGCTACCATGACCATCTGCCACTGACCAAACAGACAGACAAGACAATAGGCTAATCAAGCTAAGTGTCTTCTAGAGAGAATGATAATCAGGTAGAGAAAGAAAGGTGGGTCTATAAACAAGATTTCCTGTGGATGGATAGCATGGACCTCTTGTGAGAGAAACATCCCTCCCTTGGCATCTATGGAACTATACCATCCATGTACCTCATGTAAGAGGAGCCTCCCTTCCTATATGTACCTCCCTTGGACAACAGATATTCCCAGGCTGAACCTAGGTCTTTTCTTTTGTCAGATAAATGAATTTGCAGCTCAGAGTCTCGACTGTGTACCTCACCTCAGTCAGGCAGCTTAACCAACATACCCTAGTGACTCCATTTCCCTTGGACAGAACAGAAGCACAGCAAGCATTTGGTGTATTAACGTAGCCATCTTTACCTGGGTCTCTGGGCTTGCCTTCTGTGGGGTCCTTGTGTCTCCCCAGGCTCCTGGGGCTTTGCTCATGCAGTGGAATGGCTCATTAGAGTGTGCCAGTGACTCCTAACTCAAGGATGGAGCTCTTTCACTAGTTCCCTCACTACCGGGGCATCCTCCATTTTGGGGTGAGACACTGTCTAGAAATGAAAAGCTTTGGCCCATGCATGAGGGAATGTCCCTGGAGGTCCCTTTGAAGAGCTTTGAAAGGTTTCATCACTCATTCCTCAAAGAAAAACCCCGAGTTGACTGAGAAGCTGTGAAAGTTACCCTTTCTGGACAGGAAAGGGGAAATGGAAACGATGGTGGACTGACAGACCACCTCTGCCTCCAGAGAGGACCTTGTCATCTCTACAGGCCCTTGGGGCCAGAGAATTGTAAGACAGGAAGATGGTTTAGAAAATGCCATCTACACTGTCTCAAGTTCAGAGATAGTAGTGCATGCCTAGCAGCCCTGGCAGCAGGAGAGAAACAGCACTCCTTACTTTGCAGGGCTCTGCCTTCTGTGATCTTATAGACTGGCTCCTTTGAAAAACATTCCAGACTGTCGCTTGTTTATGAAGCTGCTATAGATTACACGAAAATGATCAGATGCCAGAAGATGAGCCTTTATAATGTGTTTCTCAGTTCCTCTCCAAGGCAAATACACTTACATCTTTAAAAAGCTCAACTAAAAATAATTTTAAACAAAATCGTAAGTATAGCTTCAAAATTCCCTAGGTCCAAGTGCCTCTGATACGTGGGTAGTATCAGACGACCAGGCTTAACTGCTGCAAGTCAAGCATTCTAAATTTAGCTCGTTGAAGTCACCTTTCTTCTATTTGGTTTGCAAAGAAACATCTCATGAGTTAGCATGAGCTGCTAAAAATAAGCTGCAAGTTTCATTTTCTGTTGTTACGCATGGCTTCGAAACCAATCAGTACAAACCTGACAAAAATCATCAGCAACTCAAACTACCTCCGTTCCTGTCCTGATGACCAGCTCACCACCAGGCCTGAAAAACCACGCACTTTTGTCCTTCTCATGGTCTTGAAATGAAGCACGCACACACACACACACACACACACACACACACAGAGAGAGAGAGAGAGAGAGAGAGAGAGAGAGAGAGAGATACATAGCAGGAAACTAATCACTGAGGCTAGAAATGGGATGGGGACAGTGACTTGTATGTGGATGTATCACTTCCTCACAGGATGTCACATACACTTCAGCCCAGCTAAGCGTGAATCTTAAGGGATGCCGGAGACCCTTCTGCAGGGCCAGAGAATAAATAAGCCATGGGTTCCATGATGACAGGTTCTGAGGTGTTGAGTTCAGAGTCTCCCTTGACCCAAATGCCCACATTCTTAAGCAATTCCATACTGCAGACCCAGGCAACTCACAACAAGTTCAGTTTCAAAACCATCTTTTCAGGGCCAAGTCGGGCAAGAAGGTGTTTAATAGCAGTTCCTAGGCTTCTAAGGGAAGGCAGCCATCTCGCTGTGGAGCATTCAGCTATGCTCTCACTCAGCAAGGAGCACTGTGAGAAGCAAGCTCTCAGCTAAAGGAGATTGGAAGGGGACAAAGAAGGGTTAATCTCCCTCCATTAGGGAGGGGCCCCTTGGTGGAGGTGAAGAGAATAATGTATGAACCAGACAAAGCACATTCTGGAAATGGAATGATGGAGCAGGCCGGGAAGGAGGATTGTTCCAATTTTCACTGTGTGACCATTTCTTAGATCTTGATCTTTACCTAGCTTTGAAGTTACAGCCTCAGGGAGGAGGAAGAGGGCATGTTCACACTGAGTGTAGGGATATCTGAACTGTCATCCCATAGAGCTGGGATGTCTGGGAGCAGAGGGTGGGGTCACAGCTGCCAGGACACTGAACAGGCCTAACCGTCCCCAAATTAGACACTGACTGGCCAAGTAAGCGCTAGGACAGTTGCTTCCCTAGGATGGGGAATGTCCTCTGCTTCTTTTTTTCATTTTGTAAAACCTTTTTTAAAAAGGTTTATTATTTAAGTTTATTATTATTATTTGTGTGTATGTACATACATGAGCGTGCACATGTGCGTGCGCATATACACACACACACACACACACACACACACACACACGTCACAAGAGCTCAGAAGCTTGGTGGATCTCTTGGAACTGAACTTACAGTTGTATGCTGCCTGATATAGGTGCTAGGACTCAGCCTGGGTCCTCTGCAAGAACAATGCATGCCTCTAAGCACTGAGCTAGCTCTCCATACCCTATCTATTTTATTTTAAATTATGCATGTGTGTCTGCATACGATATGTGCATGTGGAGACCAGAGGCACTGGATCTCCTGGAGCTGTAGCTATATATGTTTGAGAGCAGCTTGATATGGGTACTGGGAGGCAAACTTTAGCTTTCTGGAAGAACAAGTGCTTTAACCTGCTAAGGCATCTCTCCAGCCACCTGTTTTGAAAACAAAAATTAAGAAATTTAAAAAATAACATTTTCTTTCTTTTTTGGGCAATGTGTGTGGGGGAGGCAGGGGGAGGGGCATCACAAGAAGTTACAAGAGCAGTAAGGAAGCTGACACACATCTATGATCCCAGCAGAGGTAGGAGAATGGGGAACTGAAGTCTAGCCTGGGCTTAGGGTGAGACCCTGTTGCAAGTAAGGAAAGGATAGTAAGCGTAGTACTATAGCAGTATCTTACAAGGTTCAAGGCATCTAGTTTCCCCATGCCCTGGCTTGCACTTGCTGACAGTAGTATTTTCTAATTCCTGTAGATATATAGCAGCCCCTTTTGCTCATCTATGATAAAATGGAAAAAGTAGGACACTGACTCTGAGTTCAGGGATGGAGTTTATTTGATTTCTCTGGTTTTCACATGAACTTGGTGTGCTTCAGTAACATGTTTTCACAGAAAGCATCAACCTGGACACAGGTTTGTCCATCAGCACTGTTCCCGCGGCCTGCACTTGCTGACAGTAGTATTTTCTATGTGAGTAATTCCTGTAGGTATATAACAGCTTCTTTTGCTCACCTATAATAAAATGGAAATAAAGTTGGGGCTCCTGATCCTGGGTAGGATGGTCCCTAAAAATTATCCACTGCTTCAGGTTTTCTGATAACTGTCCACATGGCCATTTATGCTGCCCGGCATTTAGATAATGGGAAATGGCTGGTCTCTTCTGCATGGGGTGAAGGTTTGCCAAGTAGCTCCTGCCTATCTCTTTGAGCCAAGGCCCCCTTGGACTAGTGGCACCTACTTCTATAGGGTAAGGAAGGTGATACAAATTCATGGGGAAGGGACAGAGTTTTCTTGGGCTAGACCCTTCCTGCAGCTATGGTTGTAGACTGGGTAGAAGCCGCTCTCATAGCAGAGATGGGGCATGGAATCAACACAGACAGGAAGAGTCGGGACACCAGCAGTACCTGGCAATTGGAAGACCTACTGAGCACCTTTTGCTTTTTGCTTTTTGCTTATGAGCTCTGAGACCACAGTGGGATGCAGAAACCCTGTCTAGATGTCACAGAACCCTGATTTCTCTCTCCCACTGGTTAGGTGCAGAAGTATCAGTCTCACCAATTCCTTAGACCTAGGACCCAGTCCTTTGAGTGACCAGAAGGTCATGTATCAGTAGATGCATCAGTTGAGAAGGCTTTGAAGGAGCAGGAGACATGGCTTAGTGGTTAAGAGCACTGCTCTTGCAGGGGACCTGGGTTTGGTGCCCAGCACCTACATGGTGGCTCACAACCATTGCTAACTCTAGTGTTTACAGAGGATCTGACCTGCTCTTCTGGCTTCTGAGGGCATCAGGTGCAGGATGGACATACACAGATGCCAGCAGACACACATACACATTAAATATGAATCTAAAAATATTTTTGTTTGTTTGTTTGTTTTGAGACAAGGTCTCAATATATAGCTTTGGTTGTCCTAGTGTAGACCAGGCTGGCCTCAAACTCAGAGAGATCCACCTGCCTCTGCCTCTGGCTGGGGTTAAAGACGCGCACCACTACTCCCAGGGCTAAAAAGAAAATTGTTTTGAAGAAAAATTTTCAGGACATCAGGAACGTGAACCTCATATGGAACAAACACAGCAAGGAAACGGATTGCCCCAGCATTCACCAGCTGAACCCCAGACTCCAGGGAGCTTGTAAACACCGTTAGAATCAGGGCTGATCTGAGCATGCATCCCTAACTTTGGACTAGAAAGCCAAGCATCAAGAGAGTTATCAGTGGAACTGAGGCCAGCCAGGAGAAGGTAGGATTGGTCATGACAGTAGCTTCTCTGGTGTCCCAGCATGGAGAACTGCTATCATCGGGTTTTGTTCCTTACCAGCTGACAGTGTGGCCATGGATAGGCGCAGAACTACATGGAGGGTTATGGTATCTGAATGTGAACAGTGGAGCAGTCAGTAGAGGCAGAATTTGAAAGGCAAATGGCAGTGATGACAGTGGTGCATGCTTTTAATCCCAGTGCTCCGGAGGCAGAGGTAGGTTTGACCTGAGCTGAGTTCAAGGCCAGCCTGGTCTACAGAGCAAGTTCCAGGACAGCCAGGGCTACACGGAGAAACTTGATCTTGAAACACACACACACACACACACACACACACACACACGGGGGGGGGCATATGACAGGACGTGTCCCTTTGACAGCTGAGTTAGGAGAATGAGAGGAAGTGGGGGCTGTAAGATTACCATATGGCAGGTGAGCATGGGTTCATGGTTTCTGCAGTGTTGTACAGATGCAATGGACCATTATGCATCTTCTGAAATGATACAGTTTCCCTGGCTGAGGCAGGGGGGCTGCTTCAGGGGTCAGTCTTGTTGTTGGTTCCTTCTGTTTGCAACCAGAAGGTTGGGCATCTTTTTCGGGCCTTGTGTCTAGTTCAGTCTCTGCCCCTTAATCTATGGGTGATCATAGGAGGTAAATGATCTATGTTTACTGCATTGCTCTCATATTTACAAGTTTCCTGGTTCCCTGTCTAATAATCATCTTTGTGCTGTAACATACCAGCTAAAGCAAAAACTCAGAGGCCAAAAAGAATCTTAAGTTAATTTCTCATTTGGATGTGTGCTATGGATTTGGTAGTTTTTCCTTCAGAGTCTATGTGCTAAGGCTTGGCAGTATCGAGGCAGTGAGATCTTTAGGAAGTGAAGCTCAGGGAAGGTAATTAGGTCATGGGGGCATTGTCCACAGGAGGGATTACTATAGGTCTTGTGCAGTGGGATTAGTTTCCATGAGAATGGTTGCTGTAAATAAACCCAGCACCTCTCCTGAATCCCTCTTCTCTGCATAACAGAGTTTCCACTGCTGTGATGTCATTTGCCCAGAGGCTATCATTGGAGCAGAGCAGATGTTTGCACCGAGTTCTTGAACATCCAGAACTATACACTAAATAAATATCCTTTTTAATGATAATTTTATTTATCAGGTATTTTGTTAGAGTAATACAGAATATGACTGTATACTATAATATACCATAATGTACTAGCTCAGGGTTCCCTAATTTTTTTTCTGTGTAATAAATACCAATGGAATGAATATGTATCAAACTAGACACATTTGCATGTGTAACATATAAGCAAGTCTCAGGCTCTGACATGTATATGAATATCAAGGGCTCATTAAAATGTATATTTATGATATCTGGAAGATAGTAGGTGAAACCTAGACATGATTAGCTAAAGTCTCCATGGAGTGATACGGATAAATCTAAAATGCCTAAGATTGTGATCAGAACTTCTGATATCCCTGGGACCCAGGAACATGCATTTTCGTCTGAGAAACCGAAAGGGACCAGGTTCTGGAATAGACACTGATGCCTTTCTGGATCAGAATTTACCAATTAATAAGTTTAAAAAACAGATTATTCAACTTCTGGGAATTTTTCTTAAATTGTCCACAAGGTGCCATCTACACCCACAGGAGTGTTTACATATTTATAACAGTGGAGCACCAGAGGCAATCAAAATAGCCATTTTAAAAAAGGGCTAAATTAAAATATGCCTGTGAAAAGCTAATAATAATTAAAAATGATGTTTTTAAAGAGTACTTGTTGATTTGCAAAAATGTTTACAATATAATGGTAAGAGGGGGACAAAAGCAACAAAACCAGCAAAAACCCAACAAGCAACAACAACAGCCAAGATGAAAACAGCAAACTACAAAGGAATTTATCTTGTATAGAGTGGAAAAAGGAAGAGGAGTGTCATAATAAAGTTGAAAGTCTAGCCAAGCATGGTCTCCCTACAGATGGAGGATGCAAGCTATCCCTGTGGGAATCCTAAGCTACTTCTTTTGCAAGGCAACATTGGAATAGCAGATGCCAAGGAACTTAAGTCAACAAGAAAGGCCTTCTCACTGGCTGTTTCTTTCCTTCTGTGATTCGGAATGATAGCGAGTGATGAGACTCTGGACCGAAGTGTGACCCCATTATATCAGCAGACAGACTGACCACATTGCTGCATGCTTGGGAAGGACAGCACAGGGTCAGTTCCTCTAGGATGGTCAGTGTTCAGTGTCAACTTGACAGACTCAACTGTCACTTAGCACTCAGGCCTCCAAGTATACCTGTGAGAAATGGTCGTTTAAAAGTCAGCCTCTGAGAATGTCTGAGATACAATGTATCTTGATTAGGCTCATTGCTGTGGGGAAAGCCATCTTAATTGTGTGCATGACACTCCCTGAGCCGGGACCCTATACTGTATGGAGTGGAGAAGACAAGCTGGGTGTGGACACTTACTGTTCTCCGCTTCCTGCTCGTGGGTGAGCCCTGTATGGCTGCTTCAAGCTCGTTTCGGTCACTTTCCTACCATATTGGACTATCCCAGACCATGAGCCAAAATAAACCCCTTCTTCCCGAAGTTGTATCTGCCAGAGTATTTTATCATAGCAACAGAAAAGCAACTAAGATTGTGTCCATGGCGTAGCTATCAAGCCTCTTCTTTCCGGTGTGCTAGGATCCTCAGTAGAATCCCAGGAATCACCTTTTGGCACAGAGAGAACTCAACCCGTTTCTCTCAAAACTTTTACTGAAGCCTTTTGAGCCTCTGGTCCAGTCAGACCTTATCAAGAGGGTGGGAAATAGTCATACCTCATTGGTTAGGCATGCTGCTAAAGATCACAGAGGAAAGGTGACTCAGAGACAATGTTTCTTTTTTCACAGCAGTCTCCAAAGCAGAGACACCAACACTGACCATAAGGGAGATGACTGGTCTCACAGAGCGTTGACTTAGCCTTTACGTTCCCGTGTTGCCCAAATCATTCTACACATAGAACCTCGCTCACTCTGTCTCACCATCGCAGGTTTTTTTGTTTTGTTTTGTTTTGTTTTTTTAAACAAAACAAAACACTATTTTGGAGGAGGGAAAGAACTTTAAAATTCTGGTAAAAGCCAGAGACTTCTTGAGTTAAAAACAAAACCCCAAACTCTTTTGTGTGGTGTTTTCCAAATTGGTTCTTGACGAGAACTAGGGGATTTCAGTGTGAGAAATGACAAAGCCCAATTACTATGAATTCTTAGCTTTCGTAAATATGACGCGAGCTTGTTGCAAAATTCTCTAAAAGGGGTAACAGGGCATTCATAGCGCTGAGCCAGGAAGAAGAGAGCTAACACTTTTGTGCTTTGCAAACTATAAAGCCCCTGGGGTCAAAACAACCAACTGGGCCAGCTGTTGTCCATGTGAGACTGCTGTGTTCAACTTGTCAGTGTTCCTTATGGGCAAACAAGGTCAGACAAACATCTTCAGGTGACCTAACTCTGCCCAGACTGTGGTGTCTCCAATGTGGATTACACAACTCACGTATAATTAAAATGGAAAAATAATAAACTATGAGATCAAAGTGGAACTAACTTACAAAAGCCCCCTTTTCCACTGAGATCTATTTTGATGCCATTTTAAAAATGTCAAATACTAAAAATATGAAATATATGCTTGTACACAATCCTGTCTTGTTGGTGACATCTCTGGGGTCACCATGCCTGCCATGCTAACAATGTCAATGTCCATGAAAATCTGTGGCTTTCTTTCAGACACTTCATGCTTACTGTAGTAAGCATGACCGCCACACACCTCTCCTTGTCACATAATGTAACTAGGGATGTCAGAAATCACTCCCATGTTCATCTGGTAGACTGTGTGCATGGAAGGAATCATATTAGATGGCAGCTGAAATTAACAAGCCATGATTAGTCAGTATTACCGTTGGAAAGTGAAATGCTTCCCCATGGGCCCCTGGGTTGTACACATGGACCTCAGTTGGTGATAGCACTGGGAGGTTCTGGAAACTTTGGCAGATGGAACCTAGCTGGAAACAATAGTCAGTGACACCATATTGTCACAGCTCTATTCGGCCCTGGTCCTTTCCTAGATCTCATAGATGTCTCTCTGTTTGGCTGCTGAGAATCTCCTCCACCACACATTGCTGTTGCCAGGACATGATGTTCTGCTTAGGAGCACAAGCCACAATAACCACGAAGTGAATCCGCTGGGACCGTGAGCCAAAATCAATGTATCCTCCTCTGGTCACTCGGCCAGGTGTTTAGTCACAGCACAGCCAGTCTCCTATGTGAGTGAACCATGACACCATTCTTCCGGACTGTGGTCTCTGGCTCTGTGCTTCCTGAAAATCTGTTAAGCTGAGACTTTTGAAGCCTTGTTCTTATTCTCAACTCACTCCTTCGATGCCTGCTTCCAGCGAGCAGTACATCCCTGCACTCAGTCTATTTAACTCTAGACTCTTTTCCCAGCCAGCTTAGCCCTCGACAACCCTGGAAGGTGAACTTTCAGGGGTAGAACCATTTTTTGAAAAAAAAAAATTAACTTGTTATTTATTCAGTCCACTCCTGAGGTGAAGGGACAAACGGCGATCTAAGAGGCTATCAAACTGGCCGGTAATATCCTCCCACGCAAGGGACAATGCTCATTCTTCAGGGTGGGGATATGGAGGCCAGGAATATCAAGGCCAGCGACAAGATTGAATCTGTTTAGACAGATACTGACCACAAAACTAGAGAACTGTGCACTACGCAGCCCAGGCAGAGACTTTACTGGAGATCTTTCCTGACATTTACCAGTGAGATAGATGAGAATTGTACAAAGACTGAAAATCTACACAGAGTATAAAATGAGCTAAGGGCCTCCAAGGAGGGATCATGCCTTTACCTCTCATTGTTTGGGCAAATGAGACTTTGCCTGAAAAGAAAAAGCTGGAATTGTACTTCGGGTATATATAAATATATATATTTAATATTTTGATGGGAGGTAGCATTAATGTTCCTGTCCAAGTCTTTTAGTCTATATTAAAATATTTTTCTAATACATTTATTTGAAGGTCTAGAGGATCCCTCTTATTAGTTAAGCATCACAGGGCCTGGGACAGATGGGATAGAATAGGTGCCCAAAGACCCCAGGACTAGGCAGAGCCACAAACTCAGGACTCCAGGAATGTTTGATAGATTACTTAGCCCATGGTTGTGGGAGCAGAATCCCATGGAGAAATTCAATCCAGTTTGCTTGATACATCAAGAACAAAGCAAGAAAAGGCCTTGAACAAATGAATGGATAAAGGGATGATGAGGTGGGAGAATGCCTTTCCTGCTACATTGGCCACTGGCCGCAGGCATATTTTTACCTCATCTTAAGATTAGAATGGACAGGGGCATCTTGGGCAATTTCTCTCATTGTTCTTTGTCCACATGACCAGATAAAACCTATGAGTATCCATTAGGGAATTTGACATGTCCCATAATTTGTTGCTGCTGGTTTGAGATAGGGTCTTGTTTTGTATCCCTATTTGGCCTAGAACTCACTATGTAGACCAGTTGGCCTTGAACTCATGAGCAACCCCTTTGCCTCTGTCTCCTACTTGGGCTTACTAGTGGGTAGCTATCTGCCTGGCATTCTACTGTTTTTTAAAAAGATTTATTTATTTTTATTTTATGTGTATTCACTTATTTACCTGTAAGTATTTTGTGTGCTATGCGCACACCTGGTGCCCAAGGAGGCCAGAGAAGGTGTTAGATTCTTTGAACTGGAGTTACAAATAGTTGTGAGCCCCTAGTGTGTGCTGGGAATGGAACCTGGGTCCTCTTCAAGGGCAGCAAATGAGGCATTTCTCCAGGCCATCTTCTAACATCCATCACCCCTACACACATACACACACCACTCTACTCTACAGTTTTATATTTGAGCATTTCCAAGTTCTCACATTCAATGCCAAAGAAAATTACCATTTTCCCAGAAATCCTCCCCAGTTGTCTCTGAGAAGCAGCCGCTCTGTAATTAGCTATAGTCATGTGTAATGGTTTTAGCCAATGGAATATCAGGAGAGAGGATGTGTACCACTTCCACCCATAAGAACCCCCATGGACACACTTCAGAGTCTTTGCTCCTCCTACTGAGGAAAGCAAAGACATGCCCGTGACTTTTGAAAACCACAACAAGACTGAAAAAAAATAAAAGTAGAATTAGAGACTTAGATGTAGGGACTCACCAAAGTATTTGTCACACAGCCCTCAGATCTTTCCACCAGAGGAACAGTAGGCCAGCATAGCTTTGCTTCAAGACAGCCCGGTCTGTAAAATTATATTTAAAAAGTAAAACACAAGACCTACAAACCATATATTAAAGTGCAATAGTTAAACTCACAGGGCATTTGCTCACAACGAATTTGTGTTTCCCAGTAAATGACAAATTTCTGCGTTGCCTTAAAGTAAGGCCCATTTTTTACATGATCATCTTTTTTTTTTTTTTTGGTTTTTCGAGACAGGGTTTCTCTGTGTAGCCTTGGCTGTCCTGGAACTCACTTTGTAGACCAGGCTAAAGGCCCATTTTTTAAAATAGTGCCTGAAACCATATTAACGTATGAAGAACAGACTTAGTGCGCTGAGGAAGACACACAGAAAACAGACGCTCACTTGGGTGGTGACTGGAGAAGCCAGAAGAACAGAGAGATATCTAGCTCTAGGCCTGTCTGCTCCACAGTTGTCATGCATGTGAATAAAATGCTTTTCACAGAAACTGAAATGTCCTGAGTAGAAACTTCTAGAACATATAAATGACACGTTATGCAAAGACCTAGGAGTTTTTAGACGAAACTAAAACAGATGACCTATGTTTCACCTTTGTGCTGACTGTCCCTGAGGCAGCGTAAGAGGAAATGAAGAACCTAGCCAGGACAGCCCTGAGATGGTGAGGACGCATCAGCCTAAGCGCTGAACATGCTCTGAGGCAGGCTGAGGACCCTTCCCTTCCTACCAGACTTGCCAGTCTTCCCCCAGCCCCCCACCCCACCCCCAAGTGTGAAAATACTATTTGGCAGACATAGAGCATATGTTTGCCTAGAATGGGGCTTGCTTTTAAGGCTGATCACCCCATAGAAGATCCAGGAGGCAAACAGCCCAGACCCCCACACAAACATTTTGGCCTTCTTAAAACAGGGCTCAGGTTGGGAGAGAAAACAAGGAGCCTGATCTCTGGTTTTCCCCCCGAGTAGCTTTTGCTTATGCATTCTTGTTTGGCCCTGTGGGGAAGAGAGAGAGCAGGCCCCTCTGAGGCTGTATTTAGAAAGTGTCCCAAAGGCTGTCCCCACACCCCTCTGGGTCACAGCCTGCCAGGCCCACCTCTCAGGAGCAAGATGGCGCCCATAATGTTGGGCCATGACTGAGGGGCTAAGGGCGGGCCTTCACTTACTCGGAGGTGCTGGCTCCTTGGAAGCCCACACTCTGCCAACTCCCTGGGCTCAGGAGTTACCACCGCATTCTTCCTCTGGATTCCTCAACTCCTGGTTGAGATCTGCTCCACATACTTTTCTCATGATGTCACTCATTCTGACTGCTTACATTTGGAAAGTTCATCTACAAGAAAAGGCCGCCTTAAGGCTTAAAAAAGAAGAAGAAAAAATTAAGGTGGGTGTGGGGAGGTGGAGAGAGCACAGCAGTGAGCTCCCTGTGCAGCTATGAGAACCACTCCCTGGCCAGGTTCCTGGCTGCAAACCGAGCAAGGCCAGTGGCAGGCCGCGGGTGACGTCAGGGCCAGGCCTGAGTCATAGCCAGTGGCCCGGCTGCCCTGCCACTCCGAAAGGGACAAAAGGAACCTTTGATGTCCAGAGGCCCTCCTCTCTTGCAGGCTGGCTGCACTGAACAGCAGGCGAGAACATTCCAGCTGTCTCCCCACCCCACCCGCCGCCCTTCCTCCTTCCGGAACAGTCCCAGACAGATTCAACAAGGCCTCCCTGAAGGGCATCGCCCTCCTGTACAGCCACGGCGTGACCACTCTCTGTAACCGAGAAGCCTGGAAGAACAGGGGGTTCTCCAGGACCCTCTCACTTCCCCTGTCATGTCTCTTCCTTCTTGTGGCGCTCACCTTAGCAGAGTCTCAATGGTATTAAAAGATGAGGAAAGATGGACTCCCTGTCACCACCCCTGGGCAGCCCCCTGTGCTCGGGTGTGTTTGCTTCTCCATGTTCTATGGAGGAGGCAGGCCTCAGCTCTCTGCTCTCATCAGCCTGGCTCTCCGTGGCTTTCGTCTTAGAAGACCCAATCATACCCCAGTACCTGGCGTGAAGCTCACTAAGTACACTATGAATGAATGAATGGATGAATGAATGAAAACTTTAAAATAAATGTAGAGGGCAAATACTGAAAACTTTCTGTGAATGTTTAGGTCTGTAAATTGTCAGTATTTCACTTATTATTGTGACAAAGCCGTGCTTCCTACGTCTGTAGATGAGGAAATGGGTTCTCAGATGCTTCGCTAAGTCTCACAGCTAATCAGTGGCAGAGCCTGGGCTGTTAGACCTCAAATTCTCTTTTAGCTTCCATGTTGAGAGGCTGAGGTGAAGGCAAGAATAAAGGTCTTGAAACCTGACCAACCCTACAAGGACAACCAGGTATGATCTATCTAGGTGAGGCAGGCCTCCTGCGCTCTTGATGGGCCAATACCACAGCCGAGTCTTGCAAAGCGACCAGTCTGTCCTGAGAAGCTGGAGTCAGAAGACAAAGCATGGGAAGCCTGGTGGCCGAAGGTCTGGTGTGCAGGCAGAGCACCTCAGAGGAAGCCACGGCCACTTGTCATTTTCTTCCTGAACTCCACGTGCAGCCGTGAGATTAAAGGGACGGGTCTGGGCAGGTCGGAAAGCTAATGGAGAAAGGACAGAGGAATGTTCTGGAGAACTGGAAGGCCCAGACGAGGAGGTGAAACAAATGAGAAGGGGCCTCAGCCTAACAATAGCAGCACCTTTCTTAGGCTATCTCTGTCCTAGTGGGTATGGTGACAAGGCTAGACCACATCGAGAGTCCCTGCTGTGCTCTCTGTGCCAAGGCAGGGGTGTCGGGAAGCAAGTCTGCTCACGAGTTTGACCCTCATCAAGATGAGCTCCTTGGTACCTTCTCCACTACTGTGGAGATTCTGATTGTGAATTCTGTAGCTTGTGATTCTGTCTTGTACTTTTCCACGACTCCCAAATGCCTCATTTCAAGAGAAAGACAAAAGCCAGGAATTTCCAGCCCTGTAGGGAAAGGCGCTGGAGACTTTGGCCTCAGTGACGTGGTTTCACAGCATTTCCTCTCTCTGGAGTCAGGGCAGATTCTGGTCATGGAGCCCTCTCACTGTGGCTCACAGAGTCTGTCTCTGGTGGCCAGGGGACACTGTGTGATTACCTTTTCCTGAGAGCTCTGTGGTTCTGTGATTCTCAGGAATTGCACTTGTTTAGTGGAGTTTGGATCCTTAGGCAGGTGGAAGTAGCAGATAATCTCAGAGGAGAAACCCGCGTGCCCTTTATCAAAGGAGAAGTGATAACCATCAGCTTCCCTGTGTGCAGAAATGCCACTGGGTGTCTCCCTGCTCTGTTTCTCTGGGGATAGGGGTGGAAGGGGTTAGTGGTCTAGCCCACTCGAACACTCCACAGACACCAGTCTTTATTTCTTTAATAAGAAGACTAGAGGTTCACTATTTCCCACTGTACCTAGTGTCAGGGCAAACAGAGAAGGAAAAGAAAAGAACAAGCAGAAATGATCAGTAAGCTAAAGCAAGCTGCAGAACCTTGTGTTCCAGATGCTGCGGTTGATGCTAACAGGGGGAGAGGGGAGGAGAGAGCAGGAGGGAGAGAGAGAGGATAAAGCCAGGGAATTGAGCAGACCAACCCCTTGGAAATACAGAGAAGTTTCCCAGAGACCTCTCCTTGCCTGTACCCTGTTGGGGAAACTTCCTTCTTGGCTATAGTATATAACTGTATACTGCTAATTTTCTGGAAAACCTTTAAGGAATTCTTCAGACCTGCCTATACTTGCCGCCTCTGATTTCTCTCACTTCCTTCAGTCTTAAAAAACACTGTTAAGATATGATTTCTGTAGCAGAAAGTCCACCCACTTAAAAGGTGTTGATGGATTTTAATATATTTACATATATTTAGCATATTTTCATACTCATAATCTATTTTTACAACATTTTTGTCACACATCTCCCCCCAAGAGAAACATTGTACATTTTAGCCATAGGCACCCATCAATGTCCCCTTCCAGTCCTAGGGAGTCCCCTCCTCCGGCGGTTCACACAGATGGGATTATGCAGTCCATGTCCTGTCCTGATTGGCTTCTTTCACTTAACATGGTGCCTTCAAAGTGTGTCCATGTTGTAGAATATTTCCATGCCTATTTCCTTTAAGTCTGAAGAATATTCTGCTGCACGAGTATAAGACATTTTATTATCTTTGAATCAGTTGGTGAAAGTAAGAATTCTCCCACCTGTTTCTTTGTACAATACTGAAGACAGAACCTAGAGTCTCACACAAGCCAGGCAAGTGTTCTACCACTGAGCTATAGCCCCAGCATCAAAAACAAAAGAATCCTTTCTTTTATTTCAGACTGGTCTTGAATTCACTCTGTGTCCCTGGCTGACTTTGAACTGAGAGCTCTCTCCTACATCAGCTTCCTGAGCTGCTGAGACTGCAGGTCTGTAACACAGGGACAGCTCACTTTTAAACTATCATGAACAATATTGCCATGGATTTTGGTGTGCAAGGTTATTGTTGATGGGAGAGGTGTGTGTGTGTGTGTGTGTAAACATGCACATGAGAGCGAGCACGTACTTAAGCTTTTGTTTCTCTTGGACAGATACCAAGGAGTATGATTGCTGAGCTGTTAGTTAACTTTTATCGTTGCTATGAATATATGATAGAAAAAAATTAAGAAAAGATCCATTGTGGCTCATATTTCAAAGGGTTTGGCTTGTGGTTACTTGGGCTCATGTACTTGTGTAACATCCGGGTGCCAGGGACATGTGACAGGCAGAAAGCAGAGAGAAAGGAGAGAGAGAGCCTGGAGAGATGGTTAAAAACCCATGTAAAAGCAAAAGCCAGGCAAGCGTATCAGCCATCTGTAATTCCAGTGCTCGGGAGGTAGACACAGGAATCTTCGGTCTGTTTAGACTAGTTTATGCTGGCAAGCTTGCAGGTTCAGTGGATCAGTAAGTGAAGTGGAAAGTGATTGAGGAAGGCAATGTTGACTTCGAGCTTTCATGTGCACATGACCCCCACGTATCCACACACATTCACATGTACTACCACCACGTAGATACACGTGCAAAGACTAAACCAAAGATAAATAATAAGTAAAAATTGTAAAAGAATCAGAATAAGAGAAGGGCAGCAACAAGCTCTCCCCAGGGCTCACCCATTGACTTACTTCCTCTGGCTGAGACCTGCCTCCTAAAGTTCCCAGAACCTCCCAAAATAGTGCCACCCACTGGGGATCTAAACCTGGACCATCTGAGCCTGTAGGGACATCTCACTTTGAAGCCATGACATAGCTGGTGTGGAAACTCTGGGCTTAACATTTCCGAGGAACTGTTGAACTGTTTTGCAAAATGCCACCTCATTTGGTGCTCCCACCAGTCAAGTGTGAAGTTTCTGATTTTCCCGTATCCATGGCACTAGTTTCCCCATCTCTTTTTATTACAGTTATCCTAGTAGGTGAGCTATGCTGTCCCATTGTGGCTTCTACCCAATGATTAATGATGCAGCGTATCTTTTCATGAGCTAGTTGGCCATTTGTATACCTTCTCTAGAGAAATGTCTGAGTCCTTTGTCCGCCCTTAAATTGTACCTTCTTATCTTTGAGTGTAGACGCTCTTTCTATTTTAAGTTTATTTTGGATCTAAATCCTTCATATCCCACATTATCTCTTTATGTGTGGGTGGTGGGTGGGGACAGGAGGAGGAGGTATGGCATGTGGAACAGTCAGAGGGCAGACAGGGAGGGTGATAAAGACTGGACTGTAAAAAAAAGATTAAAGAATAAAAAACTGTATATTTATTATCAATTTTATTCATGTGTATGTATGTCTGTATGAGTAAATATCATGTGTGTACAGATGCTCTCAGAGGCCAAAAGAGGGTGTCGGGGCTTAAATGACAGATGGCTGCAAGCCACCTGATAGGCATCCTAGAAATTAAACTCAGGTCTCCCAAAAGAGCTGAAAATGCCCTTAATCCATCTCTCCAGCCCTTCACATGCTTTTTTATTTTAGAAAGAGGTTTAATATTTTTATTATTTATGTGTCTGTGTGCATGTCTGTGTAAGCATATGTGCACCTTTGTATGCAGGGCCCACAGAGGCCAGAAGAGGGTTCAGGATCCTCCGGCACTGGAGTTACATCCTGCTGTCAGCTTCCCAATATGGTGCTGGGCTGTGACCACTCTGTAACTGGGGGAGGAGCACTCCAGCCCCATCTTTCTCCACGTTCTTGATGTTACCTGAAGCACATGAGCTTTATGTTCTGAAGAAGTGCTGATTCTTGCTCTCTTTCGCCGCTGCTGCTCTTCATGTCATGGTTGAGAAACCTTTGTCTAACCCAAGGACACGAAGACGCCCACCTGAGTTTCCTGCAGCAGCCTTAGCGGTAGACACTTAGCTCTATGAATGGTTTTAGGTGGTGTGAGGTAGAATTCCAAGTTCAGTGTTTCAGTTTGCATGCCCGCCTTGTCCCAGCATCGCTCATTGAAAAGGCTGTTCTCAAACTGGCCTAAAATAGGGTTTATTTAAAAGGCACTCTGGTATTAGTGATTTTATTTCTTGTCTTTTAATTTTTACCCATCAACCTAGGAGTCCCTGTGCTGGTACCACACTGTTATGTTGGTGGCAGAGGACTCTGCATGCATGATGCCTTAGGTTTGATTGTCCCCGCTGAGAGAAAGAATCGGGGTGGACAGACAGAAAGGGAGGGGAGGGAGAAAAGCAGGAGGGAAAGGAAAGAGAGAGACAAAGGTGGGGGTGTTGGAAAATGTCCTTTTCTTCTATTGAGTCATTTAAGTAACTCCTAAGAGGCAGAGGAGACTTGTCATTTTTATCATGAAGGGGAAAAACACAAGTTTCAGGGATAGAGCCCATCAAGCGCGAAGGACCAGGAGCCACGCCCCTCCTCTCTGGGCTCCTCCCAAATGTCAGCAGCCATCTCCCCCTTCCCACAATGTGCGCACAAGTACTGAATTCCTATGGGATATTCTATCCTCTGAGACTCTCACCTACCCCATCCCATTTTATGCTCTCTGCTTCCCCAAGAAGTAGGTGGGTCAGACTCAAATCCCTGTTTGTTCACGTGGCCCTGGACAAGTTACTAAGTGGATTAGTCTCCTCGGCTCTGTGATATGTAAAACCAGAGAGACCAAGGAACCTGACCAACCTCACACAGCCTGGAATTGGCAAGACCAAGGAAAGAACTAGGGTCTCTGCCTCCCAGCATAGATGTCCCACAGGCTCCCCTCGTGGAAATTCTTTTTTTAGAAGGATGATTCATCTGACTGCCTTGGGAAGAATGTTTTAAAAAGCCAAGACCGTTATGTTCTCCCCGCTATGTCTGAAAACACCAGGAAAGCACAAGACCAGAGACGCTTCGTGCCTCAAGGTGAAAGGTCATCAGTCCCAACATCGAAGGCTATTAAAGCCAGAGTGTCTGAAGCAGATACCAGCCCACGCAGATGGCGACTCAGTCTCCGCCCTCTCCCGGCAGAGTGTTCCCTCTAGTGGCTTTGGTGAAAACGGCCCTTATAAACAGATTTACAACGTCAGCACTGATGAAGGCAGAGAGCCTAGGGCTCTGGGTTTCTCTTCATTGATGAGAAACCGAGGTTCTCAAGCAGAGGTGATTTTCGTCCCTTGTGGAATGTTTGAGGATATTCCGGGGCGGGGGAGGTAGGGGCGAGACACCACTGCACAACTACAAAGGGGCCAGGAATGGTCCTGCCCAGCAAAGATGCGCGTGACCCAAGCGTGTCAGCAGTGCTGATGTGGAGGAACACCCCCTCCTCCCTATCCTTCCCAGCCTAACCCCTCCCCCGAGCCCCTCCCACCCGCTCCCCAGGAGGTGATTTGCCCTGACTCAGACTAGTGGCTTCTTTGTAGCTTATGAAGGCTCAGACTAAACTTGCAATTTCTTTTTATGAACTCTTACAAATAGCTAGGTGGTGGTGGCGCACACCCTTAATCCCAGCGCTTGGAAGACAGAAGCAGGTAGATCTCTGAGTTCGAGGTCTACAGAGTGAGTTCCCGGACAGCCAGGGCTACACAGAGAAACCTTACCTCAAACAAACAAACAAACAAAACAACAACAAAAAACCAACTAACAAATAAACAACAACAAAACCTCTTATAAATTCATATTAGAATTGTGAAAAATTCAAAAGTAATAATACAGTAATCCATACTCTCAAATAAAAGCAATAAAAGAACTTCTATTTCTTTATCCCTTTCCGTAATCCATGTTGGCATCCTTGAGAGTTTGTTACAGTGAACTATATGAAAATGCCAACTGGAGACCACTTGGACCAACACGGTGACTTCCTGTGGCTGAGATGTCCACCTTGTCAGTGCACATACAGAAGCAGTGTCGGTGCACATACAAGGGGGGTCTTTGTTAGAGTCAACGACACTTCCCAAGAGTTTTACATTTCACTGAGCGAGTATCCCTTCAGATTAAAGATGAGCTATTTTCATGTGTTTCCAGAGCACTGAGATGCCGGGTCCTGTGGAGTTAAGACATCCACAACAGCCATTAAAGACACAGAATCAAATGGTACGTGCCTGAGATTCCACTGCTGTGTGGAGAGCTTAGCTCAGGATTGTAACTCTCTGTGGGTAGTGCTAACTAGAAAGTAATACATTATTTTGTTGTCATGTTTATTATTTTATGCCAACATCTGGGTGACTTGTGGCTTGGAGGGCAGAAGGGGTGTCACAATTACAAGGCTAGCCCAATCTACATAGTGAGTTCCAGGACAGCCTGGGCTACAGAGTGAAAGTTTGTCTTGAAAAAAAAATTTTTTTTAAAACTTAAAAAAATAGAACAGAAAAAAAACCCCCTCTGTTTATAAGAAACAATGTAAGAGATGAAATGTATTGAAAATTTATATAAAAACTGAAATAAATGTTTAATTTTTGATATTTATTTTATATGTATGGGTGTTTTGTTTGCATGTACATCTATGTACCATATGTGCCTGCTGAGGTCAGAAGGTTTTCAGGTGTCCCCTCACCCCTGTAACTGGAGTTACAGATGTTTGTGAGCTACCATCTGGGTGCTGGAAATTGAGTCAGGATTCTGTGAAAGAGCAGCCGTTGCTGTTAACCACTAGGCCTCCTCTCCAACCCATAAAGATATTGTAATGGACCAAGGCTGATTGATATTGAGAGTAATAAATTTTGGCTTGGCTGATCACATATCATGTAACAGTCACAACTGATAAACCAATAGGTTTATTTCTAGGAGCTAAAAAATGTTATTCTGTCAAAACAATAATGTTTTGTTTTTTTATTTTCATGTTTTAATTTCTATTGGATACACTGTCCAAGGCAAGAATGATCATTTTTCATTTCATATGTCTTAGATTTTAAATAGATAATTTCCCCCAAAGTAGAAATAAGTCACATTCCCCCTGACAATGTGAGTTAAGGTCTTCCCTCTCGCTCTAGATGTCACTACTGGATATTATCATTCTTTTAGTTTCATGAATCTGAGGAACAAATGTGACATTTTCCTGGCCGGACTCACGTCTACCACTTTAGACCACAGGCTCTGAAGCAAAACTCACCAAGGTTGAGCCTGTCACCTGCCGACTAGTGTCTTGGCTGTGTTTTCATGGCTGAGAGTTTTGATACTTTTCACACCGGTCAAGCGAAGATAATAAAGTCCCGCCCATTAGAGTTTTGGTGGAATTAAGTGAGTTCATATGCAGGTAAGAAAGGGACCTGGACCCGGAAACCCTCACTATGTGTTAATATTATAGGAGAGTTTGAATTGGAAGCTCTAACCATGTCAGCATAGGTGAATGTGAACAGGCTGTGTTACTTTTTTGTTTTTTGTTTTTTGTTGTTGTTGGTTTAGAGAGCATCTGTGTATCTTCCTTGTGAGCTTTTGCTCCTTATCCTTCCATTATTTTTCTGTGAATTTGTTTGTCTCTTATCAGTAGGTTCTTTTTAATGTCAAGAATATTTGGGCACCCATAAGATATCTATTGCAAATACATCCTTTGCACACTCTGACATTGGTCTTTTGACTTTAAGCATAATACATGTATTTAAATGAGCCATATATTAACTTTGTATGTGGTCACTTTCCTTAATGGAGTCTAGGTTTCATCTCTTTGACCATTCATGTTAAACAAATGTATTCATGAGTTGGAAATGAACTTTCAGTGTTGTATTTATCTTGCTCCACTCTTCATGCTTTGTCATCAAGACAATGTTAGTGAGGACAAAACCCACGTGCAAGGGTCTAACTTACTACCTGCAGTGCATCTGTCATCTGATCATCTGATCGCAGTGCCAAACTGCTCTCCTGTGCCGGGTTCTAAGAGTTCCCATATTCCATTCCCTCCCTTCTCGATCTGCCATCTAACAGCATCTTCTCTGAAGCTAGAACATGGCAGTTGAAGGTAAGTTGCTGGGGATTTTGTAAAACACACAAGGTCATGTTTTTCTTGACCTTCATTCTCTTGTCTTCCCTGTCTCGTTTGACTCCATTAGAAATGCCCATCTTCAGGAAAGACCACCTTTGCAGGGTGAGGATGGATTATGGTGGGCTCTCTTTGTCCCTTTGCAACAAATGACATCACGTGCCCCGCTTTCTTTCTTTCTTTCTTGATGGCAATGCTCACAACTTCATGCTGTGGACAATGGCGAAGATGTACTCTCTCATCCTGCCTTGCAGCCAAGGCAGAGAGAGACGCTGTGGTCCAGGATGGGGACACACAATAGAAGGTCCATTAGGGAGGTTATACAGAAAAAACAATTCCTTCTTTGCAGCTGCATGCTTCTATAATCAATTATATTGATTGCCTTGGAGAGCAACAGAATTTTGCAACAGACACGGGGAAAGTCTAGGCACAAAAGTCAGTACACTAAGTTGATGGAGACAAATATGGAAGTCCTGGGTCACATGGATGAGACATGGTCCAATGTCAGACCAACCTGTCTCTGGATTTCCTGTCAACAGGACAGCATGTCTCTGTCATGTAAGCCACTGTGGCTCAGTGTTCTTATTTGCAGCCAAGAGATTCATCATGGAGCACCGGTGTGGCCTCACAACAGGTACTGACGGGGCCCCTCATGGTTCCCATCGGCCTTCCAGTTCAGACCCTCACTTACATCATTGTCTCTGCAGAGCTGATTGGAGAATTCTAGCTTGAGCCTTTAGCAGTAAACTGTGCCATGCATGAGATTCCAGAACAGGGAAATTATAGAGAAGAAAATAGAGTGACTGCTGAGGGCTAGAATGAGGTGGGAGCCTGGGAAGGTGACAGCAGAAGGTTGGGGGCTTCTTTTTGAGGTGGTAAAAATGTTCTAAAATTGACTGCAGTTGCAATCATTTATGTCTGAATATTCTAAAAGCCATCGAATTACATAGAATCATACACTCGAAGCAGGTACTTTATGTGACATGTTAATTCTGTCTCAGTGTTGATGTGGGGTTTTTTCTTATTATTGTTTTTTGTTTTTTATTTCTTCTATTTTGGTACTAGTCCATTTTTTGTTGCTGTGATAAACTCCAGAGGGATAAGAGACCATGCCCATCATGGTGGGGAAACTTGGAAGGAGGCAGCTGAGGGTGTGCATCTTAAACAGAAAGCTGGAAGCATAGATTACTAACTCAAATGGCAAAAGTCTTTAAATTCTCAAAGTTCAGTGATTTTTTTTGTTTGTTTTGATTTTTCAAGACAGGGTTTCTCTGCATAGTCCTGGCTATCCTGGAATCTGCTCTTTAGACCAGGTTGGCCTCAAACTCAGAAATCTGCCTGCCTCTGCCTCCCAAGTGCTAGGATTAAAGGCGTGCACCACCACTGCCCGGCTCAGTGACATTTATTTATTTATTTATTTTCTTTTTTAAAAAATAAAAGCTGTTAGTAAGACTGAAGGCAGTTCAGGTTTGGGGGTGTTATGTCCCCTTCTGTTTTACACTCAAATTATATATCTCTGCATGCTTGATGTCTGAGTTCATTGGCCTGAGTGTGTCATGGTTAGCTTCAGTTGGTAACTTGACACATGGGAAGAGGAAACCTCAACTGGGGAACTGCCTCAAATCAGAGTAGACTGTGGCCCAGTCTGCGGAGCACTTTTCCTTGATTGCTAATTGATGTAGGAGGCCTGGTCCACTGTGGGCGGTGCCAACACTGGGCAGGTGAGCGTGGTATAAGAAAGAGAACTGAACAGGCCAGAATGGAAGCCAGCAAGCAACGTTCCCCGACGGTCTCTGCTTCGGCTCCTGCCTCCAGGCTCTTGCCTTGAGCTCCTGATCTGACTTTCCCCAGTGATGGACTGTAACCTGTGAGCTGAAATATTCCATTTCCTCCCAAAGTTGCTTTTGGTCATGGTATTTCTCACGGAAACAGAAAGAAAACTAGGGCTGTCAGGGGCGATTATAACTTTAATGGGTGCAGCAGTGAGTGAGTCCGTTGGGTGTGGTCATTCTTCCACCTAAAGAATGCAGACTTCACCTCCTTTGTTCTTGCAAACCTTTGAGGTAAAGATAGTTCCTTTTGCTTCTTCTCTGGTCTTCTCCCTATTTCATGTCAGCCTGGAATCCGTTTGGTTTGACGTTCCTCCCCAGCTTTTCTTACCCACGCATCCCCACCTCCTCCCCTCCCCATTGCTCTTCCTCTGCCAGTCTAGCTAAACTCCCCACCTTAGGGCTGTTCTTGTCATTCTCCCTTTTGGATACATTTTCTTTTGAGCTTGAAATCCTCTCATTTACTTTTTTCTTTTATGTATATTCACCTAAACACATGCCAACTCTTATCCTCCATTCCACAGAGGCTGGTTCTGAGAGCTCCGGTTATCAACTGACGCTTTCATAATTTACTCATACCTTAAGTCAGATATTTGTTGTGTATCTCCAAAAGGAGTAATGTAAATATATATATATGTAGATATATACATATATATATGTGCATGTATATATCTCCCCAGATAACCAAGTGATTCCTCTACTCCATTTGGGTCTCTAAATGAAATGGCAACCCCCTCTGTACTGGTCAGGGTTCTCTAGAGAAACAGAACTAATGGAATGAATATACCTCTATAGGTTATAATCTGTGGTCCACCTAATCCAACAATGGCTGTCTACCAACATCAAGTCCAAGGGTTCGGTAGTTGTTCAGTCCAAAATGTTGGATGTCTCAGCTGGTCTTAACTAGATGCTAAAATCCCAGAGTAGGTTCTAAGGCTAGTGGAGGAATAGACTTGCCATTGAGAGTGAGAGCAAGCAGAAGAGCAGAAGTCCCCTCCCTCCCTCCCTATCTATCTATCTATCTATCTATCTATCTATCTATCTATCTATCTATCTCCACCTCAAAAGATCTGGATTAGAAATGGGTCTTCCCACTTCAAATGACTTAAGAAAAAAAGTCCCTCACAGATGTACCCAGCTGCTGGGGTTCTCGTTAATTCCAGATGTGGTCAAGTTGACAACCAAGAACAGCCATCGTAGGGCAGGAGAGTTGGCTTGGTGGTTAAGAGCACTCGTTCTTACAGAGGAGCCAGCTTCGGTTTCCAGTACCCACATGGAGGCTCACCACTTCCTTAGGCACCAGGCATGTATGTGGTAAACAGATATACATGCAGGTAAAGTACTTACACACAAAAAAAAAAAATTAAAAAAAATAGCCATCACACCCTTCCTAGTTACCTAATTTCCCCTGACTTATTTATCACTTGCTCTCTAACATACTTAATTATTGTCCCTAGATTAGAATGTAAGAGCAAGAACTTTTTCTGTATTTCCAAACCTAGAATCCTGCTAGGCATAAGTGTGTGTGTGTGTGTGTGTGTGCCTGTGTTCACACGTGGAGACTAGGGGAGGACCACAGGTGTCCTGCTCTATCACTTTCCACATCATCCCCAGTATCCCTTATGGAACCTGGAGCCTGCTTTTGTCCAGGCTGGTGCCAGCAAGCTCTGCCTGCAACCCTTCCATCTACATTTCTCTCCTCACTCCTGGACCAGTGCTGGGGTTACAGGTATGGGAGACATACAGGTATGCTCTGCCTTACAGTGCTGCTGGGATCCAAGCTCAAGCCCTCACGCTTGTTCAGCAAGTTCTTTTACCCACTGAGCCGTCTCCCAAGCTCCACAAATGTGCTATTCATCCCTAAAGCAGCTTCAGTTTCCTAATTATTCTTTTTTTTCACCCCATCCTGTTCTTTCATGATACCAATGTCTTAAGTCTTCTCTTTTGTTTCCTATTTGTACTTTTCCTTTGTGCTTGTGGTTATATATTTATTTTTACCCATTTTATGTTGTATGTAACCTTTCTTCAAATGCCATTCAAATGGCCATTTCTGTTACTTTTTTAAAAAAATATTTGTTTGTTGCTGGAGAGATAGCTCAGTGGTTAAGAACACTAATTGCTCTTCCACTGGTCCTGAGTTCAATTCCTAGAAACCACATGGTGGCTTACAACCATCTGTAATGGGATTATGTTCTCTTCTGGTGTGTCTGAAAACCATGACAGTGGTTTATACATAATAAAATAAAAAAAATAAATAAAAATATAATCATTTTTTTAAAAATTCATTCTTATTTTATGTGTTTGAATGTTTTGCCTGTATTTGCAAGTATACCACATGTACACAGTGCCTACCTGTGTACCCTAGACCTGGAGTTACAGAAGGCTTTGAGCCACCATGTGGGTGCTAGGAATTGAACTTGGGTCTCCTAAAAGAGTAACCAATGGCTCTTTTTTTTTTATTGGATATTTTCTTTATTTACATTTCAAATGTTTTCCCCTTTCCAGATCTCCCTTTAGGAAACCCCCATCCCATCCCCCCCAATGAGGGTGCTCCCCCACCCACCCACCCACTCCCATCTTCCTGCCCTGGCATTCCCTTACACTGGGGCATCAAACATCCTCAGGCCCAAGGGTCTCTCCTCCCACTGATGTCCAACAAGGCCATCCTCTGCCACATATGTGGCTGGCCAGCACCATGGGTCCCTCCATGTGTATTCTTTGGTTGATGGTCCAGTTCCCAGGAGCTCCAGGGGGTCATGCTGTTGACACTGTTGCTCCCCCCATGGGGCTGCAATCCCCCTCAGCTCCTTCAGTCCTTTCTCTAACTCCTCCATCGGGAACCCCGATGCTCAGTCCAATGGTTGGCTGTGAGCATCCACCTCTGGATTTGTCGGGCTCTGGAAGATCCTCTCAGGAGACAGCTATATCAGACTTCCATCAGCAAGCACTTCCCCGCATCCACAATAGCATCTGGGGTAATCAGTGTTCTTAACCCTTGAGCTGTCACTCCAGCCCAGTGCTTCTCGACCTTCCTAATGCTGAGACCTTTTAATACGGTTCCTCATGGTGTGGGGACCTCCAACCATAAAATTATTTCATTGTTACTTCATAATTATAATTTTGCTACTTTTATAAATTGTACTGTAAATATCTGTGTCTTCCAGAGATCTGAGGTGAAAGGATTGTTTGACCACCCCAAAGGGATCAGGGCTCACAGGTTGAGGACCACTGCTCCAACCCTTCATTTGTTTTTATTGCAGGCATTGAATGAGGTAATGTGGTTCCACTTCAGCGAGATTTTCTTTGTACTTGACTGGGACCTGTTGTTTGACAGCTTTCCTATGTGGTGACTTATCATCACCTCTTCCTTGCTGTATGAATCAGACTAACGATAATAGGTTCTGCTTTTGCTAAAACTGCTCTGTCTCCTCGCCTGAGCCTACAAGGTGACTGAAAAGGCCATAAAGCCTGGTCTGTATCTCCTTAACTTAGGGTCAGATGGCAGACTCCTATTCCACTTTGCACGTAAGCATGTCTGTCATTCAAGGAGTGTCTAAAAACAAGTAACAGAAGGAGGCTCAACCCTAATTTGTCTAACCCTCTTCAGGCTGAAGACACAAAGATAAGACTAAGGCATTTTACGATCAGCCTGTATAGCATTGTTCCAGGTCCCAGAAAGGTGCCTGAGAAGCTCCAGTCTCTGTCCCAAACCTGAGTCACCTTGGATTCCAGGAATGCGAAGCTTCACAGGTCATTCCACCATGAGATTGTCCTTAAGTGGGAGCCGTTTCCCTATGCTGGGAACCGAGGAACAATCATCTTGTGGGAACTGGCTTACAAGGACTTCTCTAGAGTCACCTTGCAGAATGAAGACCCAGGTAGACCACAGACTGATGGAGACTGCTGAATTATGCGTGCGCCCCATGCTCTCTCCTCTACCTAAGCCCACAGCTCCTGCCAGGTCCCAAAGCACTTCATCCAATCTTCCCAACACGGCCACACCTGGTCAAAATGCTCCCCTGCTTTCCCATCATTCCCTTCCCACTGATTTCCAGGACTAATGGATGGACCTGATTTGTTGGGACTCCTAGAGTCCAGCTGATGGCCACTCTAGACTACAGTAAGTGAACTAATCTGTAAGGTACTTCTTATAATGTGATATAACTGTTGTCTGACTTTTACTTTGATAACTAAAGACCTAGATATTTAACAGGGAACTTCCAATACCGGCATAAGGAGTCTTATCTCTGAGAGGAGAGGGAGGTGTCTGAGGTTCCCCTCTCCATCAGGCTGGGTACATAGAAGTAGAATGAGTCCTGTCTGACTGCCGAGTGGCCGTCAAGAGGTCATCCGCTCATCTATGGAGTGTTATTAATCATCGTAGATCCAGCTGCACTGTCTACTCAGGTGATGTTTGCAGATCATTTTTATGGTGAAGGGTCTCCTTCTGGGTTCTAGTCTCCGACCTTCACTCATATGTTTGCCATCACAACTCTCCTTCTACCTCCATTCCTCTGTCCACCATCCATCACCAGAAATTCTCTGAACTCACATCTCTCCTGTAAGTGCCCTTATCATTGCTGAATGTGTATCATTTCTCAAGTACCTTTACTGCTATTTTCGTCTCATCTTGGTTAGGAGAAACCAAGCATGTTTAGTCTGCCATCTTTCCCTGAATAATTACTTACTCCCTGGCTAGGTTCAATTCCAGTGTTCCATGTTTGAAGTCCTAGCTCGTTTACGTGTTTTTCCTGAAGTTGTAGGTCTTTGACGTTTTTCATAAGATGAGTCAAGGTGGTGACTTGCTTTAGTTGAGAGCCCTTCAGAGATTGTCTACAAATGCAACCTCCACTAGATACAGTCTTTCTGAGCTTGCAATTAGCAGCAGAAAGATTTTTAGGCAAAGGTTCAGGAAGGATGTTACAAGGGATGATGGGAAGGAACCATTTGTGAGGAAGATAGCATCACTGCCGAGCTCCGGAGTCCTTGTGAGCATCCCTTTACTGTAACTGTTATCAGATCGCTCCTCTGTGCCGTTGCCGGAGGTCAGCACCATACCGGCTCCAGCATGAGGGTGAGGTCTTCCTTTAAAATGTAGACCTGATTCCATTCTGAATATGAGTCATTCACTGGCTTCTAATTCACTCTCGCCATCACATTTACAGTAGGAACAGGCTGCATAAAACACTGTGGAATTAATGAGCATCTAGGCATCTCAAATTTTTACTGGCAATTGACTCTAATTTCAACAGATGAAGACCTACCCTCCATCCAGCTATCCAGAAATAATAGTAATTGGTAAGCACATCCCTAATTAAGGGATATGATTGTAGTTGTCCGGGTCTATAGCCATACCGCCCAGAATGGGCTGGACCTTGTCTGGTAATAGCTGTCGGTGCTTTTTTTTTTTATTTATTTATTTTATTTTATTTTTTTAATTTACATTCCAAATCACTTCCCCTTTCCCGTTTCCTCCCTCCCCGAAAGTCCCATAAGCCCCCTTCCCTCCCTCTTTTCTCCATTCAACCCCCTCTCGTTACTCTGTCCTGGCGTTCCCCTACATCCAGTCTTTCCAGGACCAGGGGCTTTTTAAAGAAAAAAAAAAGCCATATTATAAAAATTAAAACATTGTGGAAATTTTTCAGTATTAGGTGTGCTTAGAGCTCATCCAGGAGTCACAGGTAAGCAAAGGCACTAGACCCCTCCCCGAAGCTGGCAACTGGCTCCTGATTTTCTTGGAATTCTTAAAGAAATTGCCTACAGTCTGCTCCACGGCAAAGTCCATGATCAGAAAATGGAGCAGTATTCAGCCCCAGGATGTCCATCAGCTAAAACTGTGCATCATGAAGGATAGGATGGGGATTTGGAAGGAGGGGGCAGGGTTAGAAAAGTGTAAGTACTGTAACTCCCAAGAGTCCCTGGGGAAGAGGGCAGGGATCTCCTGTGCCCTCTTCTCTCACCAAATTAACATGCTAACAGCGTCACCCTTTCTCTATGTGGCTCTTTCTACCTCATGCTATATTAAAAACTGCTGCACTTTCACAGTGTCTTCTCAGACACGTGTGAATTAATCACCACAAAGGAAACAAGAAAGGCCGAGAGAGGCAGCTGAGATCAGTGTGTACATAGTCAAGATCAAGATGGGATTTAAAGTGGGAAATTGGTTACACAGATGACAGAGAAGCGTAGACTAGCGGCAGCAGGGAGTCACACCTAGTCTGTGTGACAGGAATCACACAGAGGGACTACAGGAGTCACTGACAGCAGTCAGACTGGTAGACATTCTTCTAGCTGGAGCCATCCTGTGGCTATAATCAGTAACACCATTCAAGGCCCACAAGCTTAGCAAGGCACCTGGCCTTTCCCTCCCTCCTGTCCTACAATGATTTTCTCTTGGGCTGAGTACAAGCTAGAGCCTCCCTGACCTGGGAAACCTGTCTGCAGAGGTCATGAGGAGAAGCATGAAGAGAGGATCTGAAAGCAGATAGGCTATGGCCTGTGCATCTTACAAATCCATGTAGGCTTCTGCAGCTCTCTGCATTCAGTCAAATGAGCCATAACCCATTGCTAATATGGCTGTCAACTACATGATATTTAAAAATTTACCAGCCAGGAAGGTTATTGACCATCCATCTTTGAACAGAAAATTATTTCCATCTTCTGGTTTTATTTCCAGTCATAACACTAGGAGTACCTGGTTCTAAATGCACAGCTACCAATCCTGTAAAATGTATAGCTGCCACGCCACCCACGCACATACAGCTTCATCCGTGTAGCCCTTAAACCAAGGCCATTTAAGCCTAATGGCATTTTGGGGTAATTTTTACAAGACAATGGAATAACATTTTGAAACCTGGGCTTTACAAGTGACAAAGAACTGCTCTTCGCTTCTCTCTCTCTCTCTCTCTCTCTCTCTCTCTCTCTCTCTCTCTCTCTCTCTCTCTCTCCCTCCCTCTCTCTCTCTCTCTCTCTCTCTCTCCCTCCCTCCCTCCCTCCTTCCCTCCTTCCCTCCTTCCCACCCTCCCTCCCTCTCAGAGCTAAAGGAGAAGTACTGTGCTGACTATTTTCTTTCACCCTTTCCGCTGGGCAGGAGGCAGAATAAAGCATTAGTCACAGACAGCACCTGTTTAGGTTCTGAAACCTATAAGGCATCTGGAGAATGCTGGAGTCTGGCTTTCTTTAACTGAGAGCATCAAGCTACAAAGGAAACGAGAAAGGCTGAGAGGCAACAGATCCTCTGTCTGCCTGTGTCATCTTCGTAGTCTGATGGTCCTGCAGGCAGAGAACCAGGCTGTACCCCACAAACCCGTGGGTACCGACTCACTTCTAACTTCTCTGAGTCCAAGGGTCTCCTTTTGATCAAGAAAACTTTAAATAATAAGAAAATGGAACCCTGACACTATTAGGTTTTGCTGGCTATTGTGTCCAGCCTTTTGCTGCAAGTAGGTTACAACTTGAAACAACAAAAAGAAACCACACCCTCATCCTAAATAATGGTAACAAAATTGAGTAGGAGGGAGAAAAGGAAACTGTAATAAAGGGAGAAGAAATAACAAGGATTCCCACCCCCCAAAGTCAATGATCTAACAATTGTAACAATCTGTAGATCTAACAATTGTAACAATCATGATGAAAGTAGGATCCTTGGTTCCTAAATTTATTCCTCTATTCTCTATACTATACTAGACTTTCTAATTTTACTAGGTGGCCCTTCCTCCAATAATATGCCCAGGCAAAATCCTAGGAATCAATCACAACCGCTCTTCTTCCTTGAAAGTTATCCAACTCCAACTCCTCAAAAAGCCTTGTCCTAGGACTGGGAGATGACTCAGTGGGTAAGAGTACTTCCTGTGCAAGCAAGAGGACCTGAGTTCAAGTCCTCAGCACCCATGAAAGACATCATCATGGACCACACATACCTGGAACCACAGTGTTGTAGGGCAGAGGCTCATAGATCCCAGCTCAATGTCCAAACACCCCAGCTGAAATGGTGACCTTCTGTTTCAGTGAATGATCCTGTCTTAAATGAATATGGTGGAAAAAGAGAGCAAGACGCCCAATATCTTCCTCTGGCCTCCACATTCATGCATGGGCACATTGCCTGCAAACCCATGATACACACATGCATGTACTCCTCCTTCCAAGAGAGAGAGAGACAGAGACAGAGAGAGAACCTTGTCCTTACCCTCTAAACCCACCCAAATCTGTTACCTTATCCTCTCCAGAGGCCCACACTCTTTTCCCGGGCTCTATTCTCTTCCCTGAGTTCCTCTGGTAACATCTTTCTGATGTACTTGATTCTACTCGATCATGTCAGTTTGACACCATGTAGAATCACCTGTTAGGTGGGCTCTAGCACACCTGTGTTAAGGAATACCTTGATTATGTCTATTGATGTGGGAAGACCCATCTTAACGGTAGGCGACAACATGGGGCGGGTCTTAGATTGAGTGGAAAAGGGAGGGAGAATGGAGCACATGCAGACATTGCTCTCTGTTTCTCAATCACAGATGCGATGTGTTCAGCACCCTGAGTCTGCTGCCTCTGTGACTCCACAGTCCTGGGGTACTAGAATCAAGAAATGAGAGCTAGATAAACCCTTTGTAAAGTTGCTCTTATCTGAGTATTTTTCCCCCATGGCAACAAGAAAGAAACTACAAGATCTATCTACACTCTTATCTCCACGCCAGGTCCAAGAAAATGCTATAAAAGCTCAAAGCAGATCACACCACTCTGGTTCAAATTCTCCTGAGATTCCCTATCACACCGAACACAATCCCAATCCTACCCTAACCTTGAGACTTCAAGAGACTGTGCCTGGCCCCCTCCAGGTTTCCTCTCGCACAAGGACTCCAGTCTGGTCTTCCTGAATCATTGGAATCAGATTCTTCTGTGGCTCTCTGTTCATCTGCTACGCTGCTTGTGTAACGATGATTCTTGATTGTCAACTTGACTACATCTGGAATTAAGTAAAATCCAAGCTTCTGGGCACACCTGTGAGGGATTTCGCTTAATTAAATCATGTGCAGTGGGAAGAATGACTTTTAATCCAGATCTTCTGAGGTGGGAAGGGCCACCTTTAATCCAGAACTTTTGAAGTGGGAAGATCTACCTTTTGTTGTTGTTTTGCTTTGCTTTGTTTCAAGCCACGGTTTCTTTGCGTAGCCTCGGATATCTCAGAGCTAGCTACGCAGACCAGGCTAGCCTCGAACTCACAAAGATCTGCCTGCCTCTGTTTCCTGAGTGTTGTGGTTAAAGGTGAGCAACACCCCTGCCTAGCTAGAGAAGATCCACCTATAATCCAGGCCACAAGGTCTGGTGGCAGCCTATATACAGGACATGGAAGAAGGCAGCTTGTCTCTGTACCTGCTCTTGCTCTCACTGGCAAGTTCATTCCTTCACTAGCACTAGAGTCTACTTCTTCAGGATTCCAGCTTATACTGAAGACCAACTGAAACATCCGGCCTCATGGACTGAACAAGTACTGGATTCTTGGAACTTTCATTAGTAGACAGCCATTTTTGGACTAGCTAGACTACAGCCTGACAGCCTGCAAGCCACTCTAATAATTTCCGTATATATTTATTTATATACAATATATGTTCATTACATTAGTTCTGTTCTTCTGAAGAACCCTGACTAATACAGCCTGCAACACTAGCTCATATGAAATCTCTCTCTCTCTCTCTCTCTCTCTTGCTTCATTCAGGTCTCTGATTCAGTGTCATGATATCAGATAGATTCAAAGTCCCTCCTACCACCCATTCACTCTTAATTTTCTTTTGTGTTCATTTATAGAACTTAATGTTCCCAAAATAATAAGATGTGTTTGCTTACTTTCACCTCTGCTTCTTCCACCCCTCATCAACGTGCCCAATCTATGCTGGAATAAGTCTCTTCTTTGTTTAATTCTATATTCCTAATGCTTAGCACTGTCCCAGTACTTTACAGAAATTCATCTTATACTACTGAATTACAGATGGCATCATAGGTATCATCAGAAAGCCCTGCTAGGCTAAGCATGTACTTTCTTTGTACCACTTACTAACTGATTTGCCTCAGGCAAACCATATAATTCTTCTAGGTCTGTTGTCTCACCTACCAAGCAACATAGCAATACTGTGGATGAATTGAAAACAGGGGATGAAACTGCTTGATATTAGGTGCTCAATTCGCAGATCTAGAATTATACACAAAAGAGAATACTTGCCTTTATGCTTTAACTGAAGAAAAAAGGGAGAATCATGGCTATGATTTGAACATTCGTTTTAAAACCATGTTGAAATGAATCACCACTGGGAGGGACCTGGAGCTGGGACCTTTAGGAGGTGATTAGGTGGAAGATGAATTAGTGTTGCTGCCACAGTAATGGTTTTATTGTAGACTGAGCTCTGTGTCCCCTGCCCACATATGTCTACTTCTGCTGTGTTTGGATGGAGTGTCAAGGCTCCTGATAAATGCTGGTACCAGGCTCTCAGATTTCACAGCCTCTACTCATGAGTGAAAATAAACCTATTGCTAATAAGTCTTCTAGCACTAAGTTTGGATCTTAGATTTTTACCCCAAGTTTCCTGCACTGAAGTTCCCTGCATTGAAGGCTCCGGGGATGCTGTTCCGATGCAATTTGGTGAGGCTTGGTGAGTTGTCTTTAGGTTCTTGAGGGTCTTCCCTGAAGAGGGGGTAGGACTCTAGTCTCTTTTGCATTATGTGCCAAAGGAGAGCAGTTTTGCTCTCCTAAGCACCCTTTGTCACAATGGCTACCATGACACAGACTCCCAAAGCAACAAGGCCAATCATTAGAACAAGACCTGCAAAACTGTGAACCAAAACAAACCTTTCCTCTTTATAAATCATCTCAGGCATTTTATTATAGCAACAGAAAGATGACTCAGCTACCCAGTCTCAGTTATTTTGTTACAGAAGCAAAAAGTAGACTAAGGCCAGCTTTCTTAGGACCAGGAACTTATGGACTGCAGCTATTAGCCTAAGAGTCACCCACCCACACTCCTTTAAATAAGCTGAATTACTCATTGATTTGACAAGATAGATTCAGGTGGACTTATTTGTTAACCATGTCTTATATGGGTTAAACAAACGTTTGTTCATAGCTTGCCAGGAAAAATCACACAGTATAATTGGTACCTGAACAGAATGACTGAATCAATGATGGGTTTACAAGAAGTGGTTGTATAGCCCCTGCTGTAAGGAATAAGTTGCACAACTGATACTGATCCATCTATAAATGGAGTGTTCCTAGGGACTATCCCAATATGGATGGCTACCTTTCCCCATGCGGTAGGTGATGATGCACCTCCTTGTTTAATGGCAGCAAAATGATCCCCAGATATGTGTGACAAGATACACAACCAAGGCTGAGTCATCTGAGGATGATGCATACCTCATGGGGAACCTAGGTACCATATTCCTCTACATGGTATGGGGTGCATGCATGCATCCTTGATGAATGAGAACTGCCACTCAAGTATAGAAATGTCACCCAAATGGCTGATGCATTAAAAATTACATTGCAGACTTAAAAAGTAGCACGTGAAGAGTGGAGCTGGAAGCAGGTTGTGGGGGCAGTGGCTTGTTCTTTGCTGTGGATGGTAAGATGGGCAACTGAGGCTCAGCTCTCTTCCCAGACAGAACTTACCCACACAAGGGAAGAGTTCTAAGAGGAACATGTGCCATGGGTGCTATCCTCCACATTAGCCTCTGATTTGCCAGGAAAAATGGGAACAGAAGTAGATGCCCAAGGGTCCCCCATGCTGCTGTAACACCAATGAGCCCACTGGCTTAGCAGGCTGCACGTGAATGGAGTGTCTCTGGTCTGTTGTCAGTCTCCTCTCTGATGGAAACAGGTGTTTGTTTGTTTACATCCTCTCAGGAACAGTCACACGGCAGAGGACTTTTGTCTGATCTGGTCCTATGACCAGGCCATAGGCAACACTTTATTTGGGGTAATAATTCCCCTTACAGCTTTCTTCTAGGAGATGCACTGATCTAAACTACTGTGCACCAGCTACAAAAAGCAAGGCATTTCTCTGTGTTTACACATGGAAAACTAAGCAAGACACATTTTGGGGTTAAAAACCCAATGTGCAAATAAACACAGAGCTGCCTACACAGCAAGAGCATCTTACCACACACCTTATGAGTATACAGTGGTTTAAAGTGTAAACATGGTTACACTTGAAGATGTGTAGCCACAGACACTTTTCAGCCTTACCTGTGATATCTGATTGCAAAGGATATGTGCTGGGGCTGGGTAAGTGGCTCAGCAGTTAAGGACACTTGCTGCTCTTGCAAAGGACCCAGATTCAGTTTCCATGACCCACAAAGTGGCTTACAAACATGTGTAGCTCTAGTTCCAGGCCCTCTTCTGCAGTTTCTAGCACCAGGCACATAATATGTGCACATACATACACACAGGCAAAATACATATCCACACACTCACACACACATACATATACACACACATACATTTTTTAATTTAAAAATGTTTTACAAAGATACTGTATTGCTTACTCATTAAAATTATTCATTTAAAAACTTATACAGCCAGGCAGCGGTGACATAGACTTTTAATCCCAGCACTTGGGAGGCAGAGGCAGGCAGATTTCTGAGTTCAAGGTCAGCCTGGTCTACAGAGTGAGTTCCAGGATAGCCAGGGCTACGCAGAGAAACCCTGTCTCGGAAAAAAGAAAGAAAGAAAGAAAGAAAGAAAGAAAGAAAGAAAGAAAGAAAGAAAGAAAGAAAGAAAGAAAGAAAGAAAGAAAGAAAGAAAACGAAAGAAAGAAAGAAAGGAAGAAAAGAAGGAAGAGAGAAAGAAAGAAGATAAAAATGTATTTGTTTTTATTTTATGCATATGTGTGATTGCCTGCAAGTATGTACAGGCATCACATGTGTGCCTGGTGCCTGCAAAATCCAGAAGAGGCGGTCAGAGTCTTTGGAATTGGGGTTCCAGGTAGCTGTAAGGCACCTGCTGTGTGTGGCGGGATCTGAACCTGGGTCATCTGGAACAGCAGCGAGTGCTCTAACTATTGAGCCATTTCTTCAGCTCCTAAGTTATTTTTGAATATTACCGGAATGAGCTGATGCTCAGTCACATGATATTTGAGATAAAATGAAATGATCTACTTCCTACACGTCAGTGTCCTCAAATGACATATCGCCGCCCTCGGAGGGAATTTAGAAATGCCAGGAGCAGTTTGGGTTGTTATAGAAGCTCCTTGAGTGTTAGAGGCAACTGGTATTTAATCCCCTGGGGATGGGAAACGCTAAATATCCTATTATGGGGGAGTCTCACAGCACACAACAGTGCCCCATTTAGATGTCTGCGCCCCTATAGTGTAAAACTACACAAAACCCAAACAGGTTACACTTGCTGATTAGTCTTCCACCCTACAAGTATAAGGATATTTTTTTTTCCTTTCAATTACTAAAATGGCCTGCAATTCAGTAAACTCAGTATCATTCAAGAAAGATGAAGTGCATGCAAAGAACTGGCACCCATGATGACTGGGGTCCTGCAAACCACAGGACGTTGACCCTGCCTGAAAGGTGGCTCCTTGCCATGTGAAGAAAAGATATTTAAGAACCTAGAAGATGGAGACAGAGATACTGTTCTCTTCTGTGACTCTTGGGTCAATTTAACACTTATCCTTGGCAGGAAGGAGGGAAGAAGGGAGTGTGAATGAGAGGAAAGGAGGAAGGGACTTAAGGTTGGGGCATACCCCCATATTTTCCCTGGAGGATCCCTGAGAGCAAGCCTGCATTTCCATGGTTACTGTGAGCCTCTGGCACTGCAGTCCCCAAGGGTCTTTCTGTCTAAGGGTTTCGCATGAAGCTTAGCCTGGAACAGCGCGTCCTAACCTTCCCTACATTCAGTTAGATGATTCCACACATTTTTAAGAAGCTGCACCTTTGAATGCAAACCAAACATGTTGCTTGGTTTTCAAGAAAAAAAAAATTACGTTTTGTTGGGGGCTGAAGAAAACAACTGTGGCAATCTTACTGAGAGATGTGTGTGGCTCTGTAACTTTAAGCCCATAGTGTAAATGCCAAGCAGAGACTGCAATGAGAAGCTGGACAAGTGGTTCTGAGCAACCATCCCCCATGAGCGACGTCCCACTCAGCGTTCCTGGGCATGGCCAGGAACCTGACTTGATATCATAGCCTCATTCTCCTGTCCCTCCACCCCAACCCCAACTCCTATTATGGAGCTAGATAACCATGAATTCTGTCTTCTGCCCAAATAAGACTTTGCTGGACACCTGTCTGTGCCCTGTCTGTTGGAGTCCTCAGAGCTCTGTGGAGGCATAGAAAATAGAGACAAGTCTCTTACTGTGTAGAACACCCTCTGACCTTCAGTCATGTGTGGCCTTTTGACACTGTCCTGAATTTAGATGGTATTTTAACACTTTCTTATCATAGGCTGGCAGTTTTCTGCTGGTGTTGTGTAGAACGTCCACTGTGGTCCAAATCATTTCTATTCTGACGATTTCTCTGTGCTACAAGGGTGACTGACAATGTGAGCTATGAATTTCCTCTAGTGTCCATCACACTTGATGTGGAAATAATAAAAATGGTCGCTACATTTTCAGCAAGCATTTTACTATTAAATTAATGTTTTTGAAACCTCAATATAGGACAGACATAAGCGAGCCAATGTCTCTGACTTTCTTGCCCACCCTGGGGCTCCTCCAGGTGCCCGGGCCTTGGGAATGACATTCGGGCTACTGCTGAGGGCAGTGGACCCTTCATCCTGATTGAGGCAAATATCGCAGAGCGCTTGATATATATTATAGCCCTGCCCAAGCTCTGCAAATGCATCCAAGTGGCAAGTCTGAGCTCAATGTGAAGGATAGGAGGGTCAGATGGTGGGGAGCAGAGGAGGCCTGAGTGAGCAAAGCCCTGAGTTAATGTCTATTTCGATATGGGCACAGCCATATCTAGGACTCCAAGGCCTTGGACCCATGCATTCAGCAAATGCAGTGCCTCACATTGGCCAGGCTCAAGCAGGGTGGTGAAGGTCTCCTCGGGGAGTTCAGGTATGTGTGTTTGTAGTCAATAGAGCAATGTGTGCAAACACTAGCAACCACAGCCTCCTCCTCTCCACCAAGGTTCCGGGGTGCTGCTGAGAACCACCTGATCCCAACTTTACTGCACCTGTGTCTGTGTATCTGTTCTTTTCCCTTCCCTCGAGGTCTCTAGCAAGGGTTCCAGGACCCAAGCTGCATAGAGCTAGGTACCAGATGAGACACATACCAGCATCAACCAGAGCCCATGCCCAGCAAGGAGGTGTTGTAAGCACATCAAAGCCATGGGCCTGGGAGATGCAGACTTGACCAGGAGCTAGAGTGGCTGGGACAGGTGCTGGGGTTGCTGGGACAAGAGCAGAGTGTCACTAACCTTCCATAAAAGGAGAAAATGAACTCTGAGGAGTGTGATGTGAAAGACAGAGCCAACACGGGAGGGAGGGAGAACATGAACCTCAAGGCATTCGATGCTTTTCACGAGACAATCAACAATTTAATCGAGGCGGGGGGTGGGGGGGTGCGTTCCACTGGGAGGAGAAAGAAAAACAAGAGATGCCAAGCTGATGAGCTGCTACGTCTGGCACAAGCCCACAGGGAAGCCTATAGTCAGCCAGGGAGCATGGGCGACTTGGCTGGGGCTTGCCCTCTTCCCACAGGGTCACAAGCTATGGGCCTGCTGACAGTAAGCTACATTACCTTCCATTTCTTCACCAGGCATCGAGAACCCACACTGACTCATCCGAAGTCACTCATCGGAAGACTCCAGGGCTCTGACTCATAGGCCTTCCCGCAAGAATCCTCTCTGGGCAAGGATGTGTGGTCACCAGGCAGACGAGCAAGCCTCCTGACCAGGCTGGGGCCTCTTGAAATTTTCTCTGGATACCCACACTCATAAGAGAAAGGACCACAACCATGGCCACCGTGCCAGCATCCTGTGACTCTTTTGTGCCCAAAGAATGCTGGTCTTGTACTCTAGCTGCTCCTAAAGTATCAACACACGCATGCACACGCACTTACATGCAGTCACCTGTATCAGGAATGTGCATCAATGCTGAGCAGGGGGCTCATGGGGAGGGCAGGGCTGTGTGTGAAATGCAGCAGGTGACAGCCTCAGAAGATAGTATTAGACTTCATTTCCTTTTCAGACACCATGACAGTAACATATTTGGGCTAGCCTGCTGTCCCTGTCTTTGTTCAGTGAAGGCCTGAAGTGAAACGGAGTCTCCTTATGGGAACCAACGACAGCCTTTTTCTGTTACCCAGAACTCAGCTGCTAGCACATGTGTCTCTCTGCCACTATGGCTTGGGTACACACACCAACATAAAAGCAAACAGGACCTTAGGTTTGACGTCGTAGGCGACTAGCCAGGTTGAGGTGGGGATAATTATAAGCAAAAAAATAATAATAATGAGGCACTGGCCTCAAGCGAGACTGGTTGTAATTGAAGGGACCCCACTTTTTTCTTCCCTTGAGCCTTATAAGAGTCTGGGGACATGGAAAAGCATGGTAGCTGACAGACCGGGTGAGGGTGGAGAAAACCACTAGGAGCCTGAAGAAAGCAGACCATGGTCTCTTCTCAGATCCTCAGATCCTCAGATCCTAAAGGCTGGGTGATCTCAAAGACCTCTACAGGATGGGTCAGGAAAAGGGCAGAGCTCGGGCAGGAACTTCAAGGTGAGGCATCCTGGCCCCGAAGGGGTCTATTCCAGTCAAAAGGGTGAGTTAACTTCCATCTCCATCTCCAAATTCCCAGAAGTCTGCTCTGGAGGCTCCAGCTCAGGCCCCGCATTCAAGTCACATCTGGAGGCTCCAACTGAGGGCCCACATTCTGAGGTCTGGTAGTCAGGAATGCTTGCGAGCTGCAGTGGCAGCTGGTGACTCAGCCCTGATGGGAAGGCCAGATCCCCTCCCTGGGGCCACTGGTACACTCAGCCCTGAGCTCCAAAGGAACTCTTTCAAGAAACCCTGAACTGGCAGCCTTCCCATGATAAACATACTAGGAAAGAAAAAAAAAGGCAACATCATCTTAGGTATAATCTTCCTTCCTTAGTCCCAGGTCTGCATTCCTGGATTCAGTCAACAAAGTATCAAAGATATTCAAAATGTGCTGAGAGTCTGGTCTGCAGTTGTTGCTGTGCAACAAGGCACCCAGTTCCAGCTTCTCTGGAGGTGTGCCTGTGTGTGTCTGTCCTGTCTTTAGTCCCTCACTGCCCCAGTTACTTCAATCCCTGAAGCTGTGCAGAGTCCACGGTGTGTCAGTGTCACTGAATGTGTGCTGCTCAGAGACTGGGCACGCAGCTTAGTGACAGAGTAAGTGCTTAGTGTGCTTTAACCCTCATTTTTAAATATTGTGTGTGCACGTACGCATATGTGAGTCTGCACACCAATATGGTGTCTATGGAGGCCGGAGGTATTTGATACCCATAGAGCTGGAGTCATAGACAGATGTGGGTGCTGGGAACCAGACTCAGGTTAGACTTTAGACTTTGATTTTAATCCTCAACAAACGCTCGCGAGAATGCACTCACACACACACACACACACACACACACACACACACACACACACACACGCACACACACACGCACACACATATGCACACACTGATGTGTTTATAAAAATATAAAGAGGGGATATGTTTTGGTGGATGTGTGGTGAGGTGTGGGGGAAGGGGGTGCCTCGGCCGGCCCATGCTGAGGCATCCCTTCCCCCTGAGGGACCAGCCACATGATGGTATAGTATAGAATAGAGTTTATTCAAGGCATGGGGAAGGGAGTTGAGAGGGTAGTAGAGACAGAGAAAGGAAGAGAGAGAGAGTGGGGAGGAGGAAGGGGAGGGGGAGGGGGGAGAGAGACTCAAAGACTCAAATAAGTAGAGCTACCTATGCTGGTAGACAGATTTAAGGAAGGAATGGAAGACTTAATTAGTTACTTTTCTTCAACATGTTGAAGGGATTATTTTTCAGTCCCTGTCATTGAGAGGCTTGAAGATGAGGGTAAAAGTCAAGAGCTTTGTGTGTGTGTCTCGCTGTTCTTTCGAGCACTGTGTGCTGGGTAGTACACCCTTGCCTTCCAAGAGAGAAGATCAGAAAATCAGTGTGTGAAGTGCGGCGGCCCAAGAAGGCGTGGTCCTCACCCGTCTCTACGTTGAAGTGCGGCGGCCCAAGAAGGCGTGGTCCTCCCCCGTCTCTACTGTTGCATCTTTAGAGTTAGATCAGTCAACTACTGAGCCAAAGTCGGCCTTGATGGCAGCGCTGGGGAGGAGCGCCCACCACACGAAGGACACCCAGGCCAGGCTCCAAGGCTCCTTCCCGACGAGGCTTGGGGTCAATATGGAGATCTAAGCAGGAGTAGCTCCTGGAGGGAACAAGGAGAGGTGGGCCGGGAACAGGACAGGGTGACAAGGTGGCAATTGTGACGGATTTAGTGTGCCAGCCTAAGCAGCCCGCCTGGCAAAAAACCCATGCTTGTGCATCTCCTGCTAGTGCCCCGGGTGTGGCTGGCTTAACCACACAGTCAGGAGGAAGTGGCCTTCACCTCCCCCCAAAAGAAGGTATCAGAGGAAATATTTGAGGAGTCGTGTTAGAGAGACTTCTTTCCATCTAACACAAAGTCCTTCCTTGTTCCCGGAAGAGCATTCATTTGCACGCACCAAAAGTGGTCTTGCAAAGAAGGCTCAGTGAGAACAAGCATCACATGGCTACGGAGAGGAGCCAGAGTTCCACACTGCAGTGGGAAAGAGGCCTGTTCTTTGTAAAAACTGGAACTCCATCAAGAATAACTGTCTTGGCAGCCACGAAACACACTACTTGTATTGTTGTGCAATAAAATTTTATAATGTTAATTTTAAAAAAGTCATTGCACCCTGATAAGATAAGAACCTGCCCCCCCCACCCTATTTCAGTTTCCCTCAGTGGCTGTATCTCCCTGCTCCCACAATCTCCTGCCTCTTCACAAATAAACTTTTTTTCCCTCACGTTCTTCTCCTTACTGCCTGGACTTTGAAGTCCAATGTCATGTAAACATTAACTTGCTTCTTAAATAAAACCGCAAAGAGCAAGCCATAATCCGGGCATATAACTCAACAGTTCCCACAAGCTCTAAGGAATCTGATTTCTCTCCCAGTGTGCCCCAACTTCACAGGATTTATTTGGAAACAATCTTCCCTTATTTGTTATCGAAGTGTTTGACTGGCAAAGAATAGTTACTAGAGATGATTTATTGTACCGCCTACCATTTCCTTTTAAATGTAGTCAAGGCCCAAACCATGTTGACTTAAAGAGAAAGCACACTAAATAGCAGTGCAAATGGTTAAAGGAGATTGAAGGGGGGAGAGGGGGAAAAAAACCCATTGGCTGAAGTGTGAAATTCATATGTAACACAGACTGAACGTTAGAACCTTAGGCTTCCTTTAACTTGTGGAATAACCCCAGTATCTAAGGTGGAGCATATGTCCCTTCTGCTGGTCCTGAACCAGAGACTACCTGCATCACCAACAACCATTTGCTTGTTTGTTTTTAATACACTTGCAGGGATTATGATTCCAGACTCCCCCGGTGAACTCTTGAGTTCACCCTAGCAAGCACATGCTTCGTCCGTGTAAACTATGAGAAACCGGTATCCAAGGGACAGGTTTTTTTCCTTCTGAATTTCCTACAGAAATGTTTTCAGATTTTGCCATACATTATTTTGATGGCCTCTCCCAACATGGTAGTTTGAAATGGTAGTGAATTTTCCTTATGTGGGACATGGGGAGTGGGGTGTTTTCACATTCTATAAATTGTTCTCCGGGCTGCCGAGAAAACAGTCTTAGCTTTGAGATTTTGACTGTACATGTGACACTTATTTTTTAGCATTCCCCTTTCCATCCAGTGTCCACGCTATTCAAAGGGAACTTGCTGGACCTGAATTGTGTAGCTGTATGACCTGAAATATATGAAAGATTGATACTAAAAGGATATATATATATATATCAAATTTCCTTTATCTGTTTTTTTTCCTCCTGAACTGAGTTATTTTTCCTTGATACATGATTAAATAGATGGAACATTTGCTGACTTACTCTGTGGCTAATCTCTCTTAACAGCAGGAAGCCTAGTGAATTTCCTCCACGCACCATTTCCGATGAGATGACCTTTTCCAAATGCCAAATGAAACAGTTGGAGTCAACTCTATCGCCTCCACCATCGGCTCCCATTCATCCCCCCAAACACCCGTTTGCTCACCCGAAACAAATCTTGCTTGGCTAATTTCCTTTGGAAGATCAGTAGAGACACAGAACGAGCGGCTGCTAAAGTTAGGAAGAAGTTCTGATTGTATCTTGAAATATCGCTACTGATTATACACACGCACTGAAGGCCATGTTTTGTTTGTCATTCCGCTGTTCTTTTATCCTTTATCATTTTGCAAAGTGATATTAGATTGAACTATTCTGGGTATTAGTGATAACGCACCTGACTAGTTTGGAAAACAAGAGGGCCAACAACATGTTTCTCTAACCATCGTTGGCATCCTTCCCACTCACATCCAGTCTCTGATCCTTTCTTCTTCTCCCAAACACTTATTGAGCACCAGTGTGTCAGATAAGCACCGATGGGCACTGATAAACTGATGGCAGCTAAACTCTAGAACTTCATGAAGCTTATTACAATCTTTCCTTCTTGCCTGCCAAAAAACTCATTTAGAGAAAAGACACTATCGGAATTCCTGGCAAAGAAGGCCAACACGGACAGCTTTTGCTCAACTAGAGGCATGCCACCAACCTTTAGCTGTTGTAGCTCATCTTCTTCAGGGACTAGCTATGCCAACATTCTTCTGTTCTCCAAGAACTGGATCTGGGTGGGGGGGGGGCTGCGGGGGGGTTAGTCTTCCTCCTTAGCATCAATAACCTTAGATAGGAGGGATTGAATGGGCATCCATTGGATGTCACCCGGGGAAGCCAGAGCAGCTTTCTAGAGAACTCAAGTGCTCACTCTTTTTTGAAGCAGCCGCCTGAGTCCCCAGCTACAGAGCCCCGGCAGAAACCACAAACGTACAGGAAACTGGGGAAAATCAGATAAAGGCAAACCATTACAGGACACACGTACAGAAGGGAAACAGTTACAAATTAACTCAAATTAATTTAAGGTTATGAGAGCAAGTGGCTCCACGGTTTAGTTAACAAGAAGCTACTCACCAGAGCTGTCAAATGGCTAAGTGCTTCCAGGGACATCAAAGAGCAGATGACTAGACAAAGGAACCTACGACAAAGATAAATCCCTGTGGGAACCGGGAGTGCACGGTGCATGATGAGAAGGATTTGTTTGTATGTCCATCTACCCGTATGTACATCTGTGCACATACGTTTGTAGATCATTCGATCCATTTGCTGAAGGCTTACTGAATACCACCGTCACAGAAGATAGTATTGGGGATACTGAGGCAAGTGGAAATGCATGCTTCTATGAGCTTAAACCTCACCAGCACGCTGAACACTTGTAGGAAAGCCCAGCGGACTATAGGAAGGAATTATGCTAAGAGGGCAGAGCTCAAACCTGGGCCTGATGGCCTTGGCTAGCTTCCTTGGAGTATCAAGGCTGAGTGGAATAAGCTATCATCCACTCCTTCATCCTTTCCTACTCTTCCACATTTTAGGTTCATAGCAGCATCTTACCCTTGACTGTCTGCAGTTGCCTACGGATGAGCTTTGTGAATTGCTGACTTCCTCACTTTCTTGACCTCTGCAAATTCAGGTCATACCCAAAGGTTTCCCAACTCCACATTTACTCAATGTTTTCTGCCTGATACCCGTACGTTTGTAAGATTCCACTGAAATCTCTAACCTAACCCTGAAGAATTGAGCTCACCTGTGGTAGCTAATTTAGAGTGCTTAGAGAGGAGTCAATGAACAGATGCAACTCCAAATCTGAGATGGTTAAACACTTAGAGCCTATGCCAGGCTATGTTATAGTCCAGAGGCATAAACAGGAAACCTGCTGCTTCTAAAAGACCCAGAGTGAGTCAGGTGGTGGGAGCAGGTACCTTTAATCCCAGCACTGACTGGGGAGGCAAGGCAGGTAGATCTGCGATTTCAAAGCCAGCAGCA